>JAVLUX010000163.1:14132500-14375000 GCA_032164185.1 Moxostoma hubbsi
TGTTAATTTGTTGAGGTAATCTGGAGAAATTGCACCCCACGCTTCCAGAAGCAGCTCCCACAAGTTGGATTGGTTGGATGGGCACTTCTTGCGTACCATACGGTCAAGCTGCTCCCACAACAGCTCAATGGGGTTCAGATCTGGTGACTGCGCTGGCCACTCCATTACCGATAGAATACCAGCTGCCTGCTTCTGCTCTAAATAGTTCTTGCACAATTTGGAGGTGTGTTTAGGGTCATTGTCCTGTTGTAGGATGAAATTGGCTCCAATCAAGCGCTGTCCACTGGGTATGGCATGGCGTTGCAAAATGGAGTGATAGCCTTCCTTATTCAGAATCCCTTTTACCCTGTACAAATCTCCAACCTTACCAGCACCAAAGCAACCCCAGACCATTATATTACCTCCACCATGCTTAACAGATGGCGTCGGGCATTCTTCCAGCATCTTTTCATTTGTTCTGCGTCTCACAAACGTTCTTCTTTGTGATCCAAACACCTCAAACTTGGATTCATCTGTCCACAACACTTTTTTCCAGTCTTCCTCTGTCCAATGTCTGTGTTCTTTTGCCCATCTTAATCTTTTTCTTTTATTGGCCAGTCTCAGATATGGCTTTTTCTTTGCCACTCTGCCCTGAAGCCCAGAATCCCGCAGCCGCCTCTTCACTGTACATGTTGACACTGGTGTTTTGCGGGTACTATTTAATGAAGATGCCAGTTGGGGACCTGTGAGGCGTCTGTTTCTCAAACTAGAGACTCTAATGTACTTATCTTCTTGCTCAGTTGTGCAACGCGGCCTCCCACTTCTTTTTCTACTCTGGTTAGAGCCTGTTTGTGCTGTCCTCTGAAGGGAGTAGTACACACCGTTGTAGGAAATCTTCAATTTCTTAGCAATGTCTCGCATGGAATAGCCTTCATTTCTAAGGACAAGAATAGACTGTCGAGTTTCAGATGAAAGTTCTCTTTTTCTGGCCATTTTGAGCGTTTAATTGACCCCACAAATGTGATGCTCCAGAAACTCAATCTGCTCAAAGGAAGGTCAGTTTTGTAGCTTCTGTAACGACCTAAACTGTTTTCAGATGTGTGAACATGATTGCACAAGGGTTTTCTAATCATCAATTAGCCTTCTGAGCCAATGAGCAAACACATTGTACCATTAGAACACTGGAGTGATAGTTGCTGGAAATGGGCCTCTATACACCTATGTACATATTGCACCAAAAACCAGACATTTGCAGCTAGAATAGTCATTTACCACATTAGCAATGTATAGAGTGTATTTCTTCAAAGTTAAGACTAGTTTAAAGTTGTCTTCATTGAAAAGTACAGTGCTTTTCCTTCAAAAATAAGGACATTTCAATGTGACCCCAAACTTTTGAACGGTAGTGTATATATATATTAGTGTAAGGACAGTGCTTCAAAAATATAAAGGACCTTACATATACATTTTTACAAAATTATATTCTCACTATTTCATTGTTTCTACATAGTTTTTGGTCTTATGTCTTTCTCTTTTCTATAAATAGCAAACAAACCCAACAGACTCTCTTTAGATGAAGTCATTTTGCATCTCCATGTGGAACATTCAAGGTCTGAGCTCCTCAGCTTTTGGCCTTAAGAGTCGAAACTCTGATTTCATCAGAGAACTTAAAGATCAAGATATCATTATCTTACAGGAAACGTGGAGTCGAGGTGATGAGCACACTGGTTGTCCCGCAGGGTTCAAGGAGATAGTGTTACCATCAGTAAAACTCACATCAGTTAAACAGGGCAGAGACTCAGGAGGGATGTTAATCTGGATTAAATCTGAACTATCCTGTGCCATAGAATTAATCAAAATTAAACAATACCATCTATGGCTGAAAATAAAAAAAGGCATAATGTCCACATCAAAATCCGTCTTTCTATGTGCAATCTATATTCCCCCTCTTGAGTCACCCTATTTCCAGGAAGAAACCTTTCCTACCATAGAGACAGAAATCAGTCATTTCCAGGCCCAGGGGAATGTGCTGATTCTGGGGGATCTGAACTGTAGAACTGGTGTAGAACTAGATTTCACAGACACATACGGTGACCGATTCATCACTGGAAATAATGTGATTTTTCCCTCTCATGCCCCCAGACAGAACAATGACAAGGCAACAAACGCCCATGGAAGGCAGCTGCCGCAGCTCTGTCGGAGTCTGGGTCTGTACATTGTCTATGGAAGACTAAGGGGAGACTCGTTCGGTCGGTACACCTACAGCTCAGCTCTTGGTAGCAGCACTGTAGATTACGCAATCACAGATCTGGACCTTTCTTCTTTGAGAGCATTCACAGTCAAACCATTAACAGCTTTCTCAGATCACAGCCAAATTACCCTGTATGTCAAACAGTCTGAATCAACCACCAACACAACAACCACAACAGCACACACGATGAGCAGAATACAATCATTTAAATGGATGGATAACAGCATCAATGACTACACAAATGCAATTACACTTACAGAGATACAATCTCTCTTACTTTCTTTCCAAATACAGGAATACACTAAAAATAATGATGGTGTAAATCAGGCAGTAAAAGATCTAAACACCATTTTCTACAAAACTGCACAAAGGAGCAATTTGGCAAAAATCAAACCTAAGAAAAAGAAATTAGACACTGACAAATGGTTTGATTCAGACTGTAAGACTCTGAGGACGAACCTCCGAAAATTATCCAACCAAAAACACCGACAACCAGATAATCAGGACCTACGCCTCCGTTACTGTGAGGCACTAAAACAATACAAACACACACTCAGAAGGAAAAAAGAACAGTTCTTACAGAGCCAGCTTCAAGAAATTGAAGAATTAGTCAACTCAAATAAATTCTGGGATAAATGGAAATCACTATATAAATCAAATGAAGAATTGGCAATACAAGATGGAGATCTGTGGAAAAATCATTTCCAAGATCTGTATCGCACAACCCAAAATCATGATCAAAGTGACATTATTAAAAAATTAGAAGAGTTTGAAAAATCCATTAAAGAAAACCAAAACCCATTAGACTTCCCCATCACAATGAAAGAACTGGAGGACAAGATCAGTGTCCTAGAGTCCAAAAAAGCATGTGGTGTAGACGGCATCCTCAATGAGATGCTGAAACACATGGATCACAACTTTAAACTGGCTACTGTAAAACTGTTCAATGATGTTCTGTGTGCGGGTTATTTCCCTGAGATCTGGAATCAGGGACTCATCAGCCCCATCTATAAGAGTGGGGATAAATTAGACCCTAATAACTACCGAGGCATCTGTGTGAACAGTAATCTGGGGAAGGTCTTCTGCAGTATTTTAAACAGCAGACTTTTAGACTTCCTTATGGAGCACAATGCCTTGAGTAAATGTCAAATCGGATTCATGCCAAAATGTCGCACATCTGACCATATTTTCACCCTACAGACACTCATTGATAAATATGTACATCAAAATAAAAGACAAATTTTTGCCTGTTTTGTAGATTTTAAGAAAGCATTTGATTCAATCTGGCATGAAGGATTATACTTTAAACTTATTGACAGCGGTGTAGGGGGAAAATCTTATGATGTCATCAAATCAATGTACACAGCCAGTCAATGTGCTGTTAAAATTGGCAACAAAAGAACCAAATTTTTCCATCAACGGCGAGGAGTGAGACAGGGCTGCAGTTTAAGCCCCACCCTCTTCAACATGTATATCAATCAGTTGGCACAAACTATTGAACACTCTCCCGTTCGAGGTCTCACTTTACATGACACAGAAATAAAGTGTCTCCTCTACGCAGATGACCTGGTGCTCCTGTCGCCCACTAAAGAGGGGCTACAGCAGAGCCTGGCATTACTGGAGAGTTACTGTCAGACCTGGGCCCTGACAGTCAACCACCAAAAAACCAAAGTCATGATCTTCCAAAAGCGATCCAGATCTCAGGGACTAACAAACATGTTTTCATTATCAAACAGAAGCATTGAAATCACAAAGACATACAATTGCCTCGGCCTAAAAATCAGTTCTACAGGTAATTTTGCTTTGGCTGTGAATGAACTCAAAGAGAAAGCACAAAGGGCGTTTTATGCCATTAAAAAATCCATTAAAATTGATATTCCGATCAGGATCTGGCTCAAAATATTCAAATCAGTCATCGAACCAATCGCATTATACGGCAGTGAAGTGTGGGGTCCACCTGTAAAATTTGACTATTTAAATTGGGAAAAACATCCCATTGAAACTCTGCATCTGGAATTTTGTAAAAGAATCATTTATGTCCAAAGAAAAGCCCCAAATAATGGATGCAGGGCAGAATTAGGCCAATACCCTCTCCTTTTGAACATTCAGAAAAGAGCCATCAAATTCTGGAAGCATCTAAAGACAAGTGACCCCAACACATCCCATTATAAAGCCCTAAAACACCAAGAGCTGAGCGGGGTGAAGAGTCCCCTATGCCAGCTTGTCCTGAGACTGACTGAAGTCACACCTGAGGAGATCGGCCAGTCTCAGGATAACGGCACACTCACAAACATTCGGCCCAACCAAATTATACACAAAGAAAAGGAGAAATACCTGACGCATTGGACAAACACCATTAAAACTCAACACAAACTGGAATGTTATTCGGCACTAAATCGAGAGTACACGGTGGCAAACTATCTGACCACAGTGACTGACAGAAAGTTAAGAAAAGCACTGACGATGTACAGACTCAGCGAGCACAGTCTGGCCGTAGAGACGGGCCGCCGCAGACAGACATGGCTGCCCCGCGAGGACAGACTGTGCTCCCAATGCATCCTGGGAGTGATTGAGACAGAACTGCACTTCCTCACAGAATGCCCAAAATACCAACCAATTAGAAACAAATATTACCCCAAAATTAACTACATATGCCCAGATTTCAATGACTGTACCCCGACACAAAAAATGTGTTTTATTCTGGGGGAAAAAGAGGAATGTGCAAATATAGCTGCAAGATTTGTACTATCCTGTAGAAACCTGCGGGACAACCAGAACTCAACCAATAACAACACATGATGTATCGATGACCCCTGACCCCAATCCCCCCCCCCCCCGTTACTGACCCCATATGTTGCATTAATGCTATTTATTTATATTTATTATTGTTGTCATGTCCTAGTTTAGTTCCTGTTTTGTTTTTCTATGTAATTGCTTTGGCAATACAAAATGTCTTTGTCATGCCAATAAAGCTCGTTAAATTGAAAAAATTGAAAATTGAGAGAGAGAGAGAGACAGACAGACAGACAGAGAGAGACACAGAGAGAGAGAGAGAGACAGACAGAGAGAGAGCACCATGGGGTTTCTGTACAGAACGCCAAAAAGCCTGTTTGGACAGGACTGTTTTCACAGAGGAGGCATGGTAAATTTTGTGTTTTTTGTGCACAACCTTTGTAAAAAATGACTGCATAAATTACCTACTGAATTGAGCTTTCCGGAGGGCTTCAGAGGAAATCTGATCCATTCCGAAAAAGAAAAAAAATGGCTGTGATACATTTTTTTGCTATTTAAAAAACTCTATAATATATAAATTTATTCCAATTTGTTTCATTTGATTTAGGAGTAAAATAAGACCAGGACATTATCTTGACAATCCCCATGAGAATCACCCACCTTCGTCGAATACCATAAATGAGGCAATATATCTCGTAGTGCTGTCTGGTGCACCTCCACTACAGATAAAGACATTTTCAGCAATAATTTGGGTAAAATGTTCAAATAAATCTAGTATTTCATCCATCCAAAATACCAATTTTGTCCAAATTATGTGCTTGATTTCCCACTCAAGTGCACTCATGCACAATTTTTGTCCTTGATCCAGAAAACAATGCAAGAAAAATCTAGACGCATGCTGCGCCAATAAAGAAATTAACTACTGTACAGACGTTATAAGAAGAAACAGATGTAGCTTCATAATAACTGAGAGCAAGATAATGTGCATGTGATTGTTAAGGCTGGGTAATCAGAGGAGGAAACCAGAAGCCAAATCTGAATCCCCAGTGAGCCTTTGCGAGGGAAATGGAAGGGAAAAACCATGGCGAACGTCCAATTACAACTCCGGACTATTTGCACCCAGGTGTAAATAGCACCTGCCACACAGCTTGGCTACCTGTACCAGTAGTCTAGAGCAAAATGCATTAGAAGCGTCGCTGCAGTGGCGTGGGGCGTAACAGTGGTGCAAATGATACATTTACGTGCAGGCGACCCAGGTTCGATTCCACTTTTGTCTAACTCATTTTCCCATTCTGTTTCTAAACTCCACTCTTAATATATGCCTTAATACTACTTACAATAATAAATAAAAATGAGTATAAAGTTAGTTTTAATATAATTATATTGTAGTAACCATGTTTTTGTCAGAAACCAGAGTTTTAGTGCATTTAACCATGGTGTTCCTACAGCAATATGGTGTTAATACGGTGACCATGTGTAATTTTCATGGTGATTATATGAAAACCGTTGTTCATTTTTGCAAAGGAAGTTTTCCAAAACTTTAGGACAATTTTCCAAAAGTTTCCCGTTCACACTGAAACGTATGAAAATGCTTAAATCCCCTTAAATGTTTAAACTGCACATGCAAACAATCGCCGATCCATGCACGGGCTGAAACGCAATAGTCCTCGTGTGTTGTCCTCATACCTCATCTCTTTCAGATATCTCCATCTTCCCCGTCCAGACTACGACACGAAGACGGTGTTTTCTCCCGATGTTGGAATGCCCAATTCCCACTACTTAGTAGGTCCTTGTGGTGGCGTAGCTACTTGCCTCAATCCGGTGGCAGAGGACGAGTCTCAGTTGCGTCCGCTTCTGAGACCGTCAATCCGCGCATCTTATCACGTGACTCGTTGTGCATGACACCGCGGAGACTCACAGCATGTGGAGACTCATGCTACTCTCCACGATCCACACACAACTCACCACACGCCCCATTGAGAGAACCACTAATCACCACCACGAGGAGGTTACCCCATGTGACTCTACCCTCCCTAGCAACCGGGACAATTTGGTTGCTAAGGAGACCGGGATTCACTCAGCACGCCCTGAATTCGAACCTGCGACTCCAGGTGTGACAGTCAGCGTCAATACTCGCTGAGATACCCAGACCCTCTCGCTCTCAACAATACTTGATTCTGATTGATCAATAGCAATATTCTAGGTTCAAATATTTATGTAAAACAATGGTACCAATGTTTTTGCATAGGTACAATTGTTGTCACATGCAACCGATTTAGCAAAACATAGTTTAGCTAGTTTCATGTCTTTTGTAGAGCTTGCAGTATGAACGGTACGGTCTTTATTCACCTTTGGCTGGAAAAGGAACAACATTTTGTAGAAAACAAATGAAATAAATAAAGTGCACGCCAACGGTCACAGCATTCATTTGTTTTGAAGTTCGATGGCGGTAATTCTGCTTCAAACATTAGATCCGTAACCACTGTGGAAATTAGTGGACGACTAATATTGTTTTTTGGAAGATGGCCAATATATTAACGCTATTTATATCGATAACATGGCTCTCTAGAATACTTGATTCTGATTGGTTAATTGTGGCATGAATTGTTTTTAGGAAAATGATTAACTGGATTGTTAGTTTCCCAGGAAACCAATTTTCTACATAGCGTTGCTATGCCTCACGTATTATTTCATACTTTCTTCTCATACAATAACAATAAAAGCATAATACATTGGTCCAATGTACACATTTATTAAATATAATACAATTTAATCATTGCAAATGAGACGCATCCAACATTACAAAAAAATAAACACTTGATTTACACAATGCTTACTCAAAATTCACAAGGGTGAACTAGTATTTCTGCTAATCGGCCAATAACTAGTTAATCACAACACAGGTTATGCCACAAAAAGCTGACAACTAAAAATAAACACAGGCTCTTGTCCAAGATGAAGTTCATATTTTTTGCCCTGAGCAGGCAGCAAAATGGACTGTCTGATTATATACGGTATAAAATGAATAAGGTTTAAAACCAGATTTAAGGAACAATGCCGTGCCCATTCCCATTTTACAACCAAATGTAATATCCAATGAAGGGCCTGAGAAATGTTGACACCGCAGACACCATACTAAAACAGGCCGTTGTGAATGGCTCATGATTCTGTCCAATTATCAAGGACATTCAGTCGTCTGTGGCCAAACACACTTGTGTCTGTCCACAGCAGTAAAGTGAGACAGCGAACACACACACACACACACACACACACACACACACACACACACCTGGCTTTCATGTCAGTGCCAGATTTGACTGTGTACTCCAGGTGGCTCGAGTTCGTGTATATCTCTATGCGGTATTCAAGCTGCCATTTTGAATATCACACTGCGAGGGCTGGCATCTCACTGGCCGCCTTCTAGAGGTGTGGTGCTCCGGTGTGGCGCTTTCACAGTTCAACTAACTGCTAACGCCCACTTTTCATGTTCCAATAATTCCTGATAAGTTAAATCAAGTCCCGACCTACATATTTGTGCAATGTTTCACTCGGAAATATGTCAGTACAGAAGTTAAATGGGTTGCAAATGCATTGTCTTATTGTGTATTTCTATAAATACATATATTTTCTATTCACTTTATGTTTAATTCAATTATTTGCTGTTGTATTGTTGTGCACTGGAAGCTTCTGTCAAGACCAGTTCCTTGTATGTGTAAGCATAATTGGCAATAAAGCGCATACGGATTCTTCTGAATTTAAAGAGATTTTCTACTTGTCCCGGCATAACACAAATTATTATTTTGGAAGAAAACATGCATAAATATTATGAAAATATTGTCACAATGCAAAAAAATCTTGATGGTCCTAAAAAAATGCTTCATTTTCTTTAAGCAAACAAAAATGTATTATTTCTTTTAGTTTTTGGAGTGAAATATTACCTTAGACAGGTTCTTGACAGGTTTCATGATATGCACATGAAAGCCTTACGCTGCCAATGTTGAGCAATCACATGAATTTGCATGTATCTGCGGGACCAATATGCAAATATTGGTTGCCAGTTACACTCCCTTTCCTCTAGTGCTGCAAACAGATGCATCACAATCACTGCATTATCAGCTGATTGCCTCTCATCACAAAACACACAACTGACATTGTCCTCATGCCTGCAATCCACAGAGAGAGAGAGAGAGAGAGAGAGAGAGAGAGAGAGAGAGCAGCATCTCCAGCATCTTCTGTGACTGAAGCCCTCATTCCTTTGTGTTTGTTTACAATGGCAGCACGATGATCTACGGCTTTTCCGTGAGCTGCACATATGCCGTGGATCCAAGATGAAATGTTGATGAAAGATAACGTGCTGGAGTCTCGCTGTCTCCACTTAAAGGAAAAGTTCACTCAAAAAAAAAAAAAAAAAAAAAACATTCTCACATTATTTACTCACCTTTATGTCGCCCACCATTTATTTTATTTTTTTCCAAGGAACATAAAAGTTGAAATTTTGATTCATCTTCACAAATCTATTTTATTTAAAACAACAGTTCGTAGTGACTATGTATATTAGGCTCCAAAATAGGCAGCCCGTACCACATTCTCACAGAAATGTAGTTTTAGGGTGAACTATTCCTCTAAGCAGAGAAAGAGACGAAGAAAACAAGGTGGTCGACTTTGCCAAGAAACCATCTTTCTCTTCTGTATTCTCTCCAAACAAGTGTTACATAATTAATAGTCCTCTGTACAGAGTTTTTAGATGTGTGTGCGCATCGCATCAGAACACAGCAAGCGGTGCTTCACACTGGTACATCACTCCGAGAAAAACAGGTGGCACATTTGCCCTTTGCACCTTCGGAGAGATAAATCCAAAACTCTTTTCACTTGTGTGTGAGTGATCTCAAGAAACATGCTGCAATGCTTTCTAACTCAGCACTCCCAGTATCTCCAAACTCATGACTTTTTATTCATGTCTGTAAACTTTGAGGCCAATATATCTGCTAAGTGTTGACAGAACTAACTTGTAGAAATGCTCATTTAAAATTATATTTTTCTTTAAAAATATTGCATTGTCACCGAGTTAAATGTGAACACTTTTGGCTCATCTGAGGAGTTTTGTGCCTTTTTTACCTGCTTAGACTGGGAGACCAACTAGATCAACTGGAGATCAGCTTGGCCAGACTATCTTAAACCAACTAAGACCAGCAAGCCAGTCTAGTCTGGTTTAAGATGTTTTTTGTTTTATTTATTTTTTTGTCAGGTTTCTGAGGGATTTGGGGCATTTTTCAGCATTTTTACACTGGTAGACCAGTTTAAACCAGCTAAAACTATCTTAATCCACCAAAGGCCAGAAATACTCTTAAGCTGGTTTAAGTTTTTTTTCTTCCTTCAGGACTTTGGTTTGGGGCACTTTTCAGCTGGTTGGACTGAGAGACCAGTTTAGACCAGCTAAGACCATCCTAGACCAGCAAACTAGTCTACGTTGGTTTAAGATGTTGTTGTCTGATTTTAAAGGGGTCGAGACACTTTTTAGATGATCAAAACTGAGAGACCAGATTAAGCCAACTAAGACTAGCTTAACTAAAGTTAAGTGTGAACTTTTGGCTCATCTGTGCCTTTCAGAAAGACAGGACACATCACAGACGTGTATCATTTAATTACAAATCCAGCCCGATCTGTACTTGTCCTTCAAAGAGGCACGACGTCAATCTTTGGGCTCGTGCCAAGCCATCTACATGTGATTTCTGCCCTTCAAGACCCAACTGAGAGCTTTTCAAGGGCCACCCTAACAGCGGAGATACCAGAGCACATTCAGTTTCTGGCCCACAGTAAGGAATAAAATTACATTAAACGCAGGTGCCCACTGGCAACTGGAATACTTTGCTTTGTAAATAGCAGATGTGGGATAGCTCAGCGTAGATGCTATGGGATCATGGTATAAAATCATTCAAATCAGGCTAAATAAATCGTTGTTTTCAAAGCAGGCAACCTATGATTCGGCAGCTGCTCCAAAAGATGGGACGGATCCTTTCAAATGTGGACAATTACGCTGCCACTCACTGTTATTGACAGAGGAGCTCGGGGGCGTCGGATGGGGATGGTTTGCATTAGTATTCTGGTGATGTGCATCTATTTACCGTGTGCTAGATGTAACCAGACTGCCGCCGGCAACATGCTACTTCTCAACATTGCAGACAATATCTGGCTCTCACCCTGAAACACTACAGGAAACATTCAATACCACCATCAACACAAGACATTAGCTAAATTTTGTAGAACTGTGCAATATATTGAATACGCATACAGATTATCTGCCTATATATTGAATAACTATTGATATATTTCCTATGATTTTGCTTGCTATATAAAAGCAACAATGTGAATATCACTGAGCCCTATATCACAGCTCATTTAAAGTGTGTTCGAGTGTAATAGGCCTTAAGCATTGCCCCGCCAAATCCACTCTGCGTTGAGAGGCAGTTGTTGGTTATTATATGCACAAATGGCACCTGAACTTCATGAGTGGCACTTTTTAAGAGTAAGAGCTCTCTCCTCAAGGACAGCAGTGCCACCTCATCCCACTTACTGAAATAATTTCATTGTGTTAATTAACAACCCTGGGGTCAATTTTTCACCTTGTTTATACATGAACCACTCAATAGGGTCTGCTCCGAATTTGCGACGAGCGACACGTTAATGGTCGCTGTGGCAACAAATGGGGAATTCAGCCTTTTTAGCCCATTTACTCACCATAATAAAAGCATTCTGCTCAAGCATGCTGACTCTTCGCCACTGTAATTACATGCCAGAGCTGTGGTGAGTGGGAGCAAGAGTGTATAATCACATTCTGACCGAGACTGGAGCCTCAGGAGGGAGCGCACTGAGAGGCAGATCTGAATGAGTGTGTGTAATTTTGCAAGCAATCTGCCAATTCTCAATGCCAATTTTGACATTATCAAAAAAACATTTTTTTACTCCAATAATTTGTCTTAAAGTAATTAATCAAGACCAGTAAATAGTCAGTAATAAGAACAAAGCAACAGACAGTCAAACAGCGCATACTTGCCGAAATTACTGGGAGTCTACTCCCTTTTTCTTTTAGCATATACACAAAATCAACCAGTGATTGTATTGCAATCGACTGATGGATAGCGATCGATGAAACGGGCATCCCAGGCATAAAGCGTACTTTGAAAAGCTAAAGTGTTCGACTGTGCACGAGACGTACCAGCACACGGAAGGTGGAAGTTTTCACAAGCCATTATTCCCAAGTCCCTGGGTTCATGCATAGGCTGACTAGATGCGGTTCCACCCACTCAGTCTGCTGAACCGAGAGTCAGGGAAGAAGAGTGAGATGTGTTGAAGACAGAAAACAGATGGCCAGGCTTGGGTTTGTGTCTCCTGCCTGTCACCTCCTTTAAGTCCGGCTCAGGAATAACAACTAGCCACATTTTATCGGCATTATAAAAACTGTTAGATGGCAAACAGAGTTGTGCATTTCTGAGCCCGGGAGCTCTACCACAACCCCGCTTTCCCATGTTGCTAATCTTGTGGCTTTCGCTGACTAGGCTTCGGGGCAGCACAAGGGTAGAATTGTATATTGGGTGCAGGGGTCAGGGGTTAGGTGACCCCACACATATTCAAGCGGCAACACTAGGAAAAAGGTGTAGGGGGGCAGATAGACTCAGCTTGGGCTAAACCGGGTTGATGCACTTTCTGATATGTCCCTTAGCAGCCCTTCAGGGAACAGAGGGTGTGCTGTCCATTTGTCAAAGCCCGACTAATAAATAGGAGTGGAGACACTAGGGTATTGTTTGAGTATGACCTCACAAACTAACCATGAAGGATGCACAGTGTTCTCCAAGTTTGACACTGACAAAGAGGAAGGTTGAATTCAGAAATGTACATTTATGCATTTTGTAGATGCTTTTAACCAAAGCAACTAACAGTGTATTCAACGTATAGACTTGAGTGAGCAAGCCAAAGGTGACTGTGGAAAGGAAAAATAGTCGATAAGATGTTTAAGTAGTGGATGGAGAAAATTATACACAACTGGGGGAGCCCATCCTCTGACATTACGTAAATGTACATATGCTGAATATTATCTGGTTACATGTTTTCATTCAATACAGACACTCAATATTAATACAGGAATTCAAGAAATGCTTATACCATTTTGCCACAAAATGTTCCCTTACTCTCAAACCTCTTGCCCCAAAAATTACCTCTTTGGGCAATTGAGAATCTGCAGGATGGGTCAAAGGTGAAAGTTCAAGCAGCTGGTAAAAGCTTTTTTAACCATGCAGCATTCCAGCACAGCACTGGCTTGCTGAGAACAGACTGAGAAATATATTGCAAGACCATCGGACCGTTAGGAGGTCACTCAATTGGTATAGGTCACCTAGTTGAGTAATGAAGTTGACTAGTTTATCCACGTAGATAAATCTGCTGAACTCAATCCAGCTTTTTTTGAGCATCTCAGATCGGTCAGCCCACTTACTAGTTGATTTTGAAAATATGCAGTTTCCTACATCCCTGTCATTCAACCAAAGTGGGTTGATGCATTTAGCTGTTTATACACAATAATGAGCATCATCGAGTGCCGTGAGTGACCCTTGAGGCACCCAGAAAAGGCGCCTTTGCTTCTTTATCGCCAAAGAGATCTGACAGGCCCTTGAAGCAGTGAGACAGTACCTCGTGCTAGAGTTTGACTCAGTGGTGGTGCGTTTGCTGCCCCGTGGCCTCCGGCTTGTCTAGAGGGTTGCAAGCAGTCAAATAAATGACAAATGTCCACAGAACACACAGGTAAGGGAACGACAGCACAACACCAGGAGCACCAGTCTGTCCTTTGCCATAACCTCCATCAACAATGCTCAAGTGACTCTCAGTCATGGAACAATAGGCTGAAATAAAGAGAGAAAACGAGTTGAGTAAATCTTTCCTTGTTTTCCGACAAAAGCAGAGAGAGAACTCATTCAGGTCAGTCCAATCAATCGATCACTCTGATTGGTTGACGGGGAAAGGGAATTGACAGAGGGCCATTTCCCCACAAGCGATTCAGGCTGATTATACAACAATCAATTTTTCATTACAGCAACAATCTGCACTGACCGAAAATGCCTGAAATAGTGGGAAGCTAATTCAATACCTCAGGCCGTGCAACTTGTTAGTGATCCCGCTATTAGCTAATAAACACTTAAGTCTCTTTAAGCTCTGGTGAGATTGGCACAACAAATAGAGTCTAATTCTTATCTTAGATACAGCTACTTAGTTTTCCAAACATAATATCAATACTTTAACAAGCTCTTTCTTGGCTGGGTTTGCTGGTTTAAGTAAGGTTAAGCTGGTCTAAGCTGGTCTCCCAGTCTGACCAGCTGGAAATTTCCCAAAATCTAAAACTGAAAAATGAAATAAACATATTAACATCAACACATTTAAAACCAGCCTAGACTATCTGATGGCCTTAGGGGGATTAAGCTAGTCTTAGCTGGCTTAATCTGGTCTCCCAGTTTTGATCATCTAAAAAGTGTCTCGACCCCTTTAAAACCAGACAAAAACATCTTAAACCAGCGTAGGCTACTTGGCTGGACTAGGACAGTCTTAGCTGGTCTAAACTGGTCTCTCAGTCCAACCAGCTGAAAAGTGCCAAAAAAAAAAAACCAAAGTCCTGAACGAAAATAAATTCTTAAACCAGCCTACAGTATTTCTGGCCTTTGGTGGATTAAGATATTCTTAGCTGGTTTAAACTGGTCTACCAGTTTTTACCAGCTTAAAAATGCCCCAAATCCCTCAGAAACCTGACAACAACACCCCTCCCCCACCATAAATCAGAACAGGCTGGCTTGCAGGTCTTAATTGGTTTAAGATAGTCTGGCCAAGATGGTCTCCAGTTGATCTAGTTGGTCTCCCAGTCTAAGCAGGTAAAAAATGCACAAAACTGCTCTAAATCCAGCCAACAGACCAAGTGGGGAAACCAGCAAAAGCCAGCAAACCATCTTAAGCAGTTTTTAGCAGGGTTTATTTTTCATTACGAGCTAGCTCTCCATGAGGAAGTCCCATCAAACTCTCCTTTCACTTCATACCGCCCAAGTCTCGTTAGTGCCCGCTGAGCGTGAACGAGAGTGTGTAGGCAGACTTAATCAAAATCACTTGCGAGGAATTTAAATACTTTAAATTAAGAAGCTGTGACGCTCTTTTCTCCCGGCCCCTACGGTCCAGCCACCTGGTGCGGAACGTCTGCTGGTTTAAGAGGAGATGGGGAGGCTGGATGCATCAACTGAACTTCCAACTGTGCTTGCAGGGAACGAAAATGGAAAAGGACAACACAACCTTAAGCTGTCTTTGACTCATGCCTTTTTTTGTCATTATTTTGGCAGGCGCCGTATGCTGGTTCAAAGCGCCGGCTCCCTCAGAAGGGAATAAATGCAGCGAGGGTTGCATTTAAGGGGTGTAATCCTCAGAAGCGAAGCTGTTACAATTCCAATTATCTATTCCTCAGAGAAATGGAGGGTTCCAAGCCCTTAAGTGGGACAATAGCTGAGGGTGTTTGTGTGGCATCATGTAAAGGGATAGTTGACCCTAAGACATTTCTGTTGTCGTTTAATCTACCTCGTATTGTTCCAAACTCATATGGTGAGTCAGTGATGACAGAATGTTCATTTTAGGGCAAACTATTCTTTTGAGGGTGCTTAAATTGCAACAGATCGTTGAGGATGTAGCTGTCAGCGGATTAGAGCGTTTGCCCGCTAAACATGTGATGCTAGTCCTTCATTCCATCTGTTTGGTTAGCAAGGGGGAAACAATTACGATGAAAACTAAAGAGAGGGAAGCAGGTTTGAGAAAACCTGGTAAAAAGATCTGACGGCTGCCATTCCAGTAAAGCTCAAGCTGTCTGACTGTCGTCAGGCACGCTCGGCGAGATGCGGCATGCTCCATATGGCATACTCGGATCTACCTTCTCAAGGGAAGAGCTGCCTGACTCAGGGATTGTGAGTGTCATTGTTGATCAGTCTTAAAGGGATAGCTCACCCAAAAATGTTCATTGTCACACCTAACGATGTTCCAAACCCTTCACCGTCCATTTTTATAGAGTAAATATTGACAGAATTGTAATATTTGGCTGAACTATCCCTTTAAGATAGCTCTGTATAATGAGGCTGGTTTCCTGAGTGCTTCAAAAATCCAGAGTCCAGAAAACTTTCCAAAGCAAATCTTGCTGAGAGAGATGCTTTCTCCCAAACCTATTAACATTGAGGATATGTCCACGGAGCAAAACTAGTAAACTTGTCTCCAGACCAAAGACACCCAATCTACCATTGTGTTTAAAACAGTTCTTAATGGATAAATCTCACAAAATGTCCAGATCACATTTTAACACCAAAATAAATAAATTAATATTTTGCCATTTTATCAATTTTATAGACCTTTTACAGTAATTAGAATTTGGGGAGAATGCTTTTTTTTTCAATTGCCTTGAAAATCATCCTGTACCTTTATAAAAATACTATATTAACATTAACATACAACAATTATTATTATCTACAGAACTTTATAAATGTGCAAAATGTGTTTATATTAGGGCTGTCGATTTAACACGTTAATTCCGTGTGGAAAAATTTGCACAATTAATTGCAATGCTCCCGGATTGTAATAAGGAAGATTCCTGAGAAAAGCTTGTAGTACCACCTGTTTACTCCAGGGGGCAGTAAGTGAAACTTCAGCTGTGTGAGCAACACACAGTTTATACAGTGAAGAAACACTTCAGCAGAACAACACAAACATGCGTTACTTTCTTGCGTTCAAAACATTTGATGGAGCGCATATATATATATATATATATAATATTTTTAAATATTTAAAGTTAATTATGTATAATTATTTCATAATTATTGAATTATACATCCTGAGTGAATAAAGTCAACCCGGAAGTCTCTACGATTTTCTGTTGCAGAGATATGTGATTTGTTATTTGGTTGCTAGGGTAACCATATCTGGTTGCTAGGCAGTTACCAGAGTGATACACATAAGGCTCCTTGCAATCCTGTGTGAAATATGTCACCTCCTAAGTCTCTACGATGTTCTGGTTCAAAGATATGTGATTTGTTACTCGGTTGCTAGGGTAACCCTGTCTGGTTGCTATGCAGTTACCAGGGTGATACTTATCAAATATTTGTATATGCGATTAAATGCGATTAATCACGATTAATTAATTCAATTAAAAATTGTAATCGATTGACAGCCCTAATTATTATATTAACTATATATATATATAATTTTAGATTTCAACATTTTAACAAATTAAATAAAGTACAACAAATATTACCATGATGTTGTTGATATTTTATTATTATTATTATTTTACAGTAATGAAACTGGAAAAATGTGCTTCATTGTCATGAAATTCATCCTGTACAGACACCTTTTTATTATTAAAAATACATTATATTTATAATAAAATATTAAAATAAACATTCAATCTATTTTGTTTAATATTTCAGCATAATTTATTAAAATAATCGTTTTTAATCATTCTTATTTATAATCATTAATATTCCAATATTCCATATATATATATATATATATATATATAGTCATGAAAATAATATCACAAAATGATAAAACTATTAAACATTGACAACATAACAGACAGTATTCAAGCATCCTGAGAGTCATTTATTTAGACTTCACACACATGCAACAGAATCTTTGCACTAGAGAGTTATCACATGGAAAACACGGAGCAGCCCTCCTCCCTATCCGATCAAGCCAGGGCAGAGAGAATTGTGTGGTCACGTGTAAGCAAGAGTTTGATCGAGCAAGTGTGAATGGTAACAAGGCCCGAGGGGACGAACAGACAGGCAGGAGACCGTGGGGATTACAAACACACATATGGAAACACTAAAGCAGGGAGCCCCGTTTATAACAGTCAGCCAATACCTGGAATATGACACACTGCACATTTTCAAACAACTAGTTGATTAATCAGGAACCCGTATGACTTTCTTTCTCCCATTGAACACAATAGTGACTGATGCTAACAATATGCTAACATCTCATGTGATCCATGGGGAAAACATGTGGCTGAGGTCACATATGGATGATAGCCTAGAACATACAGAGTACACTCAGAAATCAAAGGTGCCGCCAGTCAAACCATATTGAGCGCAGTTTTCCGCATGTGCTCGCTTAAGAGTCCATTTAAAGAGAGGAATGCGAAGCACCACTACAGAAACAAAAGAGCTCCACATTCATATGTTGTACAGCCAATAAATGAAACTTTCCTCTAATTTAACCTCATAAACTCTCACAACATGCTTCGATCTCTCAAATAAACTTTTATTTGAGGCTTCATTTTACTGACCGCCATTTTTATGCAAAATTAGATTTTAAACAGAAGTATACAGTATGCACTGCACAGTATGCACTTCACAGTATGCACCAAGTCGTTAGCTAGTATTCCACTCCAAACATAGCCAGGGTTTGTGCTGCAACTTGGCTCAGCTAGAGTGTGCTAAGGGCTAGATTTAGTGTGTGTACGAAAAAAGATGGGGTCAGTAGGAGAGGAGGGCAGCCAGTCACCATCGATCCCCGTGGAGATGTGAACCAGCTGATGTATTCTGGGGGCCGATCTGCAGGGGCCGATAACACTGGGCCTTTTGTCCATCTGCCCTGCCTTTCTGACATTCTCCCACTCTCTCTCGCCCTCTCATTTCTCATCCAATTCTCACTCAACCGCCACTCGGCTAGAGACAACAATCTTCAATCTCTGTCTTGCACAAGAACGAAACCCAGTCAGCCAAACACAATACGTACACGCACACATAAACAAACTGAGGTCATGTGCCGAACTTAATCAGCTTTGTGGCTTTTCCGAAAAACGAAGACTCCCAAAAATAACAAAACAGCACGGGACAATTTCCGTTCTGTATAAAGGCTTCAACGAGATTGTCAAACAATGTTTCAGTACCGACAAATCTCGTAATTCAATTACGTAGTCTCACCTGCCACCAAATGTTCGCCTAAAGCCTCATTTATAAACTGGAAGCCAACTTTTTTCTCACGCATGAACTAAAGCATGCTTATTATGTTAAGGAAAACAAAGAACCCTTACGTCCAAACCACACCCGTGATTAGCTTAACCAATCATTAACGCTCTTCGACTAGCCGAGATCTCCTACGGCAAGAATTCCAGGGATGTGTGCAAAAACTGGCATGTTTTACAAAGTCTTAGTCGCTAACTGTGCTAGTGCCAACAAATGGCCATTTTTCAACAGTTTGCCCATGTAAATTATCTTAATAACAAGTCACACTGGCGCACCTACTCAAACTGGGTTAACAGTTATCCAACAAAATCCAACAACCATGGATGTTGGAGTTTGTTGGGGCGGCTGTGGCTCAGGTGGTAGAGCGGGTCGGACACTAATCGCAGGGTTGGTGGTTCGATTCTCGGCCCACATGACTCCACATGCCGAAGTGTCCTTGGGCGAGACACTGAACCCCAAGTTGCTCCCAATGGCAAGCTAGCGCCTTGCATGGCAGCTCTGCCACCATTGGTGTATGAATGTAACCACACTTAGCAGTCCAGTAAGCCAACGAGATCTACCTCTTATCCCTGCACTCGGCAGCACCCTTCCTAGCATACCACAGCTAAAATAAATAACCCTACTCTGAATGGTATTTTAATGAGTGTGGGAGTCAAACCGTTCAGCGCAGCTATGTGCATGCCAACCTCTGAAAGTGGCTCCCCTTTATGCCCCCCAACAATTAGTTAGCTAATACGCTTGCACTGTGAGAGAAATACATTTTCATGAACGTAAAATGAATGGGACAGTCTTGAGACCTGCCCGTGCTAAGCTGCAATGAAGCACATTACTGCAATGACAACCTTGTTGTGTGCATGGCGTAGTCGGCGGGCTCTTAGCCGTGGCTCCGTACCCTTGGAGAGAGAGCGTACATTAACCTTTAAAGAGCAGGTTAATGTATGGAGAGAGCTTTAACAGGCTAGGATGAATTAATTACTTTGACAATCTAGGCTGATTTGCCATTTCAACCTTCTGACTATCAACGTACGGACAGCATTTTGAAACCGCAATCTACTCTGCGAGTTTTGACCTTAATCTAACCCTTGTCTAAGAGGAGATATCAATTATGTACTAAGAGGTATCAATGTCAAACAGACGGTACAAGCTGCTGGGGTCTATTAAAGCTAGCTCGTGTTTTCAAGGCAGGGAGTGTTGGTTTGGGAATAAAGTGCAAGCTTCACGCTAGCTTAACGTGGTTAATTCATCATTGGCTCCCTGGACTGAAACAGTAATCTTGGGACTCCTTTTCCATTCAAATGGTGCCGGTTCTGTCAGTTTGGTGCTTAGCTGGGACGATCCTCTCTAAAATCATTTCAGCGTTCACTGATTTGAGATCTGAACGATGACGTAACTGGCAATGCTACCGCATACCCTCTTATCCCCATATGCAATTCGGTTTAGCGTTTGTATTCCATCACGATTTGGGTTGACTTGTCCTCTCGAGAGGCGGCGGCCGCCAATAAATCTTTGCCTATAGGAAGCATCAACGATCCTCTTCAGTTACCTGAGAGCGATTCGCCACTCACACTCGCAACCAAGTCAAGTGGATCACTTCACATTCAGTGCAGACGGCAAGGGGTGGATAGGATCTTTCCAGGACTCCAGGCAACACTGATAAAAAACTAAATGAATATATATACAAAACAAGGCTGTTTATAAAGCGTTACAAGGAGAAGCTATGGCAGGGGACTTACAGGTAATATGTTCAGCCATGCAAGCACAACTTTAAGACGGTAGACTTATATTTAGCTTTCAACAACACCTCATAAGGCCCCCGACAGAACTGTCTACTGTGATGTGACCAAGTGACCCAGGGTGTCTGGGGAATTTAAAAAGGCTTTAATAGTTGCATGTAGGTAGATGCTGCAACTGTGGACTGTGCTTGCTGTATGAAGATGATATATTCCATTTATTATGGGAATTCCTGGGAAAAGAAAGGGAAGTTTTAGCAGTGGCTGAAGTGAAGACAATAGGCAAGTATTGGCAGATGTTGGGAGAAAGGAACAAAATTGAATGAAGGCTTCTAGAAAAACCCAAATTCCTCCTGTTCCTCCAAGTCCCCTTTCATCTCCACCCGAGGCTAAGGCTAAAAATAGAGAGACTGGGAAAGCACATTTTTAGCTCCATAGCTGTGGAGAACTAAGTTTGACACTGAGCTGATGGGGTGGAGTTAGTAAAAAAAGGGATGTGGAATCAAGGGGCTTTTTGAATTATTTTTGGGTAATCATTTCTATAATTTTGAGCATTATGAAAAAAGTTAAACTAAACAAAATATAAAACAAAAGAAAAAAATAAATAAAACAAAGCAAAGCAAAAACAAAAGAAAAGGAAAAAAGAAGGAACAAAACATATCAAAGCAAAAAAAAAAACAACAAAACGCATCAATGCAACATCAAAATCAAAAACAAAAAAGGAAAAAATAAAAAACACAAAATATATCAAAGGAAAGCAAAAACAAAACAAAAAGACAAAAACACAAACAAATCTAAACCAACAAACCAAATAAAAAGCAAACAAAACAAAAAAAAATCAAAGCAAAAACAAAAGAAAAGGCCAAAAAAAACTAAACAAAAAGCAAAAACAACAAAAAACATCTAAACCAAAAACACAAACAAATCTAAACCAACAAACCATCCAAAAAGCAAGCAAAAACAAAAAGGCCCAAAAAAAAAATTAAAAAAGCAAAAAAAATTAAATAAAAATATCTAAACCAACAAACCAAATAAAAAGCAAACAAAGAAAAATAAGCAAAAAACAAAATCAAAAGCAAAAACAAAACAAAAGGCCAAAAAAAAACACTAAGCAAAAAAAACAAAAAACATCAAAACCAAAAACACAAACAAATCTAAACCAACAAACCAAATAAAAAGCAAACAAGAAACAAAAAAAATCAAAACAAAAACAAAAGAAAAACTAAACAAAACTAAATTGGTATGTCAATTAGTTGAGGCGAAATATCTACATATTATGAATTCATAGGAGAATATCAATGGGATATCCCGCCGTTTAGATGCTCGTTACCTTAGAAGAATGTGTTTCTAATACAGTTAAGGGGCAGATGCTAAAACTCTGCCTACACGTTCAGTCTAACCGTCTCCGTTTAGACAAGTGCTCAGCCAAAGGTCAGGTTAGCTGGCGCTCTCCATGGCAACTATGAATAAGTCCACACCGAAGGGCAGATTATGACCCAACTTGGCACATGCTCTTTTAACTGTCCATCACGGGATTAATCCTGCCATTCCTTACAACCTTATGACCCTCTAAAAAATGAGGGAGCTGCAAGACTTCCTGTCTGCCATTGGTCTCTGAAGTTTGGGCAGTACACAAGGACCACGAATGGGAACTTCAAAGGGTTCCAATAAGAGGTGAATTTATTTACAGAGGAGAGCCAGCGGTAGAGTTGGCCAAAGAGCTAGAGGGGTGTCTAGAATAACAAGCAGGTTTGCCCTTAAAGAACTCTAGAACTTACTGTGAGATAAACATATCTATGAGCGGCAGCACTGACATTGAATAATGACTCCACAGAACAACTGTACTGGGACACAACTCTACAAACATGAGCAAGGAATTGTGCTGTTGGGGTAAAACGAGCCAAAAGGGGGTTGTGGTCTATGATAGAGATGTGTAAGACTTGTAGCCTTTGGTTTTTTTCTATTTATACCTTTTTTATTTATTTTCTTATGAATATTTTCTCAAATACTGAACCAATCCTCATAAATGACATACCGACTGAAAGATGAATCAAAACCGAGCGGTCAATTAAACACTGATGAAATGACAAGTATAAACAGTAGATGGCGGCAGAGAGCAACTTATTCCTCCCTGATTGAAGATGATTTCTACATTTTGTCACAAGTTTTGCATTTAAATATACACATTTAAACATTCTCAAATATTACTTTTGTCAAAGTTTAGCATTTGTTTGAGGTTATTTTTGTCAGTTTTTGCATATTGAAATGAGTAGAATAACAAGAATTAACCGAATTTATCCCTGGTTAAAGATGAATGTGTGTGTGTGTGTGTGTGTGTTTTCAGCATTATAGATGTGTTATGGTCTCACTAATTCATTTAGCGGTTTGTGTGTTCGTCATTGTGGCTGATTTATTTATTAAATTATTTTTTGACAAATTAAAAAAAAAAATTGTTCTGTTTTATAGTCTGAACAGATCAGTTGTGTGTGTGTGTGTGTGTGTGTGTGTGTGTTTTGCACTCATGATGTTTGGTAGTCTCACCCCATCGTGTCTGTGTGTTTTTTATGCATTGTGGCTGTTTTTTTTTAATTTTATTAAATAAATCATTTAAAAAATGTGATTTTTGGTGTTTCCCAATTACTTCCTATGGCGGTCACTTTTGACCAGGAAGAGTACGAGTGTAATTTATTTTTTCTACCACTTAAGACTGATCGAATCAACTCCAATTTATTTGTGTGTGTGTTCAGATATCAAATGGACAAAAAGGCACCAAGTCTCGACCCGTCAGATAAAGGAAGCCAGTTTTATTAAAATAATATTGATTTTGGTAAAAAATGACCAAACAGTGCATGAGGGTTAAACTAGACAGGTTTGTGACAGTGTGTGTGTGTGTGTAAGTCTGTGTGTGTGAGTAAGTGTGTGTAAGTGTGTGTGTGAGTAAGTGTGTGTGTGAGTAAGTGTGTGTGTGTGTGTGTAAGTGTAAGTGTGTGTAAGTTTGTGTGTGTGTGTAAGTGTGTCTGTGTGTAAGTGTGTCTGTGTGTAAGTGTGTGTGTGTGTGTTCAGCTCCAGTATAGATTACTGTCCAGGTCTCCAGGCCGGATAGTGTCACCACAGACAAGCTGTAAAGATTTACAAATGCATCCAGTCACACACACACGCATCTACTGATAATCACATCTCAGAACACATCGACACAATGCATGTGTCATATTACATCCCATATGTGAGGTTGCACATGCTGCTGATAACAAATATCATTTATGACTGAAGAAAGTGAAAGTGTAGCATATGTACAATGTTCATTTGTGGGATGTTTTGATACTGTTTTACCTCCATCATTGTATCATGAACTAGACTGTAAAATTATAAACATACACAAGTATACATACAAATGTCTTAATAAAGAGACGACATACTTGGGCCTTAAAACACATGCACGAAACCATGCAGCCCATGTTTGTGTTTATGCCCGCGAGTAGGTTTTCATGCCAACACGTCCCCGTTGACACGGAGGCTCATGTTCTCTAACAGTGCATCCCTCTTCTTGAACAAGGCAATCCATTGATGATAGCTGCTTTCAAGCCTTTCAAATGAGCATCATTTTTGTCGTCGTAATCAAATTTCACTCATGTTACTATTTTCCAGCTTGAACGGCGTCCAAGAAACAGCCGGAAACCTCACAATGCAAGAGCCGACCATACGGAGCTGAAATCCAAAAGGCAAAATAAAGAAAAACAAGCGGAGAAAAATCAATAACTCTCCTTCCACAGAGCTGCACTGGATGTCCAATCATGGCCATCATGCTACATGTTTTACATACACAGAAAGGCAAGGATCAGTGACAGAAAAATACCATATGCAGTACAACGGCCCCCCAAAAAATTCTACATTTCAACTATTTTTTTCAAGAGAAACTCATTTCCTGGCTAGTTTGTCTTTTTCCAGCTGCGCGCAATGATACCCAAATTTTCACTTCGCCCACTGAGACGTTTAGGAAGTCACCATGCTGCTTCCCAGAGTTGTTAGAGCTTTCCGGCATGAGATTCAGATGTCCCGCAATGAGCAAGAGGGCTTTCATAACATGGCAACCGAGATCAAACGCTCGTCTCAGATGGTTGCACGTGCAACGTTAGCATGGGAAGAAACTGTGAAAGGCCCACATGAAAGCCACTGAACAACATGAAAAATACTTTGGATGGTTGTGTTTGGACTTTGAAAGAGTGCCGCTAACCTTTGTGGTGTTGTTCATGACACTAAAATAGATGTTGTTTAGTAGACGCGTTGATGCTAACAGTATTAGTTTCCACAAATGACAAGCATGCCACCTCTGACTTTCAAACACTTTAACCGTTATGAAAGCTGCACAACACACAGTAATCGCAGTTTGTTGCAAACTAGCTGGTTGCTTGTAGCAGAAACACCACTCACATTTCCCTCCAGTGTAAATATCGAATTTATATCCTTCAAAATTACTTCATGTTGTTCAGTTCTGTAGCCATTTAAACTCATTGTGATTTCAACTTTTACTCGTTATCTCTGTTTACTTTTCTCCCCTCCTTTCCAAGGATATGTGTGTATCACACACACACACACACACACACACACTCACACACACTCTCTCTCTCACTCTCACACACACACTCTCTCTCTCTCTCACTCTCACACACACACACTCTCTCTCACTCTCTCTCACACACACACACACACACACACTCACTCTCTCTCTCTCTCACTCTCACACACACACACTCTCTCTCACTCTCTCACACACACACACACACACTCTCTCTCTCTCTCACTCTCACACACACACACTCTCTCTCTCTCACTCTCACACACACACTCTCTCTCTCTCTCACTCTCACACACACACACTCTCTCTCTCACTCACACTCTCTCTCTCTCTCACTCACACACACACACACTCTCTCTCTCTCACTCTCACACACACACACTCTCTCTCACTCTCTCACACACACACACACACACACTCACTCTCACACACTCTCTCTCTCACTCTCTCACACACACACACACACTCACTCTCACACACACACTCTCTCTCTCTCACTCTCACACACACACACACACACACACACACACACTCACTCACACACACATTCTCTCACACACACACTCTCTCACACACACACTCTCTCTCTCTCACTCTCTCACACGCACACTCACTCACTCACAAGCACGTAATATGTCGAACAGATCATTATTACCTAATAATCTGCACAAATCACATCAAGTGAGACCGTCGCCTCACACAGAATTCGTTTGGTTGTATTGTGTACTTGAGTTCCACATCGCATGTGACGCAATTTTCATCATCAGCACATTACACACAAACTTGAAAAACCGAAGTCTTGAAAATCCGGGCTGCTGCTTTGCACATAATGTGTGCACCCGAACAGGTAGTCCTGCCCCCCAAACTCACACCATTGGTTGAGCTAATATTGCTAAGTTGGGGTGGTCGTGATATGCAAACAGTGTTAGAGACACAGTGTTAACTTGTCATTTTTGTTGCATATAAATTCAACATCAAAGAAATGACATCTCCTTAGAAGGAAGCTGTCTATGTAGGCAGCTTAATAGGAAATCAAAACACAGTCCTTGCAGAAAAACAAGCCCCGAGTGCTGCCAACACTCCTACTCAAGGGTGCGGGAGTGTGTACATGTGTGCTATGCATGTTTGGCACGGGATAAAAATCAATACCCTCCTTTTCTGATGTTTGCAAATGCACCTCGAGCATGAAAGCATGCTGGTTTGATAGGTTACATTACTAACACGTGATTTGAAACTGTTGTCAGGAGACATTCCAGTCATCATTCAAACTGCTAGCTGTAACGCAACGGTATTGAACAGAAGGTGAATTTATGGATGCTTTCATTGCCATAAAACAGAGAATATAAACATAAAATAAGACTGTCCATTTGGAAATGTATATTTCGCCATCTGATTCATGTGACTGGTCCGTTGTTTTAAAACTAACAATGTGCTGTATCTCAAAAGAACTATTATTAACCGATTTTTTTCAATGTTTAAACACTTTGATGTATCGAAGCTTAATATGCAGAGACAACTTATAAGCTATTTGTTGGTTGCATACCTAAAAAAGTCAATATGTTTAGCACTTCATAAGTTCGATTTCAGCGGAAAAAAAAGAATTCCAGTTTAGATTAAATTTTGTTCGTTTTCAAACGTTGCCCGTTTACTTTTTGTTTTCTCTGCGTTTTCTAGTTTCAGTTAGTTTTTATTTTAGTTTGAGCATTTTATGGCTGCTAAGGCTAAGGCGTTAATCCCTTAAAATCTGGTGCATTTTTTTGGGCTATCGCCCGCAATTTTTTACACTCAAAATTAAAAGCTCAACATTCACACATGCTGGGGTCTAATTTTTTTTGCAATTAGTCCACAGCATGTGTGAATGTTGAGCTTTCCATCACAATGTACAGATGTGAAATGTAGGTGGCGCTCTAAAGCATTTTAATCCTCACAGATGTGCTCGTCCATAGACATTGTCTAATTTTCAGTTCATGCATCACCATCATTATTTCATAGAATATAATGGCCTCTGAGTGGACTAGACGCCCAATCTGAGTGTCATTGGAAAGCTGAGATCCTCCTTGTTGTGATGATGTATAGCATATAGAAAATATGTTTTTTCTGATGATTTGTTTAGTGTGCTTTTCCTGCTGGATGGCATAATTTGTTCTGGAAATCTAAGATACAACATTGGATTATTCAGCCAAGCAAGTTCACAGACAAGTAAAAATGGCTCATGTATTAGAACACTGCCTAAGGTAAAAGCACATGTAAAGTTTTAACTATTCGGGGCTTATGGCAGCAGTTATTGATCCATAAAAGAGACGTTTCTATTTGATGAATTACAGAAATCAGATTTCACTTTGTGATTCTTTTGTAAATCTTTCAAACTGCGGTATAAGGGCAACAAAATAAACTATACAGTCACATTCCTGAGAGTAAGAGCTTTCATTTGATATATGACATGACTATTAGGTGCTTTTATTTTCATATTAATATTTCTACCCATTACCTCTAGAGGGCGCTAATTTTCAACGCAAATGTTTTGAGGCCTTATTTCGTTATTTTAAGTAACATTAAAGCAGAAGTGATGATTATCTCTGAAAAGTTCAGATTCCAATGATAGCGAGCTTTCAAATGATACCTCACATGCCTGACTTATGCTTACGGAGACATTAACGTTTTAAGTGTAATCTTAATTCGCAATATAGCGCCCCCCAACAGATTTTAAGGGGTCGTTTAAATATGTTTAATGTTTAACGTCATGCGTTACCTCTATGTAGTGGCATTTTCATGTTTAATTAAAGGGGATTGTAAATGTTTAACATTTTATAATATACAATGTATCAAAAACTTTAATTGTATTGTTAATTGTATTATTTATTTATATATTAAATGTCAATCATGCCACTTTTATTTTCAAGTCAGTTAACGAAAATGCTTTCGTTTAGTTTGTGTTTTAAGTTTTGATTAGCAATAACACTGCTGCGAAGTCGGACTAAAAGACCTAGATGATGCAATTGTAGCTTGGCTTCGTCCAGCATGTGTATGCGGTAATGTTAAATTAAACGGATGAAAACTGTAGCTTGACCATGCAAAAACCTGCTGTAGCGCGATTAAAACTGCGTATGTAAACATACCGACGGTGGCGCTTCAAATTATTCATTTTTGTTTGAATATCTCGACCTGCCTGACACAACTCAACCAATGACGTGAGTTTGGGGCGGGACTATCCAATGAAAGTCAGGGGATGGTTTGGTCAATCTGAAACCTTCTTTTTGTAATTTGGTTAGTGGCACTCACACTAATGATGCAGATATGAATAATTAGTGTAATTCACTGCAGTAATATTACTATTAGACAGCTCATCTCAATCTTATTGAGCTTTATGTGGTGAAACTATGTCAAAGTATAATCCACACTCTGCCTGCCAATATGAGCACTGCAAATCCCTTCTCAAAACATCTAGTAATTGAGTCATGGGCTCGACAGACAAACACACATGTTTGTTTCTTTGACCTTGAGATCACAGGCAGAATTCATTAAGTTTGGTTTCTCAGATCTGTCAAGCTTTGAAAGATTCAGACATCTATAAAGATAAACAAAGAGAAAGACTGCCCTACACTACAAATTAGTCACCACGTCTCTGTTGACTACTAAGGGAAAAAGAACAAACTGTGATCTACAATAAAAAAGGCACTCTATTTAATTAGCACACTGGCTCCTCTGGTTAAAGAAATTAGACTGCAGACGTTAGACGGTGTTGTTGCATGTTTGGATTTCATGATGTGCGACTATTCTCTGGTTACAAAAGTGGCAATTTTAGAAAGAAAAAAAAAATGGGGTATAAACACAAACACATGCCACATTGGCAATCGAATGAAACAGTAATTACAATTAAATATTTTATCCATTGGAATTTAATTGGATTGCGAGTGGGCGAAACATTTTCCGCTACATTGTTGTTTAAAGGCACCATGAAATCAGAACTGATGCTATTTACTTTCGTAATACACGTGTCTGGTCATATTGTGTGTGATTCATCAGTGCACATTATTTCCAAGCAAAAAAACTAAATTGTTCACATGATCAAACAATGCCCCCCCATACCCCTGAAATCTACGCCCCTGCACATTGGCCTCGCAGGCTATTGGACCCGCCCATACCCCTGAAATCTACGCCCCTGCACAGAGGCCTCATAGGCTATTGGACCCGCCCATACCCCTGAAATCTAGTAATTTTGATTACATGTGATCTTTAATTACAGCTACTTTACCTGAATGCTAATGTTAGCATCTCACGACCCTCCCTACAAAACACCAGCTACACCCTCCACAAAGACATTAGCATGTCTACAACCAGATGGACTAGCAGGCTCCACCCTTCTGTTTGTTGACATTATCACCCCTCCAATCAAGTGCTGAATAGGCAGAAGATAACTTGCAATTCCTCTGTCCATTCATTCCCGCTGTTTGTGATTCAACCGTTTCCTTCGGCTTCCACGGGTTCCCCAACGGCCAGATAAAACGTCCGTGTAAGAGCTGCAGTCAATGCCGAAACAAGGTCAAAATACAGCGAGAATGTAATGGAGCTAATAAAAGGAGATTGGAAGGTGATATTAGGCCCCGTACTCACTCACAGCCGCAGCTGATTTCATTCCCCGCAAATCCCCACTTACGTGACAAAAGCCGAATACAGCTTCATGCCTCAATAAATGTATGATCTGCACTATTAAAATTACAATAGGGGAATGCAAAAACTTCAAGTGCAAAACACAAAGGCAGCTAGTGATGTTATGAAAAAAAAAAAAAAAAAAAAAAAAGATGACCACTTTGTTCTAGCGTGAACTTGACTCTCAATATCTTCCTCATTGGCAGGTTGTCATGTTTTTTCCCCAAAGGCAGAACTACTTTTACGCTGGATTACTTCCACTTGCACTACAACAGAAGAGTTTATTTATTGATTCATTTCACTTTCCAGTTATATTATCCACAGCAGGGGGCTTTTGGCAATTCGAGAGCAACGGCAAACAACAAAGATACAAAAGAAAAGTACACTTCTCTTCATTTTTTGTATAATTACATCCTGTGTATATACAGTGATGGGCCAAAACATTATGACCACTCACAGGTGAAGTGAATAACATTGACCGAGCGACTTTGACAAGGGCCAAATTGGGGTGCTCCCGGTCAGCAGTGGCGAGCACCTACTGACAGTGTTCTGAGGAGGGACAAACCACAAACCAGCAACAGGGTGTTGGGCGCCCAAGTCTCATCGATGCACGAGGGCAACGAAGGCTAACCCGTCTGTTCCGAACCGACAGAAGGTCTACTGTGGCACAAGTTTTAATGATGGTTACGGGAGGAATGTGTCCCAACACTCCAACGTATGGAGCTGCGTAGCCGCAGACCGGTCAGAGTGCCCCTGATGACCCCGTCCACCGCTGAAAGCACCTAAAATGGGCACGTGAGCATCGGAATTGGACCTTGGAGCGGTGGAAGAAGGTCACCTGGTTCGATGTGTCCCTTTTTCTATTACATCACGTGGACGGCCGTGTACGTTTGTACCGTTTACCTGGAGAAGTGATGGCACTCAGGATGCACTATGGGAAGACGACAAGCCGGCGGCGGCAGTGTGGTGCTCTGGGCAATGTTCTGCTGGGACACCTTGGGTCCTGGCATACATGTGGATGTTAGTTTGACACGTACCACCTACCTAAACATAGTTGCAGACCAGGTACACCCCTTCACGGCAACGGTAACCCCTGATGGCAGTGGCATCCTGCTACACTGCACACATCGTTCGGGAATGGTTTGAGGAACATGATGAAGTGTTTAAGGTGTTGCTCTGGCCTCCAAATTCCCCAGATCTCAATCCGATTGAGCATCTGTGGGATGTGCTGGACCAACAACTCTGATCCACAGCAGCTCCACCTCACAACTTACAGGACTTGAAGTATCTGCTGCTGATGTCTTGGTGCCAGATACCACAGGACACCTTCAGTGGTCAAGCGGAGGACCAACCGCATATTAGACAGGTGATCATAATGTTTTGGCTCATTAGTGTATATACTAGAATATATTGAAATAAACAGACTTTTGTATAATAGTGCAAGTCATTAATGCTTTTTCAATATTTATCTTTCAAAATTGGAAAAATTGTGTGTGTGTGTCAATATATATCAATATAATTTCTTATCTTTTTTTTAAATGTATTATTATTATTCTGGGGTGAAATGTGACCTGGAAATGACAGAGATTCACCCAACTCAAGTGTTTAAATGTAATAATCGCAGTCAATCTGTAGCGTGCGAATCCAAGTGAAAAATGAAGATCACACACACTCTCTCTAAAAGAAAGAGAAATGTGATTTACATTCAATTTCAGCAATGTAATGAGTTTCCAACAGAGCTTAATCACATGTTGGATTTGTGCTAGTTAGCGGCTATTGAACTCCCCGTTTCAAACCGTTTTGTCATTCCTAATTAAGGGTGCTGCATTGACAGGAAGGTATTTACTTGCGTTTAACTCCAGATACACTTGACTGACTGTTTCGTAACTACAAGACCCCTCTATCCACACACAAATATGGCCCCTGGCTCCCAGAGGCCCTTGTTTTCGTGCTAGCATTACAAACAATTACACAGATCCATCACCCCACCATCCCCCTTCAATGCGTTTGCCCCTCTTCCATCCCTATTGCCTCTGTCAGCTGGGACTCTACCCCCGTTCCTACCAGATGTCCCCTGATTTGGGAGAAATTACAACAAAAGACCAGGCACTGTAAACCCCACGGATTTCCCATCATGCACTGAGCTTTCAGCTTCAATACAAAAGGCCACAGGATTAGCAGCTTTTAGCACATGAAAAAGCCCTCAATGTGAAAACTGTCCCTCCACTGCGTTTACGAAAATATTTTTGGATTATTATTTTAATTATACGATTTTTTAAAGGTTAATTAATATATTTCTGTCCTATTTACTTCACCCTAAAAATGGGGTTTTTATTTTGACACTGCAAGTGCAGTCGTGCTTATTTCACCTTCGCCAGGAGCTTTTATTATGAAACGGAAAGTCCGATGTTTGATTGACAGTTATGAGTTTCGCATCTTTACTGTTCCGCGTTTGTAGATCTGTATAGTAACTTAATAGCGGTCACTAATGTTTTAGAATTGCGTGAATGCTTAAACCGGCAGTACTTCACAATGCAGGTGTACTATGCTAAAAACACAATCCCATGTGCCCCGCCGCACCCGTACATGCACACAGATCAGCACGTCGCCGGTTCACTCTGAAGTGCACACAGTCCACGTTTATCTGTCTTTGACTGTTAAATAATCACATATGAACATATCTCCATTTTGATGTTGTTTTGATTAATTATACCACCCTGAAGGATCGTCTATTGATGCACTCTATGAAACTCACGTTATTGTTGAATTTTACATCGTTAGCGAAATCGTTCCAACGAGCTCCCAAGACCTGGTGGAAATTCGGAACATTGTCTTTGACGGGACTTGTTGAAGAGGAGCAATAGCTTCGACTCTAGAAATGTTATGAGTTCTCTGGCCTGGTTGAGTCCCGTTCAGAAGCTTGGCCCAACAGGTTAGCAGCCAAGAGAAGATAAGCCGCAAAGCAACAGTAGCAGGTGCTGCCGATGGGAATGATCCATCTCACTCTGTTTAATTTCATCTCACACTTGCCCAATTGCCTACATGAGGCCACAGGACTGATCGTTCAGCCCTTTCGCCTGCCGGGCTCCCAGAACTGCAGCGGAGCTGATAAACCCAAAAGCTACTACCTGTTCTTAGCTCAAAACCTTCACCGCCACACTGGATTTTTTTTCCTAATGTGCGTCTTTGCACGTTGCCGCTATATGCGTCTTAACTAGGGATGCACCGATACCACTTTTTCTCTTCCGATCCCGATATCGGAAATCCCAGTATCGGCCGATACCGATCCCAAGCCGATACCAGTGTTGTTTTTTGCATAATCAGTTTCGAATATCTTTACATTATTGTGTGGAAGTAATTGGGTGTAGTCTTTAATATGTAAAGAAACACAAACCTCTAACTACACATTATTCAATATAAATGTACAGCTTAATAAAAAACACTATTATTAATGAGTATACTGGATAACGTAGCAGCAGAATTGTTGTTCAATTTAGTTGTAAGATATCAGCTCACTTTTCATTCAAACAGTTACTTTTTGGCAACCATTCAACTTAAATATAAGCATCATTTGTAAACAAATAATAACAATAATAATAATAATAATAATATATTATCAAGGTAATATGTAGTAATATATCTCAATCGTGCACCTTTAACTTTTAAACCCTCAGGCTTTTATTTTGACATTCTGATCTCTCCAGGAAGTCCTGTATGTGTCTGTTTGTGGGCTAGTTCACTGTAGTTTAATTTGCTTCTTATTCAAACTCTGGTAAAATGCTCCTCCGGTGCCGTTCTAAATGCATATTATAAGTGAACCGAACTATTGAGCTTCTACATCTGAGATGTTGTTCGGGAGTAGCGCACAAATATTGCACACCAGGTGAAGGCTAAAAATAGCCACGAGTGTGCGAGTGTGTGTAAACAGAGCAGCGCCAGTCAATAACGCTCTGGAGCTGCACATGCATTTGATATATTTACTTATTAAATAGCCTTTTGAGATTCACAGAGCCATCGCACGTCTTCAAGTGGCTTTCAATAAAATGCACGAGTCATATGAACTACATTAATGGTGTTTTAATGGTTCTTTAATGTCATTTTTTGAGCTTGACAGTAACGAACATGACTAGCACACAGTATCATCTAAAAGCTTCAGTATCGGAGCCGATACCGATCCAGGTGCATCCCTAGTCTTAACTCATCCGTTTGGGCTTGCGGTTAAAAGTCTGAATGCTCAACTGTGGGTGAAATGGAAAGGTACGCAGATAATCGAAGTATACCCTGGACTTTAGCTTATATATAGAAGTCGCTTTGTTGGGTGCGTTTATGCTTTAGAGACTAATATTGATGTTTTAGAGATTTCCTGCTTGTTTAAATAACAAACATGGCACCTGAGGAAAACTTCGCGATTTTCAGATATTCCAGAGTTGTTGTTGTGTTTGTTTTCTTAAATTTCTATCGCAACCTGCAGCAAAATTGCGCTGCAATAGTGGGGCTTCCTCTTATGTAAAACTCCGGGATTCCCTCAATATATGAACATATATGCAAACGTGAGGGACCGTCAATATTTTACATTGGTGTGTGTAAATGGGATTAGGTTTCAGTGTATGTGATTTTCCCAGCGTAGTCCCTGAAATGTTGGTTTCTTTCCGCTTCGTTGGCTTGTTGTTGGGCTCCATCCTTTGACATTTTTTATCCGGTCTGTTCACGCACATGTGCACTCTTCAAAAACCTATAAGAACGCTGCTAATGCGTTTACATTACCACATATGCCACGTTTTCCGGGAGAAACCTGGGTATGTTAAACCACTTTCTCCCAATCCCTAAAACGTCATAAGGAAATCTGCGTTCTTGTTTACATGACATTTCAGAACGGCACTTTCTGCAAAAACCCTGGAATAAACCGTTTCTTAAGTGCATTTAAATGTGGTCATTGACACTGGATTGCGTAACAGTCCAATCATGCATTATAACCAATCTCTACCCCTCCCAATGGCCTTAATGTTCCTCTCTATTTCGTAGAGGGTCCAGATTAATGCATGTTGTAAATGAGGGCACACTTGTTGTTTGCCCCCACCATGGCGATTTTTCCGCCTGGACTGCTTTCGGCTCATGATGACCAGCTGGCGTTCCATGTTGATGGCTGTCCCGCCAAGCCTCGGGACATTTGGACAATGGAGATCTGTCATAGACACACCCCACCTTGGCTTCAGTCTGATTTATGACCCCTCTGAGGTTTTGGGGGACCAATCCCACCCTGCTCTACAAGTCTGGAGTTCAAGATGGACATCTGTGCTAATCATTTATTCTCAAATTTGAGACCAACTAGATGGTTTATAGACCCCCATGAACCAGACTGAAGGTGTAGATCCTTATTTGATAGACTTGGGGTGTTTATGGCTTTCTGTATATGACATCTTTCCAATTAAACATCTCCAAACGCCATTAAATGTCAAGTCATTGCGTTGGGAAAAACAATAAAAGACCACAAATTAAATGGAAGCATTGGATGACCAGATTTTTTGGGTGAACTATGTCTTTAATAATTTTAGCTTGAATGTAATTTAGGAAACAAATCACATTAAAATATTGCTAATGACAAGGCCATGGCGGCTCTTCCGCTGTGCATGCAGACGCAAGCGACGGACATATTAAGTCTAGAAGAGCTTGTTTCAAAGACACAACACTTGTTCTTTTATTACGACCAAACAACTTGCACCCACCGTGAGCTGAAGAGTACCGATTTAGCACTCAGGGCAAATTAAGAGGAATAAACACAATTAGCTGGCAGAGCTTAGACGCCAGCAAACATCTCTCTTCACCTCGCTTTCTGCTGATAATGCGAGCAGATACAGCGCAGCTGCCATTACTGCATCTGCCATTCAAAACCGAAGATGATAATTGCACCGCTCTTGCGGTTGCACAAATTTGGCTTATTTTAACTACAAATATGATCACGTTGGCAGATACGGCTTAGAATAACCACCATGAAGGGGCTTTTATTAATAATTGTTGTTTTGATATTGCTTCTACAACATGTTTTTCTCCATTAGTGCTTTTTCTATGCTAAATATATCCATGGCGCTTTTACTCTATGTGGCAACCCTCAAAAATGCATGTAAATTGCTCGCATGTGCAACCAAATCTCATGCTATACGACAAAAAATGTCTATGATCAACCATTGGCTAGTAAATGTTCCAATTTCACTCATCAGTGATTGAGTAGTATAGTGGAGAAGTTATTCGCACATTTTGCGTTCCCTGTCAAAAATGACCGGCCCACTACGATTGTTTATAAATCTCTCATATTGCATATTTTATCCCAAGATATTGCATTAGATCTTTTCATCAACTTCTTTTAGTAATTATGACAAGTAGGCCTATTCCTTTAAAAATAGATAGGAGGATTCATTTAAATGAGCTCATACCGGGCTAGTGGTGGGCAATCTCTGCGATAGACCAAAAAACAATTATAATTACAGAAAGTAATAACCACTTGCTTGATCTGAACACAATAGACATCATTTTAAAGCTTAAAATCTGGACTATGCATATAGTTGACGTCAAAACCCTGCACATCACTGATTGGTCAGGGAGAATCGTCACTACCAGCGTCACTGGATTTACAACACGCGACATCAACCCGCTCGTTTTAAAGTTAGCAACAACGATAACATTATCATTTGTTCAAGCGACTTTCGAATTGTAAAAAGAAATGGCTGTGCGCAAAACCAGCCGTGGTCAATAAACACAGTGCAGACGGTCCACTCGTTAGCGATTAGCAAAACGACAAAAAAGTCTCTCAGGAAGTGTCTCAGCTGTTGGCGCACACGGCTACAACTACCACCGGATCTACCAACAGTGTAGGGAACAGTTACAATAACTTAAGTGACGACAGAACCATCAAGGAAAAGTGGAAGTGGTTTGACCAAATGGACGCCATCTAAACCGGCGAGCAATGGGAGGGAGAGCGCGCTGGACTGGCGTTGATCCACGATGGAGGATGGTACGTTTTGTTACTCTGCTTGAAAGCTTCACTTTATTTAGTTGAGCAGCTACTGGAAGCTTCTAAAACAACCAGGACAATTTAACTGTTACACTTGTGTAAAATCACCATCAACATCTGCTTTATGTAGCACAATGAGCTAACAGCTAACAGCTAACGGTCGTGTTATCGTTTTAGTCAGTTTGTGTCATGTTTAAGATGATGTCACGGCAGTAGAGGCGGCGCAACTATTGACAATCAGCCTATAATCCCGCCCACACTAATGAGGCGGCACTAAACTGCAGTGGAAATGCAAGCTCAGAAATGTAAAGAGTAGAGTTGAGGCAAGTCGAAACGTAACGTGCAGCGGAAAAGTGCCAATAGTATACAGTATATTTAGTGCCATCATTAGCTCCTCTACAATATCTATAATATAAACAGTAGGCTAAATGTGAAATACTTGCAAATGCAAGATTGCTCCCCTCCTCTTCTCTCTAAAGTTTGAGACTATTTATTTTTGGCATAGACTGAATCTCTCTCAGGTGCTGTCCTTTAAACTCCATTCAGCGTATCAGCGTAGGGGGGATAAAACTACACCAGTAGGAATAACTGCTGAGAAATAAATTCTAAAACCTTAAGACACCTCACAAAAGACATTTCACCAGAATTCATTTCCTCAGCACAATTCAATTACTTTCCGTCCAGAGGCGACACAAAGTTCACACGTGGAGTCGTTTTTCTCCTGAAAACTAAATCCCTCGTTCAGACAAAACCCCAACTTCGCCGATTCTCGTTTGTTTTTGTTTAGCCAGACATGAAGATAGATCCCGGTCACGGGCAACAGCTTCTGTTTGGCTGAACTCCAAAGCATTCGTCTTCACGTCTTGCGAGATCTTACAGTGATCGCCAATGATAAATTGTCCAATTAAAGTGACATTTAGAGACATATGCGCTTGTGTTGGTTTTGTCCAAGCAAGATATAGAACAACAAATACAGCTTTTGACAACAAAGACAAACATGTTTTTGCAATAACAGCTCAGAAGTCTGTTGGCGTATAAATAACGGTACGGTTTTATTTTCAATGATAACAGTATACTTGATGGTGTCTGGGTGGAAAATATACACATATCCAATAAGTTCTAAGAGTTAATGCAATTTTGCCATCAAAGTAATTGGACGAGACGCCAACAAGAGCCAGATTTGTTGATCTAAGTGTTTTCATTACGTCTAGAGACTTTTATTACGTTTCAAAGAATTGGATTCTTTACAAAGTTTCTTTTAGATGTTTGGCCAAACTGTTCTCTAAAGCAGAACCCAAGCGGTCCAGTGCAAATGCACACTGATACGGGGCCCCTTGAGTCACATTACAGTGATTAATGGCCACATATGATCTGTGACTAATCAAGACACTACCTGCACACTGCATTTACTCCACTTCTGTAAAAACCTGTACATTATGCATATATGTACCGTTTCACCAGTACATTTTGCCAACATTGGCTCAGGAGGCATACAAGGTGTAAAGAGTGGCCTAAAGCCTGCATTAAACTGCCAAGAATTATATGGACAAAAATCCTCATTTGATTGGTTGTGCAAATTAACCACAATATTTATGCTTCTGTTTAAGACCTCCAATGCAGTACCTCCAAACAAACGTGCGATTTATAACTTTCTACTCCATTTTTACCAGATTTTACCAACGTGAACATTGGTTTAAGACTCCAGAATTCCTCTTTTTCTGTTGAGATAGAGTTCATTGTATTTATGTCTGGGTTCCCAGAGACCCCAATGATTCATGTGTGCAAAATAATAATAATAATAATAATAATAATAATAAATGCAAACCCCATTTCACAGCATTAACCCTCTATTCTATCACAACGAATGCATTTTATATATTTATATACACACACACAGTTGTATACGATTATCATGGCGATAAGATTAAAAAAGGTCCCTTAAATCTGTTCTTTGAGGTTCTTTTGTCTCTAAATCGGTTTTAAATGATCAGGTATTCCGTAAAAGTCACACTTTGTCAATATGGACACTTTTAGGAATTCATTGACTGTAACAATGTATGAAAAACAGCCATCGCATATACTTACTGTGCACCAATTTATCCACGCGCCAATCCAAGTTACTCTCGTTCGGACAAATGCAGATGCGGTTCGACCATATAAATCCTCTTAAACGCGTCCCATGTTGCATCCGCGTAAAAGTGTGGAAATCTCCCCACAAATACCTCCTTGTACACGCGAAGTTTTCAGATGGAGAAAACAGTTACCCGTGGCATGTCGACGGCGTCCGTGCGTAAACGCTCCGCGAGCGCACGAAAAAGAAAATCTAAACTTGCGCTTTAAGACGTTTCAATTTTGGTCCACCGCGAACCAGAGCTGCATTAGATTCTTTTCTTTCAGCTGGGGGTAGGGGCAGTTGATGGGGGTCTATTTCGCCCCCCTTTTCCTCCGATTCACCCTCTCCAAAACACTGGAGCAGGGGACGGGCTCTGCGCGCCCACGTCACCGGGAGTGAATGCACGCGCACAGATGAGCGCTGCTCTGCTCCGGCGTCATTTGAAACCCTCACTAAAACCACCCCACCTCCAAAAGACGTCTTTAAACTGACCTAAACAGCCTGTAGTGCATCTATATTTATCTTTATGAAAGCCAAATGCATTTAATCAGGATGAGCATTGGATTAGCAGGTCAAGTAAACTATGATGACTATGTTTAGAGAATTACTATGGTTAGATGTTTGGTATGTTTATTATTATTATTATTATTATTATTATTATTATTTGTATAGATTCTAGACTAAAATAAATAAATAAAAAATATGGTATTTGAAAACAGAAGCCTTAATCACATTTTCAAACTATAACAAAAACATAGCCTATTAGCCTGTGTTATGCTACACTATGTTTTGTAATGAAAGACTAATTAAATAATGTAGCTTGTGGAAGAGAGGAGTGGTATTTCAATTACAATTTTCACTAGCTAGTCTATAAAACAGGGTAAAAAAAAAAAAACCTTAGACTAAATTAAAAATAAACTAAATTAGCGCCACCACTAACTTAACTACATTTACAGTAGCATGACATTAGCTTAGCACAACGTTGTAGCTTTTTCATTAACAAGCCATTTTTTGAAACGAGTAGCGGTTATAGCGTCACAAATAGCTACATATATATTGTATTATATACAAATCCTCAGACTTCATTAAAAATAAACTAAATTAGCGCCACCACTAACTTGACTACATTTACAGTAGCGTGACATTAGCTTAGCACAGCATTGTAGCTTTTCCATTAATGAGCCATTTTTTTAAACAAGTAGCGGTTATATTGTCACAAATAGCTACATTTATATTGAATTATATTTAAAAACCCTCAGACTTCATTAAAAATAAACTAAATTAGCGCCACCACTAACTTAACTACATTTACAGTAGCGTGACATTAGCTTAGCACAGCGTTGTAGCTTTTCCAATTTTTTTAAATAGTAGCGCTTTAGCACCACAAATAGCTACATATATACTGTATTATATACAGTGCAATTATACACTATTAATAGTAGCGGTCCATAAGCATTGTTTTAAATTCTTTTCATATGTAAACATGTGCTAGACAGATATATTTCAGTGCCCTGTGTTTTTTTGAACATAGTATCAACTAGAAAACAACTCGAACGGTTAAAAATGCTAAACTAGACACCTGCATCTATCTCTGTAATTTATTTTAGCGCAAGGACGCATTCGGCATAGCCGTTCTTTTAGTGTTTATGTATTGTTGGCAAGTCCAACTCATATAAGTGAATCAGTTCATTCAGACAGTTCATTGAAATGAACCTCTGAATATAAATGATTCACCAATTCATTTGAGTGTTCCAGGCCAATTCATGTCAGTGAATCATATTCACTGAGTGAATATATTTTCATAAAGGGACAGTTCACCCAAAAATAAAATTCTCTCATAATTTACTCACCCTCATACCATCCATCCCAGATGTGTATGACTTTCTTTCTTCTGCATAGCACAAATTAAGATTTTTAATGGAATATTTCAGCTCTGGAGGTCCATACAAGTAAATGGAGGCCAGAACATTGAAGGTCCAAAAAGCACGTAAAGGCAGCATAAAAGTTATCCAGTGGTTTAATCCATACCTTCAAAAGCGATATGATAGATATTTAAGTATTTAAGTAAATTCTCCTCTCTGTCCAGTAGGTGGCGAAGCATTAAGAATGTAAATCGCCAAAAACAAAAGAAGAAGAAATGTGAAAGTGGTGATTTATGGTAAAAAAAAAAGAAAAAAAAAAAAAGAAACGTAAATATTGATCTGTTTCTCACCCACACCTCTCATATCACTTCTTAAGACATGGATTAAACCACTGGAGTCGTATGGATAACTTTCATGCTGCCTTTATGTGCTTTTTGGACCTTCAAAGTTCTCCCCACCATTCACTTGCAATATATGGATCTACAGAGCTGAAAATATTCTTCTAAAATTCTTCGTTTGTGTTCAGCAAAATAAAGACAGTCACTCAACTGGGATGGCATGAGGGCGAGTAGATGATGAGAGATTTTTCATTTTTGGGTGTACTGTCCCTTTAACTGCTGCTGTTTAGCACCATGCTTTTGGCTCAGTTATATAAAATAGATTGCTTTGTAGTTTTCTTGGTAATGTTTAGTAAATGTATTTTCAATGTCACTCTAATTGAGATCGCCATTGTAAAACCTAGTTTTGCTAAACTACCACAGTTAAATAACAATTATTAACCAGTTAAATTAACAAGCAATATGCAGCTCACAGGTCGAATCAGTCGAATTATCAAAGACAAAACAACTTTTTTATTCGTGAAGGTAACTTATGAGCTATTGAAAGCATTACAGAATGCTCATAATATACAGTCTATAATACTGTGTTGATTTATTGTAAATGAAATGCCTGCACATATAACAGCACCAACCTCTATGTGCAATAACTCACCCCATACAGACAAGCCCAGGAGTATTGTTTACACACATTTTTCTCTTTATGTAAGGGCCATGGTGATCTGTACCATTATAAAGGGCCAGGGACCAATCAGCGGGAATACCGTGTAAAGCGTCTGTAATTTTATGTTGGTTCCCCTCTTGTTTCTTTATTCACACTTGCCTAATTTAATCAGCCTTATAAATTGAACACTATACTGCATCCTACGTCCTCCTGATGGCAGAAAACATGGTAAATTTCACCTGCTGAAGAGCCGTTTAAGGACGCTGGGGAAAATGAAAAAGAAACACTTACCTCTTGACATGGGCAATCCATAACAGCATAATGAGCATTGTATAATGGGAATGCTTTGTCCTTAGTGTCAGCGCAATGTTGTAGTATGTGTGTGCGTATGTGTGTGTTCTGTATGTTCTCTGGTTTAGGCGCATCAATGCATAGTATAGTGCTGGATCAAGCTGCAAATGATTATTTTTGTGTTGACGTATTCTTTTAGGTCCACAATGAAGTGTGTGTGTGTGTGTGTGTGTGTGTGTGTGTGTGTGAGACGCTCCTGTTCAACCCGCTCCATATGGGATTCGAACCGGCGTAGGAGGTGGGTGCGCTAACAAGGAGGCTAAAGACTATAGCACATAGCGTCAGTCGCCACCCCCCTAAATCTCACTCCAGTCCGGGTCACGGCACCACTGTGACAATCCTGTTCTAACCTGCTCCGTACGGGACTCGTTTCAGGCATGGGAGGCGGGTGTGCTAACAAGGAGGTGTTAGTGATAATTACGACTCGGGTGACGAGCCTTACTGCTCTCTCCCTCTCCCGCAGACCTCCTCGTGGTCACTATAATGTGGTTCTCGCTCTCGGTGTGGCCCATGGTGACTTGTGTGTGGATACCGCAGAGAATAGCGTGAAGCCTCCACACACGCTACGTCTCTGCGGTAACACGCTCAACAAGTCACGTGATAAGATGCGCGGATTGACCGTCTCAGACGCGGAGGCAACTGAGATTCCTAAGTCACTATGCTACCACGAAGACTTAGAGGGCATTGGGAATTGGGTATTTCAAATTGGGGAGAAAAGGGGAGAAAAAAAATAACTCATATCGTCCCCATAGGGGACATACGAGTGTATTTGATGGCAAGTTTTCACACAAATGTGAAACTTTGAAGTTGCCTTCAAAAAGTTGCCTTTCAAAGTGGCTTTCATAACTTTTGCTATGTTTGACAGCTGAGAAAAATGGTGGGGGCCTCTGCTCGCCAAGTTTATGGGAAAAAAACATATGAATTGTGGGGGGCCGAGTACAGAGCCTTGGGGGACCTCCTTTCAATGCTGTGCAGAAATGCATTCTCTGTGCAGACAGCAAATCCAGCGGCTTTCATCTGTTTGGGTAAAATGCATCTCAACGTTCAGACCTTCTCTGTGTGTATGTGTGTGTGTGTGTTTTTGTCTTTTAAAAGTGAACTGATCCATAGCCAGAAAGGAAAGAAGACTGGCAGCTATTAGAATGCAACTGTGCTGTCTTATCTCATGCCTGATAGGAATCTACAAAGACCCACTACCGAGATTTATGAATTTATTACAGGCAGCACTCTTTAAATTCACAGAGCAGAGTAAGGAAAGAGAGGTCATTTATGTTTACTTACATAAATATTAAATATCAGTATGAAGGAGAGTATGAGTCTGTTTTTAAAAGATAGAAAGATACGCCCACGTTCTTTGGAGTCCAAAACGATCCTAAAAGACCAGCTATGATCAGGTTTAAGTTGATTGAAACTTTTTTAAAACATCTCCTTTCGTACTTCAATTGTGAACTATCCCTTTAAAGAATAGAAATGCGCCGAAAGGGCATTATGAGAGAAAGCGGGCGAGTAAAAGGAAGATAAAAAGATGGTAACGGAAAGAGAGAAACTCAAGAGGCCTGTGGAGAGAGGGAGCAAGTGTGTGTTCATTGAGCTGTAAAGGATGGCATGTTGCCAGTGATCTGTGCAGTGGACGTGTTGGCCTTATTTGGAGGGAGAATGGAGAAGGCACAGACTCTCTCTGCTTGTGTTTACCCAGCAGGTCAGAGGGCCAATACACCTCAGTACTGCAGAGTAAACACATCGCCTGCCACTGAGAGGAACTAATCAGCACATATCAGCTCTGACCTGACACATACAGTATATCACAAAATTTGACTTACACAAACACAAGCACACACACGTTTCTTTTGTTAAAGGAGGCGGCCTAGAGGTGAATCTCACGACACCTGTCAAGAGCATGACCAGGTCGCATTTCAACCCCAAATCGAATGAAAAATATAGATTTAAAATGTTAAATATTTCCAAGAGAATTAAAATCACAAATATGTAAGCACTGATTTTAGAGTCAGTCTCTCTCTCTCTCTCTCTCTCTCTCTCTCTCTCTCTCTCTCTTAAAAACACACATGGTGTCCATCCACTGCCCTCTCAACTCTATTCCAGTGTGCATGTGTGTGTGTGTGTGTGTGTGTGTGTGTGTGTGTGTGTGTGTGTGTTTACGGCAAAGTCCCCTTCCGTGCACACATTTGTTTGAGTGCCAAATCAAACAAGCCCCCTGTGGCAAAGGCTCCCACGCCTGCAGAGACCCGGCCACAGAGAAAAGGATTCGCTCACTGTGCACTGTGCCCTGGAGCGACTCTAACACTGTCTGGCACACAAAATCTGCACCATTCATAGGTGGATCAACAGGATGGCACAGTTCGGCAAGCACACTTTACTCAGGATATTAATAGAGCACAGGGCATATCCAAACCTACGGTTAGTGCCCCTATCGATTTCTGTGCGCCAACCGCACCAACCACCATAACCCCTTTTATCCTTCCCTGAAAATACACGCCACACTTCTTAAAGAGAGAGTATTTCTCGCCTACTCTTTCATGAATACTGAGGATTCAGAGACCGTTCTCCATTGGCATCCTCTTATATAGTACAGAAGTACTTCAGACACAGTTTTCATGAAATCAAAAGAGTTTTATTGGCTTTTTTCGGTTAGCTTTGCATTAAAGCTATCAGCTAATAATAACACATGCTAACCGCTAACAATAGCAAATTGTAGTTTAGCAGTCTGTCAAACTACGGCTATTGGCACTTTGATATGTCCCACTCCAACTTCCTGTTTCAACAGGAAATCGTCAATAAATAAATGCAAATTGTGTTTTTCAAATAATAGCTATGTTGCGAATGGAATACTAGCATACTGCTAATTGCAAACTGTATATACTCTACACTAAATATCACATACTATTTAAAAAAAACAGCATGTGAAGCGTTATGCAATATACAAATATTCAAATCCTACATTGTTGTTGTTGCATTGCTCTGTTCCGTATGGAATGCTAGCGATTTTACTGTAATTTTAACAATAATTTACCGTAAAAAGTACATGTACTTTACCTATACAGGTAAATCCGATTTTTTAAATATTTTTTTTTTATTTTTACAACATTTTACCGTACAACTACATGAGTCGTCTTTTTAAATATATTAAAAACTTTATTACGTGTATTTTCCGGTAACTGCTCATTAACTAATTACATTTTTTTACCGTAGCATTTTTACAGTCTTTTACCGTTAAAATTAAGGATATTTATTACACTGCAGTATACACTACTAAATGCCTACTATTTTTTTAAGAAGAACGCTACAATGCAAGTATGCCATATTTATACACGCTGCGCAAAAAAAATTTTTTTTGTCAAAATTCACAGATACGGGGAAATGATGCCATTAATGAACCGATAACAGTTTTAAAATTTAAACAGATTAGCGTGGAAATGAGCTTTCTGTGCAGTAAATACAGCATTTTATAACATATACGTGTGTGTCTGTGTGTGCACGTGTGTGTGAGTGTGTGTTTGAGCTTGTGTGTGTGTGTGTGTGTGTGTGTGTGTGTGTGCATGTGTGTGTGTGAGCGTGTGTGTGTGAGCGTGTGTGTGTGTGTGCATGTGTGCGTGTGTGTGTGTGAGTGTGAGTGTGAGCGTGTGTGTGTTTGTGTTTGTGTGTGTGCGTGTGTGCGTGCATTCGTGTGTGTTTGTGTGTGTGTGTGTGTGCGCGTGTGTTTGTGTGTGTAACAGTTTTCAATATTCACCACTAAATATTTTCCAGCTTTGCCATTTAAAAAAAATAGTAGTCTGCTACATTGATGCATGCTATATTTATATGCTAAATATACAGCTACTTTTAAATGGCTGTCAACAGCAAAATATGGGTTATGCTCAGAGGATGGTGTACACTTAAAAAAAAAAAAAACATTTATTATTATTTTGTGGTAAATATATCTAAACACCCTTAAAACAAGAAAGAAATGACTTGAGAAGCAGAATGTCTTAAGATATTCCATCTTGCTTTCAGAGAAATCCAACAAAATTTGGTGTGATTTGAGTTTACAACAAGAAACAACTATTTGCCGATGGGCTAAGAAAAATAACCTTGTTTTCCCTTAGAATCAAGTTTTATTTCTTACCCCATTTGCAAACAGCTTTTTCAAGTTATAAGCATAAATGTTACTCAATTTGGTTAGATTTCTGTGAATACAAGACTAAATATTCTGTCATTTTGCTTCTCAAGTAAATGCATCTTGTTTTAAGAATGTTTAGATCATTTATACTGGAAAACGAGACATTCTTTGTCGTGTAGTTACAGTGTCTCCAGCAGGGGCTAATTGAACTATGCTAACTAGCCAAACATTGACCGCTTGCGTTCCCACATATCATTAAGTATTTGAAAACAAGGAAATACATAAACACTGGCTGGGTTTCTGAAGACGGCATACATGACAATAACCCCCCTCCAAATGTTCTTTCAGAAAGACTGATTATAAATATGACGCGAATAAAAAATTATCCTCTTTCCCCATCCGACACAGCACTCCATCAGAGCCCCATTACTGGAACATCTAAGCAGCTATGCGTCTTTGATTCCCAAACACCATCAAATAATATAAGCTGGCACAATAAAAATTCATCACCTCTGGCCTTGCACTTCTTTCACATTTCTTTAAATACCGCCATAAATAATCGGAGCGTTGATAATTGAATAAAGGTCATTTAATGCTGTTTCTTTTGTTTAATTGATCGTTGGGCATGCTTTCGGCTTTTCAACCTAAATGCACCACCCCAGTGCAACACAACGCCTCCAATGCATGCATAAAGTTTAACAGCGCTTTGTTTAACTGCAGCCCGGTCAGTAGAGAGCCATGTGCTGCAAAAGCAAGACCCAAGTGGACATTCTTTTGTTCAATGAGGTGTGCCGTTCATAGACCCTGCTCACGAATGGGTAGTCTTCCAGCACAAATACAAATAAATTCGGTTTACCATCAGCAAAGGGAGGACAAGGAATCCAGGACCACATACTACAGTGTGTAATAAAACCGAAATGTCTTTGTGGATCAGACACAATGCCCATTTCTTACCTTTACAGCAGTACTGCATGCAATATTCAGCTTATCACATTTCTCGGCTTTTCTCTCTCTCAGAAATAACCTACGGCTACAAGTGCACATGTGTCAACACTATGCACTCCACTTGTTGAGAAGAAACACATTCAGACCACAAGTAATCTCTTGAACATGCTCCGTTTGGCTTCTGATACCAACACAGACTTGAGGCTAAACTCAAGGGTCTTGATCATTGACACCAAAAAGTAAGGATACACTTGCATATATAGTGGACAAAAGTGTTTTGACATGAGGTGAACAATATAGAAGTGGCCGATATATTATCAATACTGATAGTCCAGGGGGTCTAGGCATCTCAGCGAGTATTGATGCTGACTATCACACCTGGAGTCACGAGTGTCAATCCAGGGCGTGCTGAATAACTCCAGCCAGGTCTCCTTAGCAACCAAATTGGCCCGGTTGCTAGGGAGGGTAGAGTCACATGGGGTAACCAAATTGACCCGGTTGCTAGGGAGGGTAGTCACATGGGGTAACCAAATTGGGCCGGTTGCTAGGGAGGGTAGAGTCACATGGGGTAACCAAATTGTCCCGGTTGCTAGGGAGGGTAGAGTCACATGGGGTAACCAAATTGTCCCGGTTGCTAGGGAGGGTAGAGTCACATGGGGTAACCAAATTGTCCAGGTTGCTAGGGAGGGTAGAGTCACATGGGGTAAACAAATTGGGCCGGTTGCTAGGGAGGGTAGAGGCACATGGGGTAACCAAATTGTCCTGGTTGCTAGGGAGGGTAGAGTCACATGGGGAAACCAAATTGTCCCGGTTGCTAGGGAGGGTAGAGTCACATGGGGTAACCAAATTGTCCCGGTTGCTAGGGAGGGTAGAGTCACATGGGGTAACCAAATTGGCCCGGTTGCTAGGGAGGGTAGAGTCACATGTGGTAACCAAATTGGGCCGGTTGATTTGGAGGGTAGAGTCACATGGGATAACCAAATTACCTCGGTTGCTAGGGAGGGTAGAGTCACATGGGGTAACCTCCTCGTGGTGGTGATTAGTGGTTCTCTCAATGGGGCGTGTGGTGAGTTGTGTGTGGATCGTGGAGAGTAGCATGAGTCTCCACATGCTGTGAGTCTCCGCGGAGTCATGCACAACGAGTCACATGATAAGATGCGCCGATTGATGGTCTCAGAAGTGGAGGCAACTCAGACTTGTCCTCCGCCACCCGGATTGAGGCGAGTAACCGCGCCACCACGAGGACCTACTAAGTAGTGGGAATTGGGCGTTCCAACATTGGGAAGAAAAGGGGGATAAAATAAAAAATTACTGACGGTCCAATTACAGCCGATAGTTGGTTTATTCACATATGGTTTATTCACTTGTGACGTTATTTAATTTATTTGTATTTTGATTTTTAATAAGTGTGACCTGGAAAGACTCTTGGCCGTTTTTCAGGAAACACTAGGAGAAAAATTTGCGTCTAAATCAAAAAGCATTCTTGCGTAAACCATCCCATTGAATTCCACTGAATGGCTTTTGGTTTGGGCTCATTTTAAGCGGCATAATCTGCCGTAAGTAACGCTCTGCCATTTTCCATTTTGAGTTTGTGTTACGTCAATTATTAAGCAGAAAAGCAACAAACATCGGCATCTGTGTCTGACTTTGAGGGCGTTCCAACAAGACGCATTCAATCTGCGCTACTTTTGAATCGTTCTTATAAACGTCCTCAAACATGGCCTCATTTGCATGGCTAAATTCTGTGGGTAGATGTTTACACATGAGCACTCCACGCGAACTCCATCGCACGATATTCACAATCGCACCGATTCCCATTGAAATAATTGTATTCCACCAGTGGAATTTCGCCGTGCAAAGGTAAAAGTGACGCTACGCTGTAGCTCGCAAATTAGCATTTAGCAACGTAAAACAATGCTTAAATAGCTACTTGACTATTGGTTAACGTTTACCAATATCTTGTACAGGCTATGTGACATCAAAAGAAAAGGAAATTCATAAGTGGAACAAGATTACAAAGACAAACATTTTATGTTTACGCCTTATAACACACAATGAGGAATTGTTCGCGAGACAAGACGAACGACGTTGGCCTAACCGCTTTAAGAGCGCAATTATGGTCACTTTTGATTTTATTGACTTTAACAACAGTTCATCACAACCAAAAGTCGTTGTTACCTCTGTTGTTTTCAAAACTCTTTCAGCTTCATTCTTCGGTTGGTTTTAGTGGCGTTTTCCTCTGTTGCCTTGGTTGCACCTTGAGCAAAGAGAAAAAATGGAGGAATGTTAATGAAAAGGACTGACAAATGAACAGCAGTTCACAAACAACATTTTTCCTGTCTGTAGCTGTTCAATGACTGTTGGGGAAGAAAATATATCTTGTTAGAAGAATGTCCAATGCAATCGAGAACCACACTGTCTCTCTCTCTCTCTCTCTACTCATCTCTCTCTCTTTGTCTCTCTCTCTCTCTCTACTCATCTCTCTCTCTCTCTCTGTCTCTCTCTCTCTCTCTCTATCTTTGTCTCTCTCTCTCTCTCTCTCTCTCTCTCTCTCTCAAAAAAATAACTAAAATTAAAATGGTACCGTTTCAGGTATAAGGCCATCATTGGGATGGTACCCTTGTTTTGGGTAGGGAACAAGACGTCGTGTCGATGAAGTGACACCAGGGGTCGATATTGAGAGCCCGAAACACCTTCAGATCTTTGATAAAAGGCCAATGAGAATTGGCGAGTTGAATTTGCATGCCACTCCACCCGATATACGGGTATAAAAGGCAGGCCAGCAGGCAAGTTCATTCAGGTTTTGCACTGAGGAGCCGAGACAAGGTCCCGGCCGTTACAGCAGTAAAGTTCTGTCTGTGGCAAGAGGGACACGTCGTCTCGTTCCCTCCGTCAGGGAATGGAGGTTACGATAGTACCCAAGACGTTTTTTTTGTTCCCAGAGAAACAAAATATATCAATTTAAAGCTGCACTACTGAACTTTAGGCTCTCTAGTGACACCTGTGGTTGAAACCTAAAATCGCAAGCTAATTGCAGAGGAACATTTTACGCTAGTTGTGTCACAGATGCATCTCATGGTTCGGGGTTACCTGCTTTGCCTGTGATCACCACTCGGAGATATCAACATGAAATTTTCACGTTGATATTATGTTATTCAAACATTTATAACAGAGTTATTACTTGCTTTGAGGATGATATACAACACTATTATTTATCCACCGTACGTTAAAATTTCTTTGTAAATTGGTTGCACTGTTCATTCGTTTCTTCCATTTATCTTCTACTCATCCTTCTCCAAGCCTGTAGACAAACCCCAGCCTCTTCTGGGGTGCAGTTTCCACGACAACAAGCCAGGCAGCCAGCGGCCGAACTTGATTCCCCGTCCTGGCGGGCCGCTTTAATTTGAGACTACACAATCACAACAGCTAAGAGCTGCGAGAGGTCCCTGAAGGCCCCGGGGCGGGGTGGGTGGGCCGCACAGTGCCCTATTAGCTCTCGCTGCCAAAACGAGCAAGCGCCCGCACTGGGAATTTGTTTAATACATGACATTTATTCTCTGCACACATGCTGGTGCACAAGAGGACACCCCCTTCGTCCTTCATTAAACAGGTAGAATGTTGCATGGCCCTGAGCTAACGCTAGTGCTAGCCCACAAGGGGATGTGACAGTACATTAGTGTCAATGCTCAGAGAGGACACCTGTCTGAGAGGGTCTACAGTATCTGACACTTTAAAACATGTGTCTTTGCATCACATAAGAAATATCACTAAAACTAGTGGCTTCCTTGTAAAGAAAGATCGCACAGAGCTGTATATGAAACTATAACTATACGATATGGGTGGAGTCGTGCTCTTCAGAGCTCTTTAGCAATAGTCTAAATGTAGATGATTTTGTCACGGCCCCTCCAACATACTGGCACTGGAAGTGGTCACTGTAACGACAGATGGTGTAGCATCATGGTGCAGGGTAAATTTGGAGATGGTGGTACTGTGATGAAAAACAAAAGGCAAAAGGCTTTCAGAAGTGAAAGACTATGAATTATACTATGAAACATGGGCAAATGAGTCATTTATTAACTGGAAATATGGTTTTGACCACTATTTAAAACCACTTTATCTTACGCATGTATGAATAAAGCATTCAATATGTCTCATAAATCACACTGTAAACAATTAAACCTTTTACTCTTTTACTTGAGAAGCAGAATGACTTCCTGTTTAAGGTGACAAAATAAAGTTGCCAAATGGTGTAAGAAAAATAAACTTGATTTTCAGCCCCAAAAATAAAATTGTACCCTCTTTATATTTGGTGATGTACTAAAAAATTAAATAAAATAAAGCTGTTTGTATCAAATATGATACACAATGTTTGACGGCTCCTGTTTCACTCTCTGTTCAAGCTGACGAGCCGAACAATCAATGGCATGTAAGTTTCTCATGTTATGGCGCCATCTAGTGGTAACTTCTGAATAAAAGTGGTTTCAATGTTTATATCGATCTATTTATTTATTTATTTAAAATGACGGAGGACTTGCACAAAAAGTGACTCTTATGTTGGGATAAATGACAGCTTATTTTAATAAAGTATAAGTGACAGTAATGATTATATTGTTACTGATATTTTAAAATGAGTATTTTCTGAAAATAAGCAACTTGTGCTTGGTTAAAATTTTGTACATTATTTTATTGAAGAAAAACAAAACGTTTGAAATAAATGCCTCAAATATGATAAAACCGGCTTTTGAGGTTTATCTCGCAATCACCATTACATTCAATTCATGCCAACCACAAAAACATCAGACAATTCGGACATATATATATTTTATATGATTATAACGCGTGAACTAATAATTATACGTATCTTTAAATACGCTGCTCTGTTATTATAAAGATCTCATTATTTTACAGCTGCGCTGGCGGATTACTTGTGAATTACAAATTACATGACAAAAAATGCAATCAGTAACGTAATCTCATAGATTACATTTTCAGGTAATTTACTCAGATTACTTTTTGGATTACTTTCAACCTAATTTTATTGTAATTTATGTCACATGCATTTGCATTAGAGGAAGTTGCCATGGCCAAACTCTCAAATATTTGGTATCTCTGAAAAGCCCAGAGAGTCCTCTGATAATACCCCAAGATTTACCCCTGTAGCATGAAGTATGAGCTAAGAAAAACTTCAGTAACAAACATACATAAAAATGAATTGCTGGGCCTCAAGAGGATAAAGACCTTTAAAGCCTAATGTACCAAATATGATGCATAAAAACATATTTGTTTGTCTAATGGTCTAATTAACAGGGTTAAGCATTTGATACAATTGACCTATTATGTTAATATGTGTTGTTGCATTGTACTTGCATTTAAAGTACCTGCATTTAATCACATTTGTAGTTACACCGTTAACCTTACGCCTTACCCTAAACCAACCCGCACCTCTAGCTCAGTAGCAGCTATTGTGAATCTTCTGAGAATGTTGCAGAACAACATGCAGTTGCACAATAAACACATTGTATTGTATGTATTTGAATGTTTGTACATAGTAGTAGGACCAAAACAATTATATAAAGAAAAGGAAACATATTAAGACCATCAAGACTTGTTGCACTGTTTTTTACACTATTTTCATGAAACTTAAGCAATTAACAATTTACATAACATTTGAAATATTAAGTCATATATTTTTTATTTTAACATTATTTTAATATGGGGGTCTGGGTAGCTCAGCGAGTATTGACGCTAACTATCACACCTGGAGTTTGAGTCCCAGGGCATGCTGAGTGACTCCAGTCAGATCTCCTTAGCAACCAAATTGGCCCGGTTGCTAGGGAGGGTAGAGTCACATGGGGTAACCAAATTGGCCCGGTTGCTAGGGAGGGTAGAGTCACATGGGGTAACCAAATTGGGCCGGTTGCTAGGGAGGGTAGAGTCACATGGGGTAACCACCTCGTGGTCGCTATAATGTGGTTCTCGCTCTCGGTGGGACGTGTGGCGAATTGTGCGTGGATGCTGCGGAGAATAGCGTGAAGCCTCCACACGTGCTACGTTGCCACGGTAACGCGCTCAACAAGCCATGTGATAAGATGCGCAGATTGACGGTCTCAAATACGGAGGCAACTGAGATTCGTCCTCCGCCACCCGGATTGAGGCGAGTCACTACGCCACCACAAGGACTTACAGCGCATTGAGAATTGGGCGTCCCAAATTGAGGAGAAAAATGTTATAAAATAAAAAACACATTATTTTAATAGTTTACAATTATAAAGCATTATTTATAAATATTTACACATTTAAGTAATATATAAATTGTTAAGTAAAACTGAAAAGTACAATTGTAAGTATGCGTTTTTTATTCCGATTTCAATAATAAAAAAGGACACGATTATTCCCGATACTGAATGGGCTTTGTTGTCTTTACATAAATGCATCGTGATGCATTATATTTAATATACAGGCTTCATGTAATGTGTAATGTGTTGCCAAAGTCCGCAGTAAATGCGCCGATGACAATGGGAATGTTGTGTCGACCACACTGAGTCAAAACCCCACAGGTCACGGGACAATAAAAACTCAATTGATTCAGTTACCAGACACATAAATGCAGTACTATTCCCGAGAAAGTCAGGGAAAAACTTATGGCTATCATCAGAATTAATGGGAAGATTTCCATTTTGTCATCAGACACACAAGTATGCCGTACATAATGACTTCAAAGATGAATTCTAGAGCGCACAAACCGTGACATTTGACAGATTCACAGCCCATATTCCTCTTTCTCTACTGAATTAATCTCTCTATCCCAAGCCATTTTGTTAGTGGTCCTGTTTTGTACAGATAAAAGCTACTGCATCCATTAAAAATAGCCAGTTTTATTTAAAAGCAAAATAATAATTATTTCAAGGCCTGCCAAATGAAAACAGACACTGTTCTCGTTGATACGAGCCAATCTGGATTTGAGAGGAGCGTTGTTGCACCAGACAGCTGTACGCTCATAACTCCAGTCCAAATAAACAGAACTAAGGGATAGTTCAACCCAATAAAGAAAATTCTGTTTCATTTACTCACCCGCATGTTGTTCTTAACCCATGTGACTTTCTTTTTTAGGCGAACTGCCCCTTTAAATATGGAGTATCCAAAGATTATAATGATCTACCTCACGATATCACACTAATGTCTGTTTTTTTAATCAAAGTAATCACAAACATAACATGTTCAATTTTCATACCAGAGGATATTTCTCCAAAAAGTCAGATCTTTGTCCCCATGTGCACTTGCAAACTGTATTCTGGCTTTTTTATGGCAGTTTTGGAGCAGCGGCTTTTTCCTTGCTGAGCAGTCTTTCAGGTTATGTTGATATAGGACTCGTTTTGCTGTGGATCTAGATACTCGTCCACCTGTTTCCTCCAGCATCTTCACAAGGTCCTTTGCTGTTGTTCTGGGATTGATTTGCAGTTTTCACACAAACTACGTTCATCTCTAAGAGACAGAAAGCGTCTCCTTCCTGAGTGGTATGATGTCTGTGCGGTCACATGGTGTTTATACTTGTGTACTATTGTTTGTACAGATGAACGTGTTACTTTCAGGTGTTTGGAAATTGCTCCCAAGGATGAAACAGGCTTGTGGAGGTCCGCAATATTTTTCTGAGATCTTGTCTGATTTATTTTGATTTTCCCATGATGTCAAGCAAAGAGGCACAGAGTTTGAAGGTAGTCCTTAAAATACATCCACAGACACACCTCCTATCAGAAGCTAACTGGCTAATTTTCTTAAAGGCTTGACTATTTCTGGAATGTTTCAAGCTTCTTAAAGGCACAGTTAACTTTTGTAAACTTCTGACCCACTGGATGTGTGATTATAGTCAAGTAAAAGTGAAACAATCGGTCTGTAAACAACTGTTGGAAAACTAGATGTCCTAAACGACTTGAGTTTGCTAATATGAAATCTGTGTAAGATTTTTTTTTTAAATGTCATTTTCACCACTAAATAATCAGAAAAATGTGTTTCTTCCGATAAATGCCAGAATTCTCCTGTGATTCATATATATCCACTGTTTGATATTGTTAGTAGACAAATTAAATGAACTAGTAAAGCGTAAGCACAGTGTGTTTTAAGAGAGCTTATTTTCTAAAAGTGCCAACAGTTGAAGAAACGCCAATAAATCCATTATCAAGATATCAAGACAGAACACAAACATGAACTGGTGATTCTAACTAAGCAGGCAGCGGCTTCATCCGCACACATTTTGCACCATGTCAGCATGAAATTAATCTAAGGTTTCGGTATGAATATACATGATGCATATAATCTGTATTTATCCTGAGCTGGTGGATCGTAGAAAAATAATGTTGTATATTATAACTATATCCTACTAGTGTAGGATTTGTGCCATGGAACTCTGAGCTGCCTTTGACGTCTGGAACGGCGGACGAGAGCTTGGCAAAGCCCGGATCATCCGACGCTAATCCATACTCATTAGAAATGAGCTGTATGATACCACAGCAATAGCCCCCCCAAAAGGGGGCGGATAAATAGCGGCTTTGATGGCAAATTAAAAAAATTACTACAGATAAGCACTTGCAAATAGCCCTGTAAATAACACACACACACACTAAAGTTGCAGAAGCCAGGAGAGGAGCTATAATGTTGATTGCTATAACAACATCTGCATTATCTCTAGAAGAGATGGCCGGCATTTGTTCAATCGCACAGAGCACTTGAGGGAAGCGAAAGCCTTTTATCGAAATGAGATGCGCTTGAGGCACTGACATTATGAACCAGCTCTTGGCGTGAATCAGTGAGGCTGTGCGCGCCATTGTCTCTGATCATTTTTGACGAGATTGTCAACACAAATAATGCTCCAGAACATGTCGAAGAGGGTGAATGGTCTCCTTCCTTTTTCAGAAAAACAAAACCTTCTGACAAAACACAAACTTTGATTTTCTAGATCAGTGGTTCTCAAGTGGTGCGACTCAAAAATGGGCTGCAGGTCTGTTCAGATTGGCTCTTGAACAGCCGGGGGAATAACAACGCTATATGCAAATAATACAATGGAAATAACCTTACAATCATCCATTGTTAAAATAGCAAAATAAAAAGTAACGTTGAAAAAGGGAGGAGAAAAAATGTCCATGTTTGTTTAATTGTTGACATTAAATATTGAGTCCAAATTAAACTCAAAACTCTATTTATGTAAAATAACGTAACGTAATATAGCTAATACTAGTAATAAATTCAGCTGATTTTTATGAAATGATGATCTACGAAATTGTGCATGTTATAATTTGACATTATTGGGCATACTAATATTAATAAATGAAAAGTAAGATTTTACAGATATTAAAATACCTTCCCCTTTCTCCGTTTAATATGCGGTCAACTATAAGCAAGCCATTCATTGGCTGATTTCAGCTGGTTTTTCGTAGACGAGCAACAGTCTTCATTTGTCTGTCCAATATACTCAACACAACGCGTAATCAAATATTTGAAGGGAAGACGACAAATACGCTGGGTTAAATACATGTTGCGCGTCACCTCAGTCTTTCGAGATATGCGCAATAAATAAATATGCGCAGCAAATGCTTTAGTCAGATTTTTGTTAAGTCAGGCTAAAGCATTTACATGACATTTTAAAAACACTTATCTTAGTCCGACTGAAATCTAACTTTTAAAGTGCCTGTAAACGCTCCAGCCGAGTCTCCTTAGCAACCAAATTGGCCCGATTGCTAGGGAGGGTAGAGTCACATCATTTACATTTATGCATTTGGCAGACGCCTTTATCCAAAGTGACTTACAGTGCACTTATTACAGGGACAATCCCCCCGGAGCAACCTGGAGTTAAGTGTCTTACTCAAGGGCACAATGGTGGTGGCTGTGGGGATCAAACCAGCAACCTTCTGATTAGCAGCCCTGTGCTCTTGACACTACGCCACCACCACCTCAACTCACATGGGGTAACCTCCTCGTGGTCGCTATAATGTGGTGGGGTGTGTGGTGAGTTGTACGTAGATTGCGTGGATGCCGCGGAAAGTAGCGTGAAGCCTCCACACGCGTTAGGTCTCCACGGTAACGTGCTCAACAAGTCACGTGATGAGATGCGCGGATTGACCATCTCAGATGTGGAGGCAACTGAGATTCATCCTCCGCCACCCGGATTGAGGCGAGTCACTACACCACCATGAGGACTTGGAGCGCATTGGGAATTGGGCATTCCAGATTGGGGAGAAAAGGAGAGAAAATGTGCCTGTTAACGTACTGACTGGGACTCTGTTTTGCTATTAAAACGCTGTTTGTTTTAGCGTCTCAACCAGCTCGAAACAACAACATTAGTTCAAGCAATGGCATGAGGAGCGAAGCTCTCCGTTTTCCGACCAATGGAAGACTGCGTTTATTTAGTGTACAAAAGTAGTCCATTTATAAATTTTGTTTGGTGATGCTACTAATGCTAGAAATTACTTTCTTAAATTACGTTTTTTTTGTTGACATTGTGTATGTCACCAAAAGACGACAAATACGTTAAATTTACGTTACGCAACTCTCGTCTTTCAGAGCACGCTCACAACATCTAGTCAAATTATGGATCAATTAATGCAGTTCGATGGAGCCTAACTGCAATCGCATTCATTTTCTAGGTCTACTTTAAAGGTTTGATTTCAGTCGAAATTAATTACCAATTTGTCTATTTTAAATGCCATTTAAACATTTAGTCGGACTGAAATCGATCTTTGCGATGCCAGACTATTTTAAAAACAAATTGAATTTCATAAGTGCATGTAAATGTACCGATTGTAGCTCTGTTGCACTATTAAAAAGTTGCATTTCGACCAGGCCGATACAACAACAATGGCATGACTTTTCGGGGTGGCGCTATCTGTTTTCTGACCAGTGGCAGACTGGGCGTGTGTTCGACGAACATGTTTGAAAACTGTTCTTATTTCTATTCCATTTGGTGATGCTAGTAGCATTGATATTACTTCACCGTTTTTTGTTTTATAAGATTTTGATTCTGTCTTGGGACTGTCACTTTATGTCCAATCAGCTTCGTCAAGCAAAACAAGTGGTTCATCTCCCCTAGATCTCGAAAACTCAATCTTCCAATTTCCTGCTGACATTGAGCGCATCTGGTTTTTCTCTGAAAGTTGTAACGCAGATACTGTACATCCTCTCCATCGTCTTATTTTGGCATCCACCAAAATAACCCATTATAACTTCAGACGAGTTTCTAAATAAATCACAGCTATGCAATCCTCGTCAGATGCAATCTTTGTTCCAGTGCAAATTAAAAATGTAAACCCATTTAGCAAGGTGCCCTGAGTAACTTGAAGCAGTGCGGTTTGAAGCCACGTTATAAGCAAAACCTCGATTGCCATGTCTGTGTGAGTAATGGAGATAGTTACTTCAGGCTTAGACAAAGCGGAAGGTAGATATGAATCTACCTCAACTCAGAAAGTAGGACAACTTGAAGAGTGCTGGGTTTTGTGCAAGTACTTGGTTCAAAGTGTGAACGCAGAGTGCTTTTCCTCTGATCGTGTACGACAGCCTGGTGAGGCGAAACTACAAAGTGAGCGGAGAATGATTCTCACAAGAGCTGTACGGCTGCAAGCCAGTCAGCCGCAATGAAAAATGCACCAACCACAGCTATATGAAAAAGACATTGCTGACAATTGCATGGATTGTGCCTTTGAACTAAGTATTAAATATATACATTCAATAGCAATACAAATAAATAACATGAATGACCATTTTATTGTTATTTTTGTCAGTGATGGATAATACATGTTTCCAGTTTATTGTAGTAGCAATACGGTATTGATAATGGTAGTCGTATTTTGGCAGAAACTATGGGGGAAATCTAGCTAGCATGTTTACATGTGTAAATAAACTTTATTTTGACTTATTCTGACGAATATACGAGTGCTTGTTTGCACAAAACTTGCCACCGCAAGACTTTGGCTCGGGTGCCTCCTTAAATATTAGTCTGTGGGAAAGTCGTCTACTTTAGATCGTAAAATCGTAAATCTAATCGCTTAGGAAAAGCGTAGCATTACTTGGGTGCATCGTGTTTATTAATACACGAAACGATTTCAGTCAAGCTGTATGGAGAACTATGCTGCTGTCACAAGTCTGGGCTTTTATAGAAGATTAAAACAAGTAATTAAATGTTCTACAAAGACATGAATGCTTTATTCAAGTCGGAATTTCGTAATTACGGTAATTCCAACATGGCGCGAATGCACCATTCCGTTATTAGCTAATTGTGTTGCGTTTTAGATGGATTAGTGGTGGTTTTCCCAACAATACTGATGTGAAAAATAAAAATACTGATTCTTGTTAGAATATCGATACCATGCCGTAAAATTATTGCATAAACCTCCTAGCACCAGTTATGCGTATTTATTGTAATACTGTACATTTTCCATGTTTATTTTTGGCTATATAATATTTAATTTATTATTAGATGTATTTATTGTAATATATAATGTGTTTATTGTATAAAATGTTGCATCATTTTTAATGTTGACTAAAAATGATATGTTTAGCTAATTTTATTGCATTTTAGATAGTGTTAGCTATGTTACGCTAAGTGACAGAATATTTAGCGAATTTAAGTAATTGACTGTTTGTTGACTTTCTCTGAGTGGTGGTTTCCCCAACAATCTTGATGTGACAATCCATCCATCCATCTTCAACCACTTATCCGAAGTCGGGTTGAGGGGGCAGCATCCCCAGCAGGGGGCCCCAAACTTCCCTATCCCGTGCCATATTAACCAGTGTGTAGATGTAATCTCTCTACCTAGTCCTGGGTCTTCCCCGAGGCCTCCTCCCAGCTGGACGTGCCTGAAACACCTCCCTAGGGAGGCGCACAGGGGGCATCCTTATCAGATGCCCAAACCACCTCAATTTGATGTGACCAAAAATACCGTTTCTTGCCGTTGGAATATCGATACAGTATCGTGCGGTAAAAATATTGCATACAATAAAATATGGATTTTTCACCCACCTCTAAATATTAGCAAACCTCTCCTGTAGATCAAAATGCTAGTCTGTAATTTCTCTTCATCTTTGCTAACACTAACCTGACTTAAAACCTCTCTTGGTTGTGACCTCTATAACCGCAGATAAATAAAAGCATACACGCTCGATTGATTCGAGATACAGCAGTGTTAGCTTCTAGGATCTCCGCCTGATACCATCTCTGACAGAATCCATTAAAAGAACGCTTGAAAGCAAAAGCGGCCACACTAGCCTAGCAGAAAGAGAAAGATGAGGTGATAACGTTCTCTCTCAGTAAAACAGAGAGGTCTTTGAGTGGGCAGGGTTATCGAGGGGCTGCGTTTACTCCGGCTCTTGTCTCGCTGGATTAAACTAATCAAAACAGCAGTCAGACTTAAAGCAGCAGAAGAAGAGCTGGTGGCCTCCAGTCGACTTCCTCGGGGTGAGATAATTAGGACAGAGGCGAAGGGAGACGCGTTTCCCACACCTTTACCTACCCCATTGATTTTGTATCTTTTACGCGTTCACACGGTCTTTAGGAGCTCTTTGAAATTCCAAAAGGCAACACACACTTGTGCATTTTAATGTTGTTAATGTTTCGTACAAATTTGGTTCTGTTTATAACACATTATAGATACTTTTTCTATCAGTGAGCATATGGTGTAAGTTTATTCTTGACTTTAATATTTACTTTTACAATTATGTGTATTTATTGTAATATATAATGTGTATGGGGGTCTGGGTATCTCAGCGAGTATTGACGCTATCACACCTGGAGTCGCTAGTTTGAATCCAGGGCGTCCTGAGTGACTCCAGTCAGGTCTCCTTAGCAACCAAATTGTCCCGGTTGCTAGGGAGGGTAGAGTCACATGGGGTAACCAAATTGTCCCGGTTGCTAGGGAGGGTAGAGTCACATGGGGTAACCAAATTGGCCCAGTTGCTAGGGAGGGTAGAGTCACATGGGGTAACCAAATTGTCCCGGTTGCTAGGGAGGGTAGAGTCACATGGGGTAACCTCCTCGTGGTCACTATAATGTGGTTCTCGCTCTCGGTGGGGCGTGTGGCGAGTTGTGCGTGGATGCCGCGGAGAATAGCGTGAGGCCTCCACACGTGCTACGTCTCCGCGGTAACGCACTCAACAAGCCACGTGATAACATGCGCAGATAGGTGGTCTCAGACGCAGAGATTCGTCCTCCGCCACCCGGATTGAGGTGAGTCACTACGCCACCATGAGGACTTAGAGCGCATTGGTAATTGGGCATTCCAGATTAGGGGAGAAAAAAATATGTATACACATATATATATATATATTATGTAAATTGTCATATAATGTGTAATCCTGGCTATCATTTTTACTTTTATATAATTTTAGTTTCATATAATATTTACACTTGGCCAATTTTGTGTATTTATTGTAATATATAATGCATGAATTTTGTCAATTGTCATTTGTTTAATCTTTGGTACAACATTCACATTTCCAATTTTATGAATTTAGTTATTTTATATATATATATATATATATATATCAGGGTTTTGAATGCAGACACTGATGAGCGGACTGTTCAGGGAATATGGGTTAAAATGCTTCTAAAGAGCTCAGAGCAGGAAAAATACAACTGTAGGTTACAGACAGACAGTCCATTAACCTGTGCATCGGTTAAAGTCATCAGTGTACATCAAAACCGGCGTCAGCTTTCCTACTGTCCGGATCGGATGACGGCTAAGTGACGGCTATGCCTATAAAACACATCACAGATTTATTTACTTCTGTTGGGAGATGTTATACAGTGACCCCAAAAGTATTAGGACATTTAAGTCACACATAAAAATGTCTAAATGTCATTGCATAAGATAACCGAATTTCTAACTAATAACAGCTAGTTTCAACCGAGAGTTATTAACTAACACGCCCCCAACTCGGAAAATCAGAGCTTGACAGAAACAGTGTTTCTCACTTGTAAATGCGACATTTAGGTGCCGTTCACGTGCCCTAATTTAGCAAATAAGATCCTTCCGACATGACTTGCAGGCAGCATCAGCTAATCTGAAAGGCGATTAATCTTTCAGTGGGCAAACGTTCCGCTATTTAAGGTTTTAGAGCCCATACGTGGGGATTTGTTGTTCTAGAAATTGGTAATTGGTGAAGGTGATTTGATGGTCTTAGCTGGCCTTCATGCCGGTTTCCATTCATCAAGATGGTCTAGTTTGCTGGTTTAGGGTTTGAGGACTTGTTAGCTTGGCCAGGTTGGGAAACCAGCTTAGACTAGATAAGACCATGAAATCATCTATACCTCCTGAGATCCGAGCATAACTTGATTATTGTATTGATTTGTAACTAATAGCCCCTAATAAACAAGCAAAGTCAGACTGTTTTAATTAGCTTGTTTAATATGTTTGCAGGAGTGTTGGGTATTCATGGGTTTGAGACGTTACACACATTAATACTGATTTTCTGTAAAGCTGAATAATTAATTCAGATTGAAAGTAATGTCCAGCATCGTCCAATCACAGCCAACCATGTTAAAATAAAATGATCCATTATAAATGGTGAATCTATGTACTGATGATCATCATCCCATGTGTGTCAAACATGTTCAGTGATCCAAACATCATCTGCAGCCCGAAACTGAACCTTTGACCCAATGTTAGGAGAGAATGTATGACTGTAGGATGCTCCCTTGCTCCCTATTTAGTGCATTAATTAACCTCCAGTGTGCTGTCTGTCTGCACTGGTCTCAGGACAGTTATAGGAGAGCTATAGGATGCTCCCTTGCTCCCTATTTAGTGAATGACTTAACCTCCAGTGTGCTGTCTGTCTGCACTGGTCTCAGAACAGTTATATGAGAGATATAGGATGCTCCCTTGCTCCCTATTTAGTGAATGACTTAACCTCCAGTGTGCTGTCTGTCTGCACTGGTCTCAGAACAGTTATAGGAGAGCTATAGGATGCTCCCTTGCTCCCTATTTAGTGAATGACTTAACCTCCAGTGTGCTGTCTGTCTGCACTGGTCTCAGGACAGTTATAGGAGAGCTATAGGATGCTCCCTTGCTCCCTATTTAGTGAATGACTTAACCTCCAGTGTGCTGTCTGTCTGCACTGGTCTCAGAACAGTTATAGGAGAGCTATAGGATGCTCCCTTGCTCCCTATTTAGTGAATGACTTAACCTCCAGTGTGCTGTCTGTCTGCACTGGTCTCAGGACAGTTATAGGAGAGCTATAGGATGCTCCCTTGCTCCCTATTTAGTGAATGACTTAACCTCCAGTGTGCTGTCTGTCTGCACTGGTCTCGGGACAGTTATAGGAGAGCTATAGGATGCTCCCTTGCTCCCTATTTAGTGAATGACTTAACCTCCAGTGTGCTGTCTGTCTGCACTGGTCTCAGAACAGTTATAGGAGAGATATAGGATGCTCCCTTGCTCCCTATTTAGTGCATTACTTAACCTCCAGTGTGCTGTCTCTCTGCACTGGTCTCAGAACAGTTCGAAAAGCACCTAATTTTAACAGATTTTAAAGCGGCATATCAAACGAATCTTGAGATGCTACTCTTTACAACCAAACAGGTTTCAATTAAAAAAAAACTTACGACGATGTGTCCGTAGGAGCGCTTCAAGGAAATCGACGGCAAGTTGTTGTCACGTGACCAGGGCTGGACTGGGACTGGATTTTACATGGCAACTGGCCCAAAACTATCCATTTCTGGCGCCGTCTTGTGGTCCGTTCTGCATTCATTTTAGCTTATCGTGACCCATTCGGCATGTTTTGTGGTCGACCCACCAGACCGCTCGGTTCTCCCGATGGGCAATCCGCCGCTGATCGGCTCCAAAGTGCATCGACCCAATGGGAAAATCACCAGTACAACCCTGCACGTGACTCGGTGCGGCAGAAGTTGAACCCGTAATGGACAGTGTAGAGTCTTTCGAACTGAATTCAGTTGGGTTTTATTCATTTAAATCATGCATTACATATAGCAAAGACAAAATACAATGTCCACGCATGTGGACGCGGGGTCACACAAGGATAAACTGGCTTAAACAGGTCATTGCAGTAGGGTAGTAATAAATGCAAAATGTTTGGGCAAGAACAAAATTGAGTTTAGTCTAGACTGATATATACCAAACCAATAAGGGACACAATTTGGAAAAAAATGGGACATGACTTGATCCGTTTTATGGGCGAAATCCGATGAGAAATGACTCAATCTTTTTGAGTCTCAAAGATCTGTCAAGAATCAACAATCTGTGGCTTGTATGTTCCATTTTGCCCTTTTATTACAATCCTTCAGAGCCTGTAGTCTCAGTCTCTGCCAAAACCAATCTGTAAAAGCCTTTAGTTTACGCCATTGGACAATCCTCTCCACTACCATTGATTAGAATTAGGGAACAGTACAAATACTTGAGTACTATTTGATGCTATGCACTCTTTATGCACATGCACGATGTTGCATTATACTTACATTTAAAGTACCTGCATCTAATTACATGTGGAGTCGTGTGGGCCGGGAATCGAACCGCCAACCCTGCGATTAGTGGCTGACCCGCTCTACCTCCTGAGCCACAGCCGGCCCATGGTCATTAAAGACACCAAATATAAAGAGGGACCAAGACAGCAATGATCAATAACACATGTTCTGTCTGTCTGTCTGTGATCGCACGGCTTTGGTTTTGATTTCCCTGCAGTGCGCTCTTCGGACGGTCTCATGTCCGGGAACGTTCCCAGTCTGGTTCAGTTCAGGTTTTTGGTTACGGACACTCATGTTCCATGTCTCGTCTAGTATTGGTGTGAGTGCATTGCACTTATGTCACCTTGGTGGTATGCGATCGCGCCAATAATCTGTCCATCTCTCACGTTGACTGCACGTTGCGCTCGCACGGAGTTCGCGAGCTGTCTTCACGTTGTGCTGAGATTAGGTCACTTCGGTCTGAGGTGTCGGGTTTACGTGTGGCCGAACTCTCGCTAAGGTGTCCCATCTCGTTTTGTCACCTGTTGCGTGCACGTACGCTCAGGCATTGTTTAGTGTGGGAATGCGCGGCTTCACTTTGTTTGGCGTTGCTACGCATTCCCTCATCTTCTCTGTCAGTTGGCATGAGCGTATTTGCCTTATTGTCTTGGCGATGTGCGCTCATGCCATTCAGATTTTTGTTGTCTTGTGAGACCACGTGGCCTTGTTTTGTTTCTGTTTTTTCCACGTGTATCTCTGTCTTGCGTCATACCCCGCCTTCTTTTACGATTATTAGTTTGTTTGCGTCACCTGCCCCCTTGTTAACCTGTTTGATTTCCCTCCATATTTTAGTCTCCTCCAGTGCAAGTTCGTCTTGTTTGTTGGTCCCGTTTATGTCAGTCCTGTTATTCCTCCCATCCCTGTTCGATCCGGTCAGTCCTGTGTCTAGTTATGTTCTGCTCCAGCCTGGATTATATTATTCCCCATGGGACAGTTTATGATCATTTTCCCCTTTTTGTATTCCCCTTTGATTTAACTCTGCGTTTGGGTCCTGAGCCTTCTCTGGGTTCTCAAACAAAACACTCATGCCTCAATATGCTACACGAACAGCTAGAAGCAATGCAACGTCGTCCATTTGATGCGTATGTACAGACAGGCGATTAAAAAAAATAGCACAGTCCTTAATCTATCTGTCGAAATCCCAAGTAGTCAAAATGGCCACAATGCCTACCCCTAATATAAATAATGCAATCTGTCCTCTCTCAGCTCTGTCACACTTATCATTTTCCTCACACAGTAAAATTGGGTCTTTAAACAAGAAAATATAAAGCTGACTATATATTTTTATAAAGGGGGTCCCTCACAAGGGTATCATCCTATTCGGAGTCTACAATGTCGAAAAGTTTGAAAACCCCTGTGCTAGAGTGCTGTTTTTGTCCTGAGGGCTAAAAACGGAGGGTTTCGTAAGGATACTTACTGGCTTTTATAAAGTCTAGTAGACTTGTCGATGAGGCAAGTTGAGTCGCACTGGGAACTGTACGCTACATAGGCATGCTAACATTAGCCAAAGAGCTGGAAAACCATTTTGATCTCGATAAAACCCACTCCATTGATCTGAGAATCTCATCATGACAATCAAAGACCAAAAACGTCTTTCTCTCTTTATTTCTCTCTCTCTCATACTTTCTTCTTGTTTTATCACTGTTTGTTCAACATGCACTTAAATGGGAGAATGGAAAGTAGAAGGAAAAACCACTCAACAGGCAGAGCAGGGTAACAGCTAACATTACGATAACTAGGACGCAATTCATCCAAATTCAATTTCTGGCTGATTTAAAGCAAGTGCAGCAACTGTGTAAAACGGGGCTTTTATGGCAATTGATCCACACTTCCCATGTTGTGTAGAGCCCATCTTTGCTTATTTGTATTCCAGTGCAGCGAGCAGCACCCCTGCTGCGAACCACGGTAGGACTTCCTGTCAAGAGTTATAAAATATACGTAGTCCACGTCTTTCCACCAATTAGCAATATGTCCATCTACCGTTAAGTATAAACATAGAATAATACACACAAAATATGGGATATTTCCAGAAACATTTGTCATTAATAATCAATATGTGAAATGCCACCAACAGAAACTTGCATTTTGTTAAATATTTCATTCTATTTAATAAAAAAAATTATGATTGTAAATGTAATTAAATTCATTAATATTTTATTAATTGTTAATAATTAAATTATACATTATAATTTTTGTTTAATATTATTAAATGTTTGAATTAATATTATTATAACTAATTAATTTGATTAATCTATTTACATTTAATTTGATTTAAAAATTATCAAATAATTATATTTCATAAAAATACTAAAAAATATTTTTAATACAATTACAATTAATTAATTGGTATTTAATATAACAATTATTTAACTGATATTATAATGAATCATTTAATTAATTAATATAATAAATTTTTCAGCCTTTTGAAGACATTCGATACATATCTCAATAATTATGTATTTGCTCTGAAATTGCTCAAAATATAAATTTTGTTTAAATCATAGGAACCATAATGCAAAGAGCCATTGTAGCCAAGTATATTAAATATTTTAAAGGCATTCAATAAAAATCTATTTAAATATAAAAAATTCCATAGTTTTGCACCAAATGAACACAAGGGAGAACGAGAGCTAGTAATCATTGTCATAATCATCTTAAACCCTGTCAAGTTTATTATTATAATACTTAATTATCATTATTGTTTTGAGGATTAGATTTGTTTTATTTAAAAGTAATATATTTATTTTCTATTCACATCGCCTTTACTTTGAGCTTTTATTTTGACACTTCACAAGGGGCTTTTATTTTGACACTTCACATGGGGCTTTTATTTTGACACTTCACAAGGAGCTTTTCTTTTGACACTTCACATGGGGATTTTATTTTGACCCTTCACATGGGGCTTTTATTTTGACCCTTCACATGGGGCTTTTATTTTGACCCTTCACATGGGGATTTTATTTTGACCCTTCACATGGGGCTTTTATTTTGACACTTCACAAGGAGCTTTTATTTTGGCACTTCACATGGGGCTTTTGTTTTGACACTTCACATGGGGCTTTTATTTTGACACTTCACAAGGAGCTTTTATTTTGACACTTCACATGGGGCTTTTATTTTGACACTTCACATGGGGCTTTAATTTTGACACTTCACATGGGGCTTTAATTTTGACACTTCACAAGGAGCTTTAATTTTGACACTTCACATGGGGCTTTTATTTTGACACTTCACATGGGGCTTTAATTTTGACACTTCACATGGGGCTTTAATTTTGACACTTCACATGCGGCTTTTATTTTGACACTTCACAAGGAGCTTTAATTTTGACCATTCACAAGGAGCTTTAATTTTGACACTTCACATGCAGCTTTTATTTTGGCACTTCACATGCAGCTTTTATTTTGACCATTCACAAGGAGCTTTTATTTTGACACTTCACATGCGGCTTTTATTTTGACACTTCACATGCGGCTTTTATTTTGACACTTCACATGCGGCTTTTATTTTGACACTTCACATGCAGCTTTTATTTTGACACTTCACATGCAGCTTTTATTTTGACACTTCACATGCGGCATTTATTTTGACACTTCACATGCAGCTTTTATTTTGACACTTCACATGCGGCTTTTATTTTGACACTTCACATGCAGCTTTTATTTTGACACTTCACATGCGGCTTTTATTTTGACCATTCACAAGGAGCTTTTATTTTGACACTTCACATGGAGCTTTAATTTTGACCATTCACAAGGGGCTTTTATTTTGACACTTCACATGGGGCATTTATTTTGACCATTCACATGGGGCATTTATTTTGACACTTCACATGGGGCATTTATTTTGACACCGAATGAGTGTAGTTTACAATGCTCCGCATCTGATGAAGCGTTGTTGTTCGCTTATTTTCTGTTATACTGTGTCACCTTTGTAGATTTGTTTAATTATTTGTAGTGGTTACTAAAGTTTGGAATTGTGCAAATGCTTGAACATTCAGTACTTTGTCTTTCACAATGCATGTGATCTGCTCTAAAAGTGCTAAAAACACACATGAGTAAATATTCCATATATTGCCCTGCCCACTATACAGTCACTATTAACTTTGATTGAATGGGGAAAATACGCAAAAGTGAATAGATGCTGGTTTGGAACAGCATGAGGGTGAGTTCTAATTTTTTTGGTGGACTATCCCTTTAAAGTCTGAATTTTGCCTGGTGGGTCCAATCACATCGCTCATCTAGCTCATTTTTGCATTTGCCCCAGGGGAAAATCCCCAAATATCCATAGATAAGGGGCGCCACAGCTTGGCGTCCTGAACGGGGGTCCGCGTGCCCCTGAGGGTTGTTGGAGGTATCTAACACTTACAGATGCCCCAGGCACAGATAAGAGGATTATACTCCTATTATCTGCCCTAGGAGGGCATTATCCAGACCCCGGCAACAGCATTTAAGAGGGCAGGACTTTGCCCTCGGCTACAACACGGTAATGGAAGGTTACAACCAATGCTGGCAGACGAGGTCAAAAGCAACACGCTCTTTAACCCTACATCTCTCCTCCTCCTCCTCCTCGGAGAGGCAAGAGACTGGTTTCAACACCCTCTCATCAAGAGTGCTCGCAGTAAAGTGGATGTGGACGAGACAGTTGCTATCAAGCTGTGGATGGGATGTTTCATCACATATCGATTTCCAAGCAAGTTCAATTCACACAGCACCGATTCTTCCTGGACTTGCAAGTCATTTCCTGTTAGCGCATGGCTAGGTGAGGCCATTGGTTGGTGTATCCAAGCAAAGGCAACAGAGCTAAAAAAACAGGTTACTAAGTAAATGTACCGAGCCGACATTTCTAATAAAAGACACTAGGACAGAAGTACAAGATTGTGTATTTAAAGCTAGCACTGCCTTGTGTACTTCATGGTCTAGCGTTAGCGAACAGAACTGCAATAAACATTGTTTTCCAGAAGCTTTCCTCAAAACTCCTCACATCTGCCGTTGATCAGATAGATAGATAGTCCCGCCCCAAACTCATGCTATTGGTTGAGCCATTACTGTTGTGTCGGCGTTGGGCAGCTTAAACAAACGGAGCGATTTTTTAGCATGACAGACACAATGTTTACAGTTTGAGGAACTCTACGTGTGAATCGCGTACTTATAGTTGTCTTTGCATTTCAAGCTGGGATGGAAGACATCGGAAAAGTCACTTAAACGACTTTTTTGAGGAAACAAACTTCTCATCTTATGAAACATTGCGAATGACATCATCTAACCGATAGCCGGAAATGGTACAATTTTAAAGTCCTTAATGACTATAAAATGCCATTTATTTGAAACGTATCGCTAAGTATTCAAATATAAGATATTTTAAAGTTTGACATAATGCAAAAGATGTATTTTATGGAGAAAAAAAATATATAAATTATTAAAAACTTTTAGTTTTGTTTGAAATTTTGTGTACAGAAAATGTCTCAAAAACAAATCCATAACGTTTAACCTGTTGATACACGCCCCCTTTTTGAGCACAAACCATGAAAATGGCCTGAACTGAAATGGTTGTATTTACGGGACCCTTTGGAGTTTGGACACTGTTGTCGTATCTTTTGAAAGAGACACTTTGGGCTTTATTTCACAAGTTTCAGAATTAATATTTGTTGTTATTTATTAAAGTAAGAGAAGCTGAAGTTTATAATAATGGAAATATTTTGTGCTGAACATGTTTTTATGATCTAAATAAACAATAATAAAAGTGTCAAGACAACCCCGAAATACAATGTTCTCAAAGTCACGAGTCTGAAGAAGTGACGTTTCTAATGTGAAGATGATGGAATAATAAATGAGGTTCCTGTAGCTTTAAATCTCTGTAAAATCTCTGGAAGTGTTCAGAGTCAAATTAAGACTCCGCCTCTCAAGACGACACTAAATCTGACCGGACTGCTCGACTATTATGAATAAAACTACGCCACATTTTTATAAATAGACTTTGGAGACGGCTGGTTTTGTTTATGAGACTCTAATATATAACATCATATACAGATTTACAACATGAATGCTGCTCAGATTGCAGTTTTATGAAGAACGATGACGAAGGCGAGATCTCATGTAAACAATGGAGAATATATCAATATTTCTCACATTTCTCACTTTTGGACAAAAAAGTGTGATTGGATGTTTATCAATGAACGCTTGTCATGGACGATTGACTCAAGTGTGTTGAACTGGATTCATCTGGCGATCGTGTTTTCATAATAAAAGTCCCGTTTTGATATTGCGTGTTTTCATAATAAAAGTCCCGTTTTGATATCGCGTGTTTTCATAATAAAAGTCCCGTTTTGATATCGCATGTTTTCATAATAAAAGTCCCGTTTTGATATTGCGTGTTTTCATAATAAAAGTCCCATTTTGATATTGCGTGTTTTCATAATAAAAGTCCCGTTTTGATATCGCATGTTTTCATAATAAAAGTCCTGTTTTGATATTGCGTGTTTTCATAATAAAAGTCCCGTTTTGATATCGCATGTTTTCATAATAAAAGTCCCGTTTTGAGATTGCGTGTTTTCATAATAAAAGTCCCGTTTTGATATCGCATATTTTCATAATAAAAGTCCCGTTTTGATATTGCGTGTTTTCATAATAAAAGTCCCGTTTTGATATTGCATGTTTTCATAATAAAAGTCCCGTTTTGATATCGCATGTTTTCATAATAAAAGTCCCGTTTTGATATTGCATGTTTTCATAATAAAAGTCCCGTTTTGCTATTGCATGGTTTCATAATAAAAGTCCCGTTTTGATATCGTGTGTTTTCATAATAAAAGTCCCGTTTTGATATCGCATGTTTTCATAATAAAAGTCCCGTTTTGATATTGCGTGTTTTCATAATAAAAGTCCCGTTTTGATATTGCATGTTTTCATTTGTACTCCTGCACAAATAACTCAATTGCTGTTTCTGGAGGATTGCTATCGTGAAACACAGATCGGATATCAATGTTGAACCCTGTAACCTTTGAATAGATGTATAATGTTAACATTAATTACATTTATAGACGGTAAATTATATATTTAATGTAAGCAGAGTGACGTCACCACCGCGCGCGGGCAATTGTGTATCAACAGGTTAAAGTGGTGGGCGGTCACTTCTGAATCCTGCTTCCTGATTGGTGGATCTCTCTTCGGGATTATGGGTAGTGCAGTTTTTACCATAAATTCTGCAATTAAACACTTTTTTAAATCGTTGCTTCCACAAAAGCATTCATCATCGCTCAATCTTGAAACTCATAGTAGGTCTGTCTTGAAAGGTTTGTATGTCATCACTAAAAATAATAATATTTATTATATTCGCTGATTTTCACCTCCGGGAAACTGTTGTGCTCTTTTACTGCTTTCAGAAAGAGCACATCTCATGAACGCTTCAGGAGAATGGATCACTGACTGTAACTAACACCACTGAGGCCTCAGAAATAAATGATATAATTACTGTCAATCAGAAGATTAGCAAGCATGGTGGAGGGGTCAAAAAACCTTAAAGAAGCCACACAGTTGTGATCTAGAAGCCAAACGAGCCCTTTTATGTCCTGGATGGGCAGGAAATTCCCTGCTGGTTATCCAGCAATAAGGAATGAGGACTGGGAAATATGCACGTATGTAAACGCAAAAGCTTCATTTTCATTTTTTGTTGTTTTAAGATGGGATGTTTGAAGTAATCGGTATTCTTATCATTTAATCATTACAGTTACTGTTCTCGAATCCACAGTTCAAACTAACTAAAGCTGCGTTTGGGACACAGTTGCCAAGCTTTTCAGTAGTACTGGCAACAACATTTCATGGGGCATCTTGGCACATGCAAGGAGTAACTTGTGCTTTCCCACCAAAACAGAACTGCCGAAAAAAGAAGCTAAACCACAAATGTGAAAAAGCAACATTCCCAAACATTTGACCAACAAATTTCCATTACATTTCATTTCTAGTCCTTTCTAGTCGTTTGTGACCACTGGATAATTCGATTCTCTAATGAACTGATTTGCTAGTGAATCATTCAGACTGATTCGTGAACTGGATTCATCTGAAAGAATCGATTTAAAAGAACGATTCGATCTCAAATCAGCACTTTTTCATTAATGTTACAAAAACTATAAAAAACAATTATAATAATAATTAGATTAATGATAGATATTTCCATGACTTCACCAAAAATGAATCATCTACTCACCCGCATGCCATCCCAGATGTGTTTTTGGGTGAACTTTCCCTTTAAGAATTGATTAATTGACCATGTGAACGGTCACAGAAGCTCCACTCACATGGAAAGGGAGTGAACATGAAAATTAAAAGTAATATACGCAAGTAATCAATTACAATGAAACGTATACCGTTTACATTCTTGACTATATTAGATGGAAATATACTGTATGCGTGTACATTTTAGATTTATAATCAATCCAAATTTTAAAAGAAAGGTTTCCTCAAGAAGATTTTTCCTTCTTCTTCTGATATTTTATTCCAAACTGTGTCCTTTTCGACCCCTGTTTCAATCGACCTCTTCCACCCCCCCCCCCCCCAAACCCTTTACATCACACACTAGAAAACACACACAGCGCTCGCCACACGGCAGTCAATATTTTCCAGAGGGGCACCTCCCGAGGGACCCAGCATGCAATCTGCAGAGGCTAAGGGCCCGTGCAATGAAAGAGCCCGTGATTGCATTCGACCGAGTCTTAAAAAGATGTCATACATCAAACGGCACAACAGATAAAACGTTATCCCGGGCGAGTTAATCAGCCGAGTGCTTTCACAGACACACAAACATTTGTCTCAATTTTGCAGAGAAGGTCCCTGGCAGCCTCATTCATTAAAATACGTAAATAACTTTGTAAAACTTCTATAAGAAGATTACGGCAGTTCCTCCAGAATACAAGCTGAATAAATGTAGACGCATATAAACTCCATCGTTGCAGAGAAATTAACCAATCGAATTAAATGAACAATACTCTTCCTGTCAACACAATATGTGCCCATTACCCCGATTTCGCGTTGCATATAAACACCCCCTTACGGAAATCGAGAGTTCATGATCATTTTCACATGCAAATGAGCTTTGCGGCAAACTAGCGGCAGGTTTGCTGGATGTTCACGACTACCGGCGAAGAGCTGCAAACTTCTGGCAAACATGTACGGCGAATCAAAAGCTCATTTGCATGTGAGAATAACGAGCGGCAAATTTGCTAGTTTCGATTTTTTTGTAAGGGTACCGTCGTTCTAACCATCTCTTTAAATATGTGCAAATGTGCAAGAGTACTCCAATGATTTGAAGTCTCGCACCTCCCTAGGCAGATCGGAGGCAGTCCTCCAGCCCCTGGCGGACGGAACGCCCCGGCGCGTTCTCGGGGAACAGAAGGGGTCACCCCCGTCCCTGGCAGCGGTTCTCTCGCTCCAGACGGTCGGCAGCGAGCCCCTCCCCGCTCACGGTCGGCGGTCTCAGACCCCACCACGTTTCAGCGGCTGGTTGGGGACTCCTCCGCCCCTGGCAGCGGCCCTGACCACTCCAGGCGGTCGATAATTATTGACAGTTATCAGCATATTGCTGTACATGTAAACACCCTTAAAGTTCAGGAATAGCAAACTATGTTACGCTACAAAATATGATACTTTATCAAATTAACCGATCAACTGATTTCCTAACTAATCAAATGCAATGCTAACTTCCTGTTTTTGTTTTTTGTAGAATAGCTACAACAGTGGAACATCGATTATGGCAGCTGAAATGTATATATCAGGTTAAACAGTCTCCGTAACTGAAGATTAGCATGCTGTTATGAGCGACAGCACCTTTAAGCACAAGTTATTCAGTCAGAACTAGCTAACTAGCTAACTAGCATTAGCATTCCCTCAGATTGTGCCTTTTTACATGACTGATTAAGAGCTGTTTTCTGGTACCTGCTAAGAAACAAGCCACTGAAAATATGGGAAACCTTCAGCCCCATGTTGACACCATATTTCAGTCCAAAACTAATAAAAATAACAATAAAAATCAATGAAAATGCAACTTGTTTCTACTCCCAATCAAGGACTAGAAATACCACAATGCACTTTAGCATTTCAAACACTTTATTTTTAATAAGGTTAGAAAACACATTTTGTTCCACACAGACTGATTGATTAGTTAGTGTTTAAACCTCAACCAGATCCCTAGTTTGATGCTCTGCAGGGGCTAGCTACAAACCGTCACCTGAACGTGCCCTTGACCAAGATACTTCACCAAAAATACAAATTCAGTCATCATTTACTCATACTAATTTAATCCCAATTCCATTTCTCTCACGTGGAACACAAAAGGAGATGTTTAGCTAAATGTTTGCGCGGCTGTTTAGCATACCATGAAAGGGAATCGGGACTGTTGTTTCGCGGACCTAAAAATAGTCCATACGGTTCGTGCGTTATATTCCACGTCTTCAGAAGCCATTTGATAGAGCTTCGTGTGTGAAACAGACCAGAGTTTAAGTCATTATATACACTGAAAATTGTACCTTAGCACTCAAATCTCATTTGCACATTTGGATATTCAAACTTTGTCGTATGGCATCATACATTAACATATGCAAATGCAAATTTAACTGGTGAAGATTATCAGTGTATAAAGCTTTAAATCATGGCTGTTTTAAAAACAAAGCTATTGTATGACTTCAAGGCTTGAAATATAGTACACAGATCGTATGAACTACTTTTATAATAGTGTTATAGTGCATTTTTTTTAATTAATGAATGCTTTTGTAGATTTCAGTCACCATTCATTTTCATTGTAAGGAAAAAGCAGTGTAAAACATCTGTGTTTATATAGGTTTAAAACGACATAAATAATGTCAGATTTACATTTTTGGGTGAGCTAATCCAATAAGTGGCTTTGGATAAAATGACACGTGCTAAACGGCTTCTCTTTAATAAAATGGAGTATGACTTGGAGCGGACAACAAATCAGAAAATATTACTTTTGACTGTCTGTGTTTAAAACACAAAATATTCAAGTACTTTTGGTCAAAATAATAACTGAGGGCCATTTCTGTCGACACCTTCAACCGCACGGTCTCTGACGCTCCACAAAACCCTTGACAAAAACCATCCATCCCAGTATTTTTTCTTCTTTTTTTCGAGGAAATCCATCAGCCCTGGGGAACGGGATGTGAGTGAATTCCAACAGCTCTAGTGACACGAAGGAATGTGCATCAACTCCCCTAACAAGAGCATGACGGGCGACGGCAGTGAATTACATTTTGGTCAATATGGAGACTCTCATATCTCATGACCTCCTCTCCGCCCCTCAATCGGCTAATAAGACCGCTACACTGTTGGTTCTTAGGGTTTTGCAATATAACATGTCTCTTTATTTGTCCTCCACACTGCGAAAACAAACAAAAGGCTTTTTTTACATCAGTATTATGGTCTTGCTTTCCAGTAAAAATATCTAAACATCTTGAAAACAATACCAATTGACTTGGAAAGCACATTTGTTTAAGATATCCATGCATGTTTTCATGGAATACATCTCGCTTCTCTCATTTCACAAGCATTAACCTCACTAAATTTTGATGAAAACAATGCAAACTGCCAATGGGCTAAGAACAATACACGTAATTCAAGACATATTCTCTGCAAACAAGTGCTGTTATCGTACACGATTTTGCTTCTTGAGTAAATTTGTCTTGTTCAAAGGACTTTTAGGTATGTCTACTGGAAAACGAGCAAAATACGGATTAAATTATATATATTTTTTAAAGTGAATCTTTATTTTTTCCATCTTTTAGCTAAGTATCGTCAGTTTGGTCTCAGTTTAAAAAGGAAAATTGCTATGGTCTTAATTTAGACAAATCTCACTATTTAGGTTTGAGGATATATTTACCCTGTGAGCAGGGCTGGACTGGTAATCTGGGCATTTTCCAGGTGGGCCAACACATGGCCATCGGGAGAACCAAGCGGGTCTTTGGTTCAGCCGCGAAACGTGCCGAATGGGCCACGATAAGCAACAATGAGAATGGGCCACAAAATGGTGCCGCGATATGCAGAAAATGACATCGAACACAATCCGACCCACCTCCCCCCCTAAATAGTTGGGCCAGTTGCCATGTAAATTCCCATGTCGATTTCTCTTCCTAGTCCAACCCTGCCTGTGAGACTACTTTTATTGCCAGCATTTCAATATTAAACGTTTCTTTTTAAATCACAGACTCCTTTGGGGATACACACTGTATATAAAGAGCTTAGCTCTGTTCCAGAACCTAGTTAGCTGACTATCTAGACTCCCGATACCATACCATAGATACCATCTATATGCGGCTATCTAAGACACCTCGCTTTGGCCGAATATGAAAGCAGCGTTGCTCATGACAGCTCGTAATAATTTGTATAATATGGTGAAATCGTAGGATACCACAGGACTTGGCTCGTTCAAAAAGGTATGACTTTTATTACCATAGAGCTCAACCAATCAACAAGCCGAATTTCAAATCTAGTTTTAGCTAACCTCCTATCCAACACTTTATTTTAAAGAAATGTCAATGAACAAATCTAGTTAATTATTTAATAGAAATGTTTGCAATACAAATGACTGATGTATGTCAATAACCTGTAATGTGCTTCCCTCTTCAACCGCTTATCCTAAGTCGGGTCGCGGAGGCAGCAGCTCCAGCAGGGGGCCCCAAACTTCCCTATCCCGAGCCACATTAATCAGCTCTGACTGGGGGACCCCGAGGCATTCTCAGGCCAGTGTGGAGATGTAATCTCTCCACCTAGTCCTGGGTCTTCCCCGATGCCTCCTCCCAGCTGGACGTGCCTGAAACACCTCCCTAGGGAGGCGCCCAGTGGGCATCTTTACCAGATGTCCAAACCACCTCAACTGGCACCTTTCCACGCAAAGGAGCAGCGGCTCTACTCCGAGCTCCTCACGGATGACTGAGCTCCTCACCCTATCTCTAAGGATGAAGCCCGCCACCCTTCTGAGGAAGCCCATTTCGGTCGCTTGTACTCGCGACCTAGTTCTTTCGGTCATAACCCGTCCTTTATGACCATAGGTGAGGGTAGGAACGAAAATTGACCGGTAGATCGAGAGCTTTGCCTTCCGACTCAGCTCTCTTTTCGTGACAATGGTGTAATAGAGCGGGTGCAATACCGCCCCCGCTGCCCCGATTCTCCGGCCAACCTCCCGCTCCATTGTCCCCTCACTCGTGAACAAGACCCTGAGGTACTTGAACTCCTTCACTTGGGGCAATACCTCCTTCCCTGCCCGGAGTATGCACTCCATCGGTTTCCTGCTGAGAACCAACAATTTAATCTAATTTAAATAGACATCATTTACCCAATACTGTGTGTAAGATATGTATTTTTATGCAAGAGTCAATTTTTATGCAAGAGTCATGTTTTGTCAAATTAGATGGTTTTAGAGGGTTTTGGACACCAGCTTAAACATGTTAAGACCACCATGCTGGTCTTTTCACCAAAGGGTGTTTTTGAAAACAGGGGAGAGAGGAAAGGAGAGGCCAAGAAGCCCAACAGATCATCTTAAGAATGCTCAGTGCAGATCTCTGAATTATTAATTAGAAGACAAGGAGTCAGAATGGCTGTGAAATATCTGATGCAAGGTCAATCCAGGGTCTCCTCTCACCAGATCTCAGACACTCTCTTCCTCCATTCCTTTTCTATCACAGACACACACACAAAAAGAAATGGAAACCACAGGCTTTGGGCTGCTGGTCATCAGTGTGAAGAAAATCCCTGCTTTGTGAATCACACATCATAAACGTTCAGACACACAATCCCCAAATCCACTCTGTGGGACCTTGATTTGCAGTGGTATACCTCTACAGCATGTTTTAGTTACAAAATGTGAAATGCATTTTCAGTAAACCGTTGACAACTATTGAACCTTTTCTTGACATTCAGTGAATTATAAAGAAGTGAAACCAATGTAGGGTTGGGAAAGCTACCTTAAAATTTAGCATGTCAGGTTACAAGCTACTAATATTTTAAAATGGTTAAATTACATATAAAGGGGGCCTGGGTAGCTCAGTGGTAAAAGACACTGTTTACCACCCCTGGGGTTCGCTAGTTTGAATTCCAGGGCGTGCTGAGTGACTCTATCAAGGTCTCCTAAGCAACCAAATTGCCCTGGTTGCTAGGGAAGGTAGAGTCATATGGGGTAACCTCCTCGTGGTCGCTATAATGTGATTCTCGGTCTCGGTGGGGCGTGTGGTGAGTTGAGCGGGGATGCCAAGGTGGATGACGTGAAGCCTCCACACGCGCTATGTCTCCGTGGCAACGTGCTCAACAAGCCATGTGATAAGATGTGCGGATTGACGGTCTCAGACGTGGAGACAACTGAGATTCGTCCTCCGCCACCCGGATTGAGACGAGTCAGTACACCACCACAAGGACTTAGAGCGCATTGGGAATTGGGCATTCCAATTAGGAGAAAAAGAGGGGAAAAAAACACAAAAAAAACGACATACAAGCTACACTTATGAAAAAACAGCTAGCTTCACTACAAGCTACTTACAAAAAGTACCTACATTGAGTCTAATGGAACTACTATTCAATATTATCTATCCATCCATCCATACATACATACATAGATCCATTCATCCATTGATCCATCCATCCATCCATAGATCCATCTTTCCATCCATTCATTCATTCATTCATTCATCCATAGATCCATCCATCCATCCATTCTTCCATCCATAGATCCACCCATCCATCCACCCATCAATCCATCAATAGATATATCCATCCATCCATCCATCCATTCATTCATCCATCCATAGATCCATCCATCCATCCATTCATTCATCCATCCATAGATCCATCCATCCATCCATTCATTCATCCATCCATAGATCCATCCATCCATCCATCCATAGATCCATAGATCCATCCATTCATCCATAGATCCATCCATCCATCCATCCATTCATCCATTTATTCATTCATCCATCCATAGATCCATCCATCCATCCATCGAGCCATCCATCCTTCAAAAATTAATTTTATAACAGGATTAATACTTATCTGGCACAAAGCACAAATACACCCTATTTCACTAAATCAACTAAATTTAAAGACAGTATTTGACTAAACATATATTTAGCTACAAAGACATTTTGTAAAATGGCGTACAGGGAATTATCACAAATAAATCGTTGAATTGTTTTTTGAATCGGTTCATTGCTATTACGTATCAGAACGAGCCAATTCACTGAGGCCACATCCACACTAATCCATTTCCGTTTGAAACTCCATTTTCAGTTTCCCAACGCAAGAGTTTTCCAAAGTATGCGGAAACAGAGAGCGTTTTCGAAACGGAAAAAGGCGTCTAATGTGGATAAGAGGCGTAAACGCAGCGGAATTAACCTGTAGTGTGGACGTGACCTGAAATAAATCAGATTTCTCAATGCTACTTGAAAAAGAAGATATTCTAAGAGGATGTGGAGTAAAAAAAACACAGATCTGATCCGATTTGTCCCTGCTTGTAGCTAGCTAGGCAAGCTGAAGTCATGTCAACCAAAGAATGTGAAAACACAATTATGGATTTTAGCCATTAGGGTATAAACCGTGTCCTACAGGCTAAGTGAAACACATAACGCTCGACATCTCTCTGTAGCACCTCTTTTATCTTCATCACACCATCTCTGCCCATCTCCGGTGATGGAGTGCTGAGATCAAGTAAGGCTGGGTAGAATGTTCCAGCCCCTCACATCTAACGTAAATCTTCATATCCATCAGAAACCAGGAAAAGGGGAAAATAAAGCCCGTCGACACCCATTCCAACAGACAACACGAGGCAGGCCAGTGTTGCTACTTCTAACTTAAAGTAGTAAATCTACATTAATATATTTACATTTACAAGATTGACAGATACTTTTATACAAAGCGACTTTTTGTACATTCAAGGTACACAATTTACCACTTAGTGCTGCTAGTGTCAAACTATCATTTTGAAAATTCGCCTAGCTACTCCAAGCTACTGACAAAAAGTAGCTAAATGCATTAAAGAGGAAAACATCTTTACGACAAGAATTATTAGCATTATTATTATTATTTCAAAGGTGTACTTTGACACGCAAGGACTTTAGTGAGTAATGACTCAAACTTAACTCAACAAACTTTTAGAAATGATTAATTGAAAAGAACCCATTCGAATGAACTGATTCGCAAAGTAAAACAAACTAAAATCAGACTTCGTAACGCTACTTTAAAGAGATAGCTAATAGGAAAACATGTTAAGTATTGCTTCAGGCGGCGCACTACAATGTGACATAAACCTTCGTGAAGAAGCGTTCTGTCAGCTAAACCGCTACTTGATGCAAAAAGTACCAAAAATGAAACTGGATCCTTTTTAAGTCCACTTACATTGTAAATACCAAAAGCACTGAGATCATTTGCAGCTGGTTCGCTTTAACTGTTCTGGGTTTATTTCATTTTAGAAGTACCATAAGTGAAAGCACCCTTAGGGACAACTCTGTGAATGTCCATGAGCGGCCCAGCCAGAGACCGGGCTTGAAGCCAATCGAACGTCTCTGGAGAGACCTGAAAATGGCTGTCCTCTGACAGTCCCCATCCAACTTGACAGAGCTTGAGAGGCTCTGTAGAGGAGAATGGCAGGAAATCCCCAAATCCAGGTGTGCGAAGCTTGTCGCATCATACCCAGAAAGACTTTAAAAAGACTTGAGGATGTAATCGCTGCCAAATGTGCTGAGTTAAGGGTATGAATACTTATGCCAATGTGATATTTCATTTTTTTTCTTTTTAATAAATTGGCAAAGTTACCCTTTGTTTTGCTTTGTCATTATGGGGAATAGAGTGTAGATAGATGTGCAAAAACATAAATAATACCTAATTTAAAGCATTTCAGCATTAGTCTGCAACATGACAAAATGTGAAAAACTGAAGGGGTCTGAATACTTTCTGAATGCACTGTAGCTTTCTCCATTAAACACATACAGGATAGACCAAAGACTTCCAGAAGATATACTGCTCCACACTACACAAAAAGAAAGGAATGAGGGTTTTCTCACGGGCACCGCTGTCAATAGCAAAATCTCTCTCTCTCTCTTCAACGGCGCCAAAAGGCCTGCCATCCATCAACCCCTCAACTCGTACAACAAGGCGAAAGAGCGAAAATACAACATGATATATAACTCTCACTGGTCACTCCTTAAAGACCAAACCTCCCAAACATTGAAGCACTGGGTGTTGTTTTTTAGCTTAGTAGTGCAAGAAAAATCCTGCTTTCTTTGAACGGCAATAAATCTGTTGACCATGTCGACAACTAACTCAAATGTCTCGCTGCTTGTGTCAGTCAAATCCATATAGTTCACTGCTACAGGTCAATCACAGCAAACACTGTGCCAATTAACAGGGCTAATAGACCAAGACCGAGCTAGCTATTGTAGCAAACACAATATATCAACTTGACGTCCCCGACTCCTCCTAAATTTCAAGTAGCTTGTTATTTTTCCACTATGACTGATTGTGTTGTTTTAGCTTCTTAATTAAATGATGACCCACAGTGTAATTACTTCATGCCGGTTTTACTTTGGGAATAGATGCGACTAAGCTAGCACTGGGCTTTTGCTCCAGCTGTGCCTCTGCTGAGGAGGAACTTAAACATATGGATGATTCCCATAGTGTACGGTGTGATCTTTCATTACCGCCCTTGCATGTTCATAACCGTAAGCAGGGTAATTTGTAACATTTCAGAGCACCGTCATGCTGTTTAAGTTGCAAAAGCAAAGAGGAGAGATTTTAAAGGCCCTATGAGTTCAACAGGCGTTGTTTTCTTTCCTGTGTTGACGAAGTTTGAATTGACCATTACGTATCGAAGGCAGGCCTCTTTTGTAAATAGCCAACAGCCTTTACTTTACATCATAGCCATGTACCATGACTTGCTATTTACTAGCCCATTGGGGGTGGGTGTTGTGGTGTGTTTTTGTTTGCATGCCCAAAAGTTGGGTTGGGGTTCATTTTTGAGCGAGGGATTTGGCAAACTGGATCATGCAACCTTAAGGGCCTAAACCAGTCAAGGGACCCCTGGGCGTTGGCTCCATTGGCCCAGTTGGTAAGCCACACCTGCCCAGGAGTACAAGATGAGTCATCAATGCATTTTAAATGCGTAAATATACTGCGATTAATGTATGAAATTTATGGCGTACACTAGCATATAGCTATGACCTCAGTGCTTAAAGACAGGAGCAAAAGGCCACATAACATTAAAATCGCAAGCTCCATTCAAATCCGAAAATATGGAGGCCTATTTTTGTACAGGAACCTTTTCCTTAGCTTTTTTTCACACTAATGCATGTCTACAACCACTAATCAATGGTGCTTGAATTATAAATTCCCCCAAGGCATTACTGCGTTTGGTACACAGTGAAGAGGAAAGTGCAATTGGCCTTTAAAACCACAGGAATCACACTGGCCACAGCGGGTCGGGAAAGAAACATGGATATTTGTGTTAGGAGAGGAAGATATATGGCGGCATGCTAGTGTTTGTATTGTTTAAGGCATTGTTTAAGTGGAGTCAGGATAACATGTCCAAGTGAGCTTGGCATGGGGCATCTTTGGAGATTTTTAAAGACCTTCATAGGGCTGGGCGATATCACTAGAATGGTAACACCTCTCAATAATGTTGTATTCGTTAACATTAACACAATTAGTTAACATTAACCAACAATGAACAGTTCTTTTACAGCATTTATAAGTCTTGGTTAATCAAAAAGTTGCATGTGTTAACATTGCAATGTATACTAACATGAACAAACAATGAACAATAGTTTTAAATAATGTTCGTTCATGATAGCTAATGCATTAACTAATGTTAATGAATAGCACTGTATTGTAAACTGTTACCGCTGAAACAATACATCATGATATGTTTTCATATATAAACATAAATATTTATGTATTTGCTTAACTTATAAGGGTGATTTTTGTTCAATCAGAAGAACCATAATCTGCCATTTTTGTCAAATAGAATTAAATTGCTAAATTTAAACACGTAAAAAATACGTAAAGGTAAAAAACATTTGCGCTCACCCGGATCCTACATAGAAAGTAATACTGACGGCATTAGGGTAATGCACATAAATACTCTCTGAGTCTACATAAAGGCCATCATATACAGAAAAACATATGGTTAAAGTTGGCTTTTTATATTATGCACTCTGCCTGTGTCTATAGTTTTAACGCACATGCACATATACTCGTCTGCTTAGCTTCAGAGTTTCTTATACCGCTTCCTGAATATCAGTAAGTACAATTCAATAACTATCAAAATATTATAAGTATTGCTAGAGCTACACTAGTCTTTGCTTTCAAAAGCACAGGTGCCATTACATCCAACACCTTGATAACACACATCTGCAGCACCCCCTAGTGGACTCAGTTGTATCTGTGAGATTTCGTGAGAGATTCAGAGGGAAAATATAGTATTCAGCACTGCTCACGGCAGTCAAATACAGTAGCTGGTGCAGAACAAGTACTCGATTAGTTGATTTTCTCGTTCTTACACCTGATATTCACTAACATGGTGTGGCAGGGTTGCCGGGTCGTGATTCTGCACACCCGGCCCCTAATCAGGCTAATTAGCCCTCGAGAGGGATAAGGGCCGACCGAAGATGGCAGTCCGACAGAGAGAGATTTACGGACAGCTGTCCAACACCTGTGTGTGTGTGTGTTTGTCTTTTTAAGTTTCTTTTATTCAAATATTATTTATATTCTCAAGCCGGTTCTCGCCGCCTCCATTCCCTGTAACCCCTTAACACTGGTGCCAAAATCCGGGAAGGAAGAGGGATGTGCCGTAGTAGAGTCCTCGTCACTACCATCCACCCCAACGGAGCAGCCGTGGCCATCGAGCGGAGGTACGGTTGCCGACTGTGAAGGGAGAACACCTGGATCAGCTAGGGGCGGATGAGACCCCTACTAGCCGCTGAAGCGCGGCGGGGTCTGAGACTGCTGACCGCAAGTGGGGAGGGGCTCCTGGCCAACCGCCTAGAGCGGGAGAACTGCTGCCAGGGGCGGGGGAGACCCCTTCTGTTTCCCGAGAATGCGGAGGGGCGTTCCGTCCACCAGGGGCCGGAAGACTGCTCCAATCCGCCCAGGGAGGCACAGCTGTCATCCATTAGAGGTTAGAGGAATGGCCGAGGACCAAGCTCCGGCGTATCGGAGAACCGGCGTGTAAGTGTTTTTTGTTTTTGTTTTGTTTTTTATATAAATAATATTTTAATATAAGAAATTTAAACAAAAAGACAAACATACAAATGTGTCGGACAGCTGTCCAAAAATCTCTCTCTGTTGCACTGCAATCTTTGGTCAGCCCTCTCGAGGGCTAATTAGCCTGATTAGGGGCCGGGTGTGCGGAATCACGACCCTGCCCCGCCCTCCGACCCTGCCACACATGTTTTTTTTACTAAAACATATTTATACCTAAACAAAAATACCATGCAGAGACTTTCTTTAAGAAACTTAATGGCCAATTAACAGCATGAAAAATCACAAAAACATATTCAGAAAGGTTAATGCACGTGGCAATGCCTGTTTTCGGAAAATACAGTGAATTATATACTGTATCTCATCATAGCCATGCAGATGAATTACCAAGATATAGCAGAATCCCTAATGATAAACACATTTCTACCATCACAAGGTATAAACTGTAGCAGCGTACCTTCTAGCCCTAGCAAGACAACAAGACTCTAATGCATTACAAAGTACAAGACAGTAGGGGAAGATACCTGTCTTGTGGTTTATTCTTGTCCGTTCACTGAAATCTGTAGAATATGATTAAGCCTCGGACATAATTGAATACATTCTGCAGACTCGCAGGCAAATGAACAATCAGCAATTCTTTTTGATCAGCACAGCGAAAACATTCCGGCCCCAAAATCAATGCAGGCGTCATACAGCAGCAATCAGAAAAGCACTTTGTAGGGCACTTGCGCTTGTGACCCATCAATGGAAATATTGATCTACAGCAAAGAGCTGCGACACAGTGACCAACCAGACTGCAGTTGACTGCAGCACATGCATACAGTACACGAACTGTAAACCAAAGGACGAATGCATGATATACGGCCTTAGGAAAGAGAAATCACAAAGAGATCTTTAATATCTCAGTAGTTTCTCCTAGACAGTTTTGAGATGGAGAACAAATGCAGACTTAAACCTGCTTTAATGTTTATCCTGAGATTAAGACCCCAGTCATGTCACGTCTCTGAGGAGATCTAAACAATGTTTGAACTGTGCATACATTTGCCAAAATACCAGTCAGAGATTGCAATAGAAGTTCAAATATTTCTAATGAAATCCACATTAATTGTACAGTTCAATATTGTTATTTTATGTCAACAATTGTGATCTTCTCACAGGACGTTTGTATTTATGCAGCGTTGCGCTCATTAGCTACATCCACTATGGAATTTTGTTGCTCCAAAATCCCGCTTCCCATTACTATATATTAAATATCAAATTTGTTATAATAATTCTGATTTTGTGGCATTGCGCAGAATTTTTGCAATCAGAGTTGACAAATTATTATAATATTTTTTTTTAAATAAATCACTTGTCGCATCATCATTGGTTCAGACTCAGTGTTTAAGCATCCTGAAGCAAGATTCACAAAAATCTACTTACACAAAAAAAAAGTATGTTCTTTTGATAAATTTGTTAAAAAAACTAAATTAAAGTTCGTAAGAAGTATCGCACTGTAATTGTTGACAGTTCAATTAAAAAGATAAAAACATTCTTAAGAAGACTTTTAGGGAATAAAAAATATTTGTGACTTTTTAATTTAGAAAATAAGAATAAAATAGTAGTTAAGTAATAGTAGTTAATTGCTCAAACACTGAAAACTTGTCGCATCGTAGCTGGTTAGGACAGTGTTTAAGTGTATGGGGCCGTATTCACAAAAATTCTCTTAAAAAAATTCTTACGATAAATTCTGAAAATTTTGTAAGAAGGTATCTAGCTATACATGGACGGATTAACGGAAGACTATAAAAAAATTCTAAAGAAGTCTTAATGAGAATTCAAAAGTTACTTAGAAAATATGAAGAAAATAGTAGTTAAGAAAAATTGCTCACACTGAAAACTTTGCATCGCAACCCGTTAGGATTTAGTGTTTAAGTATCTGGGGCCGGATTAAAAAAAATATTTTTACAAAAAATTTCTTACAGTAAATTGTAAGAAATGCATAAAAATGTATCTGGCTAAAAACTGAGAGATTAAAAATAAATCCTCGTACAAAAAAATGTATTACGATAAATTTGGAAAATTACGTAAAAACATATCTAGCTATTAACTGACGGATTAACGAAAAAACGAGTATATGCGGGAATGCAAAATATCGTTAACTTTTTTTAAGTTAGAAAATAAAAAGAAAATAGTAGTTAAGAAAAATTGCTCACACTGAAAACTTCGCATCGCATCGAAAGTATCTGGGAGAAAAATGTCATTAAATTAAATTTCAAAATTAAAAAAAAAATTTTACGAAACATTTCTTACGGTAAATTCTAAGAAATGCGTAAAAAGGTATCTAGCTATTAACTGACGGATTAACGAAAAAACACAAGTATATGCGGGAATGCAAAATATCGTAAACTTTTTTTTAAAGTTCGAAAATAAAAAGATAATAGTTAAGAAAAATTCAGTGTCGCTGAAAAATTGTCGCATTGAGCCCAGTTAGGTTAAATTTATGGGGCCGGATTCACAAAAATCTTCTTTTTAAAAACGAAAACAAACAAAAAAATTCTTTAAATTATTAGAAATTCGTAAGAAGGTATCTCACTGTCCCAAAATGTCTTTTAGAGAATTCAACATATTTTAAACTTTTTTCTTAAGTTAGAAAAGAAAAAGAAAATAGTAGTTAGGAAAAATTGCTTGTAGCTGTGAACATCGCGCCTGGTTAGGAGTATTTAAATGTCCTGTGGCCTGATTCACAAACGTCTTCTACACAAAAAAAGTTTGTAAGAAGATATCTAGCTATATAAAAGACAAGATGCTCCTTAGAAGTATATTCAGGAATACAAAATATTCGTAACTCTTTTGTTTAGTTACAATAAGATAATAGTAGTCTTCTCATTCTCATTTTAGTGTATGAATATAGTGGTTTCACATTGCACCTGGTGTGGACAGACAGATTGCTTGTCACTTATCGCAACGTGTCTGGATAGGACAAGGTGCAAGCAATAAAATCGTCCTCTAGGTGCTCAGAGTGACCTTCAAGGGATCTAAAAACCGTTGTGGCCATGAGCGATCACAGATCAGTTCTCTTGACTATTTGAAAGCACTACACACAGCTCGTTGCCTGGTGGAGTGGTTTTGATGTACAGTTTGATCGGGGGAGGCCCTTCCAAGCGTGTGAGCTCAGAATGGATTGCCTTCTGGCTTTTATAAACAACCATAAATTAGGACAAATTTGTCAAACGAAAAGAGACACAGTGAGTATGGAGTCAAGGCTTGGAGCACCACAAATAAAAGCGTATCACAACATCTCATCCATTACGCTGTCAGACGGCCACTGCAGGCATTGTCTCGTGACAATATGCAGATATATGGCATACGATAACCACCCTGCTGATTTACTATGACCGCAGAGCTGTTTACGACCACCTGCTTTACACAAACAATTTACAGAAGAATAGATAACATGACGTATCCAAACGAACAGATTTGAGTAATTCATTTAATGTCATATAATTGCCATATGCTGTATGTGACATTGACTTGTTTATATATTTAATAACTGAATCAAAGTGAAGTATATAAAACTAGATTTTGTGCTTTTTCCGCCGAGTGTAGTGGGTGGTTGCCAGAGAATTGCTTTGTGGTTGCTAAGGTGTTCTGGGTGGTTGCTATGTAGTTACTAAGGTGTTTATTTAGCACATTACTTTTCGGTTGCTAGGGTGTTTCGGGTGGTTGCTAAGGAGCTGCTGATGTGTTCTGAGGGCATTTAGCACATAACTTTTCAGATGCTAAAGTGTTTTGGGTGGTTGCCGTGCAGTTGCTAAGGTGTTCTAAGTGTTTTTAGTATCTTGCGATGTATTTTCTAGGGTGTTCATTGTGGTTGCTATGCAGTTACTAAGGTTTTCTGAGGGTATTTAGCACATTACTTTTCGGTTGCTATGGAGTTGCTGATGTGTTCTGAGGGTATTTAACGTATTTACGGTTTAACGTATTTAAACAGTGTTTTGAGTGGTTCCTGTTCAGTTGCTAAGGTGTTGTAAGTGTTTTTAGCATATTGCTGTGCGATTGCTAGGATGTTCTGGGTGGTTGCTATGCAGTCACTAAGTATTCTAAGGGCATTCATTGCATTACTTTTGGTTGCTAGATTTTTTATTTTTTTTGGTGGGTACTTTGCAGTTGCTAAGTTGTTCTGTGTGTGTTCAGCACATTGATTTTCAGTTGCTATGGTGTTCTTTGTGGTTGTTATGCAGTTGCTAAGGGGTTCTGAGTGTATTCAGCACACTAATATGTGCTCGCTAAGGCATTCTAAGTGTTTTTAGCAAAGTTGCTATGTGGTTGCTAGGAGTTGTTAGGGTGTTCTAGGTTGTTGGCGTCGAGTTGCTGATGTCATCTGAGGGTATTTAGCACATTCCTTTTTGGTTTCGGGTGTGTTCAAGGTGGTTGCTATGCAGTTACCAAGGCATTCTGAGTGTTTTTAGCATGTTGCTATTCGGTTGCTATGGTGTTCTAGGTGTTGCTCCGCAGTTGCCAAGGCATTCTGAGTGTTTTTAGCATGTTGCTATTCGGTTGCTATGGTGTTCTAGGTGTTGCTCCGCAGTTGCCAAGGCATTCTGAGTGTTTTTAGCATGTTGCTATTCAGTTGCTATGGTGTTCTAGGTGTTGCTCCGCAGTTGCCAAGGCATTCTGAGTGTTTTTAGCATGTTGCTATTCGGTTGCTATGTTGTTCTAGGTGTTGCTCCACAGTTGCCAAAGCATTCTGAGTGTTTTTAGCATGTTGCTATTCGGTTGCTATGTTGTTCTAGGTGTTGCTCTGCAGTTGCCAAGGCATTCTGAGTGTTTTTAGCATGTTGCTATTCGGTTGCTATGTTGTTCTAGGTGTTGCTCCGCAGTTGCCAAGGCATTCTGAGTGTTTTTAGCATGTTGCTATTCGGTTGCTATGTTGTTCTAGGTGTTGCTCTGCAGTTGCCAAGGCATTCTGAGTGTTTTTAGCATGTTGCTATGCCGTTGCTAAGGTGTTCTGAGTTTAAGCACATTAATGTTGGGTTGCTAGAGTGTTCTTAGTGTTTGCTATGCCGTTGCTAAGTGTGTTCAGCACATTGATATTTTAAAGCAAAAATAACTAATTACGCATTATTATTTGTAGCGTAACCGCTAATTGGAACACACATTTCTACCAATATTTCTTCTGATATAGAAGAAAGCTTGATTGTTATTGTTATTGCGTTTCAAAAGAGTCAGAGCGCAATCCGTAACACAACGCAAGTTCACATTGAGTAAAGTCAGTTTAACTACCATCATGGTGGAGCAACAGTTTGACGGCAATCTTGCTGAGCAAGCTAGTTTAACCATCAACACGTTTATAGCTAGCTACATGAATAATATCAACGGAATCACACTTTTGCATAAAGTATGTTTTTGACATAACTTTTGCTCAGAGTTAAGACTAAGAAGAGCTGCCAGAATGTTAAGAGACTCTCTTTGGTTGACAAAATCACAGTGTTGCAGCAGCGTATGAATTAAACAGTAGCTGTTTCCTCTGGAGTGAAGCGTTTGAGACACTTACTCGATGGTAATAAACAACCCCGCTATTTGTCACTTCCCCTTTGCCTGACAGAACATTGCCCCCCCCCAAAAAAAGGATTACCTTAAAATGGATTTCATCCTTCCTACTTGTCTTTCAAGTGCTCGGTCAAGTCAGCAAAAAGCTAACAATTGAACAAATGCAAACAGCTCAAGTGACACTTTGATATGTTGGGCCACTGTAATCTATGAATGCTCATTTATTACTGGGGTTGTGTGAGGAAAAACGGGATTTTCATTTCAAAGTACTGTGTAAACAATACAATGCTAGCATGCTAACTCAAAGCTCCCTCCAAAGTCCAACCAGACCCTATATTAAGCAAAAACGATTGCTCATTGCTGTTATTATTATTATAGCTAATTAATCTTATTCTGTCCTGATGAATAACAGTGTGAAGTTTGGAGGTATGTAGAGGCTAGCCAGTCATAACATGATTCATTTACATATACACATCTTAAAGGTACAGTAGATTAAAAAAAAGCCTATTTGGTTTAGCGTGTAAAACGAAATTACTACAAATAGCTTTGGAGCACAAAACCATGACTAACATTAAAAGTGAATTTATGTGCAATGAATGCACCAAAAATGCAGAATATGACCCATTTTTGGCATGTTGTTGTTTTCACATTCTGGAGTAACTCCACCCTCTTTTGGAGGTCCTCCCCCCATTTGGAGATTGTTACATTGTTACATACGTTAAAAATACCAAAAACTAAAATCACAAGCATTTATTTTCTTAGCAAAAACAGAATTATGCAAAAGAGGGTCACATCCAGTACTTTTGAAATAGAGTAAATGAAGATTTCTTGTTGACTGCACGGGCAAAACATGTTTATTCCATTGGACTCTCAGGCTTGGCCAACATGTCTTCGCCTCACTCTACCAGCAAACGCTGGACGCCTCCCAAACCTCCATCCACCATGCACCTGGGAATTCTCTAAACTGCACAACCTGAAACTGGGGAGGGGAACGAATAAGCAGCCAAATTCCTGAAATTCCTCCCAAAAATACTCTCTCTTCCACTCCACAAAGCAGCACACACATAAATCTAAAAGCATCTGTTTTACAAACGTTCCCATGTGTAACAAAAAATTAGGGCTATTAAAGGGTGCTGCTAAATGGCGCTACATTGTTCAATTACAGAAAGCTGTGCTTCTTAAAATGTAAATGAGCTGGCAGTTTACCTTGACACTTCTGCTAAAATCACGTCCCTTTTTTTTTCAGCTTGGAGTTCATTTTGTTAGCTTCGTGGCGAGGCTGATTTTGTAACCCAGCTCTCAGGGAAACACTGTTTGCTAATTAAATCAGGGGAAAAAAATCCCATAATCAATGTCACCGGACAAACTATAAATCCCACAAACTGCGGCAAAGTGAGAAAACAGAACGGCTTCACGGAAATGAAAACCTCTCTATTGGGTTTTATCTTTGAATGATGCTACATCGCTACACTTATTTGCTCGCTAACTCATTAGGACTCAATGAAAATAACGTTGTTACAGTTAACAGAGTAAGAACCCGACAGAGCAAAAACACAGAGAGAATTAGAGGAAACAGTCAAGAACATGTTTCACCCCCCAAATCAAGACAAAACTAATAAAAAATATTTTGATTAAATAAAAAGAAGCCTATTTTTGGGCTTATGTGACATTCTTTTCATGACAATTAAGCACATGTTCACTGAATTATTAATAATGTATATAAATAATTATATATTGCGTAAAAATTGATTTTGTGACGTTTTGAGTGGTTTGCTATCCTAATAATAGTATTTTAACTGTTACTGTATACAATAAAAAATAATCATATGTACTTCAATAATAAGAACGACTACTCAGAACAATGAGAAATAATGTCCAGATTACCCATTACAGTAATTATTATTATTACATTTTTTTACGAAAATGTGCTTAAACCCCTTAAAAAGTTTACGCTTAAAAGTCAGGCATATGAGGTATCGTTTGAAAGCTTAGAAACTGAACTTTTCAGAGATAACCATATCATAACATATGTCATCATTCAGTGTCATATGTTACTTAAAATAACGAAATAAGGGCTCAAAACATTTGCGTTGAAAATTAGCGCCCTCTAGAGTAGAAATATTAATATGAAAATAAAAGTCCTTCACCTCAGTGGACAAGTCGTATATCAAATGAAAGCTCTCACTCTCAGGAATGTGACTGTACAGTTTATTTTGCTGCCCTTATACCACAGTTTGAAATATTTTCAAAAAATATCGAAATATGAGTTTTGTAAGTCATCAAATACAAATGTCGCTTTTATGCTCTGATAACTACTGCTGTAATCCCCAAATATAAACAAACTTTATTTTTACTTACCTTAGGAGGTTTTAAAAAATAAAATAGCATTTTTTTCATGTCTGTGAACTTGCTTGGCTGAATAATCCAATGTTATATCTTAGATGTCCAGAACAAATTATGCCATGCAAAACAAATCATCAGAAATATATGTTTTCGACTATTGAAATGTTAAAATGTTAAAATGCAAATGTTTATATCAAAGGGGCAGATCTCAGTTTTCTAATGACACTTAGATTGAGCTTGTAGTCCACTCAGAGGCCGAGATATTCAATGAAACAATGATGGTGGTGCTTGAACTGAAAAATAGACTGAATGTCTATGGACGAGCACATCTGTGAGGGGTAAAATGCGTTAGAGCGCCACCTACATTTCAGATCTGTATAATGTGATGATATGTGTTAGAGAAAAAATTCTAGTGCTTTCTACCACATTAAAAGTGAGAGAGTGAACAGAACCATAAATACATGTTTACAAAGTTACAACAACAAAAAACTTTGTTTATCATAAGATTATAAACACACAATATTATTGATCAATAATTGGAGTCTTTTTTTATCATTTGGGGGGTTCTCTGAAAAATTAGACCAGTTCTTTGCAGTTAGTCCACCGTTTATGTGAATGGTGAGCTTTTAAATTTGAGTGTGAAAAATCGCGGGTGCACTACAGTTTAAATATCATAATGCAAACTAATAATTTCTTTATGCAAAATTACATTTCTTATATTATTCCATTTGAATTGGGGGTGAAATCTGGACATAGTTTTGTGACATTCATCCTTTCACTTTGGACAAAACCTGAACCATATGCTGTGCATTATGGATAAAATATGTAAAGCTAAATTACTACATTTCCCAATAAATACAGATTTCTCAAGCTTAAACTAAGCAGATAAGGGCATAAAATATATCCGAAGACTAGACAGAGGATTTTAAGGTGCAGAATGGGTTGTGTCCAGCTGTCCGACTATGATACTTCCTGTAGATATGTGAGTGAAAAAGATTAGGGTGAGATGACATTTGGGAGGGCGGCCCATGTTACAAATCTCATGGATCGATAACAGATGATGTCACTCACAAAGGCCAGGAGTCTGCTCAAGCTTACCTGTCAACCGATGTCTATTCCTTCATTTTCCTCGTTTTGTCCCTATCTTTGCCTAAGCTTCATCATTTTCCTGTCACAGAAACACAGATGTGGATCCCATATGGCAATCCCATAAATTCTGAACGGATTATGCCACAACCAAGTATTCAATATCTGAAGAATGTATATGTAATAAAGCTAAGAAAAAATAAAAAAAATAAAGACCTGAGATAGCACTTTCCATTAACAGGGTTCAAATACAGGGTGTAAAACTCCTATAAATATCTAATAAATAAATAAATACATACATACATACATACATATAGTCTAGCTAGAAAAAAATGTATAAACACACACTACTAATCCAACTAATTAAGCCAACTAATGACAATCCTAAACCAGTTTAGCCTAGCTAATGACAATCTTAGACCAGCTAATGGCATCTTAAACCAACTAAAACCAGCTAATGACCATCTAAGACCAGCTAAATCAGCTAATGAACATCTAAGACCAGCATATGTGCAGCTTAGACCAGCTAATGGCCATCTAAAACTGACTTAAACAAGCTAATTACCATCTTAGACCAGCTAATGACATCTTAAATCAGCTTAAACCTGCAAATGACCATCTTAGACTGGTCAGTAACCATCTTAGACCAGCTAATAACATCTTAAACCTGAAAATGTGCATCTTAGACCAGCTAATGACTAACTTAAACCAACTTAAACCAGTTAATGATCAGCTTAGGCCAACTAATAACCATCCTAAACCAGCTTAGCCTGGCTAATGACAATCTTAGACCAGCTAATGGCATCATAAACCAACTTTAACCAGCTAATGACCATCTAAGACCAGCTAAATCAGCTAATGAACATCTAAGACCAGCATATGTGCAGCTTAGACCAACTAATGACCATCTTAAACCAATTTAGCCTAGCTAATGACCATCTTAGACCAGTTTGTGTGCAGCTTGGACCAGCATAAACCAGCTAATGTGCACCCTGGACCAGCTTAAACCAGCTAATGACTATCTTAGTCCAGCTAATGTGCATCTTAGACCAGCTAATAACCATCTTAAACTAGCTTGGTCCAACTAATGACCATCTTAAACCAATTTAGCCTAGCTAATGACCATCTTAGACCAGTTTGTGTGCAGCTTGGACCAGCATAAACCAGCTAATGACCATCTTAGACCAGCTAATGTGCAGCTTGGACCAACTAATAACCATCTTAAACTAGCTTGGTCCAGTTAATGACCATCTTAGACCAGAAAATGACCATGTTATACCTGAAAATGTGCTTCTTAGACCAGCTAATGACCAACTTCAACCAGCTATTGACCATCTTAGACAGAATTTATTAAATTAAAAAATTAAATAATAATGATAATAATAATCTTAAATTAATTACATTTACAGTCACAATTAAACTATCATTCACGTGTTTGTCTAGTTTGGGACCAAATATTGATTTGTTGTATTTTATAACCTTATATTTCCCATAAATTAAAGACAAATATTTATTTGGTCATTATTTGGTAATTTATTTATTTTTTTCATCATTTTCTTGTCTTCTTGCCATTAACATTATGAAGTTGCCAACAAAATTTGGGACATGGCTAAATATAACATTTTAATTGACATTTTATTAAAAAAAATTCTAATTAAAATGAGTTCTCCATTTGAACTGGGACATTTGATGTGCTTAAAACCACATAATTGTCTTGCCAAGTTAATGTTATGTTAGACAATAGCGTATCTATCATCTAATGTGAAGTTCACACAACTTTAAAAAAAAATCATGGGATTTGTGCCTCTAATGCTTTAAAAAAGCAATAGAACACCAATTCCAACCCTGTTTGCGTAAAATGCCATCTAAGCCTTCATCATTTACCCATTACACAAACCCAGTTGTGAATCCCATATGGCAATCTCCTGCACTCTAAACGGATTATGCCAGAACAGACCAATAAAGATGTAAAAATGGGATATATCATAAAGTCAAGCTAAAATGTTCAAGGCCACTATCCTGAGTCTATTTTATACATAATCTCATTCACAATACACTCTAGACACCGGCGGAAAAGCCATTGTCTCCTTTCATTCAATTATACATGAGCGCAGTCAAGATAACGATGAATCATTCATGAATATTATGTCAGCAGACGGAAACTGCAGATGACAACCACACGGCGGACGAAAAGGAACAAACGAAAGTTGTCTCCCTTTGTTTGTCCAGATGCATTAACCTCGGGAGGCCTTGACGGGCGAATTATCTCAAATCTGGAAAAACTGAAATGTTGTGGTAACCTTCTAAGTTTTACGACCCAATGGGCCACGTACCGCCACCTCCCTCACGACAGGCATCTTCTAAATGGACTTTGTGTATACGGACCTATGGTCATCCATCTCTGTGTCTCCTAGTGACCTGATCTCCAATTTGACCTTTGCGTCACAATCTTGAGTCACAAACGCATTAAAGGGAGACACTGTGCTGTCATCGCTACAACCCACAGTGTATTAACGTAATACGTTCCCTGAAGCTTTTCAATGTCATCAATTATTAGCCATTACCTTGATTCCAAGGCAAACTCCGCCCCCATTTTAATTTCAGCCCAGCTGCTTGAAAACCAGTGATGAATTTTGCCAAGATAATTATTCCCTTCCTGGTCCTGTTGACCCTAACACTTTGGATGAACCTACTTATGCCTGAAGCTGTTCTATTCTCAGAGGTGCGAAAAAAAATTCTCCATCTTGTCTGACAATGAAGCCAAACTTCCTTTTATCTCCATCCTTTGCTTTTCCTGTGCTGGCGTGCACGTATACATCAAAGCCATTAAAGTCTCGACATGCGACAGAATATATGCTGAAGCTTTCCTGGAAATGCTAAGGCTACTGTAAACCCATCATTATACAACCAGGATAACAATGTATAGGAGGCCAGAGTCTTTACTCTAAAATCCTTTAACATATACTGTCCTACACTGTGAGCAAGTAATTCGCTCAGTTATTGGTGTATATACAGTAGCCACCGTGTATTTTATGAACAATCCGTTCTAATGACCTCTGGACTTGTAAGTGTACTTAGATTCCTGCTGGAAAATCCAGTTTAAGGTGGCATCTGTGTTCTGGGACAAGGTAGATGGTTTCTTGCTGGTTTAATCTGATCATTAGCCATTTTAAGGCCAAAACAGGTAAAATCAGCCATGTTCTCAAAACCAGTTAGACCACCTTAAGCAGATATCACCCAGCTTATGATCATATTACACCAGCTAATAAGCATTTTAAACCAGCTAATGGCCATCTTAAACTGGCTTTAACCAGCTAATGACCATCATAAACCATCTTAGATCAACTTATGGCCATCTTAAACTGACTTAAACCAGCCAATGACCAGCTTAGACCAGCAAATGGCCATCTTAAACCAGCTAATGGCCATCTTAAACTGGCTTAAACCAGCTAATGACCATCTTAAACCAGCTAATGACTGTCTTAGATCAACTTATGACCATCTTAAACTGACTTAAACCAGCCAATGACCAGCGTAGACCAGAAAATGGCATATGTGCAGCTTGGACCAGTTTAGACCAGGTAATGACCATGTTTATGGCCATCCTAGACCAGCTAATTTGTAGTTTAGACCAGCTAATGACCATCTAAAATGGATTTAAACTAGATAATTATCAGCTTACACCACCTAATGACACCTTAAATCAGCTTAAACCAGCTAGTGACCATCTTAGACTGGTCAATAACCATCTTAGACCAGCTAATAACCAACTTAAACCTGAAAATATCCATCTTAGACCAGCAAATGACCAACTTCAACCAGCTAATGACCAGCTAAGACCAACTAATAACCATCTTAAACCAATTTAGCCTAGCTAATGACTATCTTGGACCAGCTTAGACCAGGTAATGACCATCATAAACTAGCTTGGACCATCTTAGACCAGCTAATAACCAACTTAGACCTGAAAATGTCCATCAGACTAGCTAATGACCAACTTCAACCAGCTATTGACCAGCTAATGACCATCTTAGACCAGTTAATGTGCAGCTTGGACCATCTTAAACCAATGACCATCTTAGACCAGCTAATGTGCAGCTTAGACCAGCTAATAACCATCATAAACTAGCTTGGACCATCTTAGACCAGCTAATAACCAACTTAGACCTGAAAATGTCCATCAGACTAGCTAATGACCAACTTCAACCAGCTATTGACCAGCTAATGACCATCTTAGACCAGTTAATGTGCAGCTTGGACCATCTTAAACCAATGACCATCTTAGACCAGCTAATGTGCAGCTTGGACCAGCTTAAACCAGCTAATGTGCACCTTGAACCAGCTTAAACCAGCTAATGACCATCTTAGACCAGCTTAAGCTAGCTAATGACCATCTTAGACCAGCTAATGTGCAGCTTAGACCAGCTAATAACCAACTTAAACCTGAAAATGTCCATCTTAGACTAGCTAATGACCAACTTCAACCAGCTATTGACCAGCTAATACCAGGTAATGACCATCTTAGACCAGCTAATGTGCAGCTAGACTAACTAATGACCAACTTCAACCAGCTATTGACCAGCTAATACCAGCTAATGACAATCTTAGACCAGCCAATGTGCACCTTGGACCAGCTTAAATCAGCTAATGACCATCTTAGACCAGCTAATGTGCACCTTGGACCAGCTTAAACCAGCTAATGACCATCTTAGACCAGCCAATGTGCACCTTGGACCAGCTTAAACCAGCTAATGACCATGTTAGACCAGCTAATGTGCAGCTTAGACCAGCTAATAACCATCTTAAACTAGTTTGGACCAGTTTAAACCAGCTAATGACCCTCTAAGACCAGCTCATGTGCATCTTAGAACAGCTAATAACCATTTTAAAAAAGCTTGGACCAGCTACTGTGTTGCTGACAACATAATACTTTGCCTTTTCTGCAAAGAATACATGCAGCGATGCCATCGGATTTGGACCAAAAAAAAGTATCTAAGAATGGTTGCTGTAAGGCATATGAAGATACTTCTTTATATCACAAAATCTGAATAACACTGGTTGCAGAAATAACTCAAGCATTCCTACCCTCTGGAAAAGCCCAGGAGAAAGTGTATACTGTATGAGCTGTAACACAATCCCGTAAACAAATCTTTCTCTTAGCTACACTATACATTAATACTTCATCTACATGAATGACAGAATAACTGAACTGCATGTTAAAACGTGCGCATGTGTACAAATGTTTGAGTATTGTTTCATGCCCCATAATCCTCTCTTCCTGGTCATTAACTGAGTATATTACAGAAGGTACTGTCACGGATTCATAGTGTCGCTCTTAAACAGCTCATGAAAGGCACTCATCCTTATCAGTTCAAGCACTTCTGGCTCTGAAATGACAGGCAGTCCATCTTTACAAAACGAGAGGTTTCCAGAATCTGAGGCTACATTCACACAGCGGCAGAACGCAGTTGTCAGTCTTGTTTTAGGCCACATCCACACTAGTCCATTTTTTTGTTTTTCAACTGATGTGGTTATGGAGAGCTTTTCGAACAACGTCGTTCCGGAGTGGATAAGAGGTGCAAACAAAGCTAAATCAATGCAACGGTCTGCTGAATACAGTTACATTAGCACACGGTTTGGATATAGAACGTGGTTTTTAGTCTAGTTTATAACTCTGTCTGTAAAAGCAACTGAATTGAGGTGGTTAAGCTTGTGCTTTGTGAACGAAACCAAAGTGGAAAACTATTTATCTGTCATTTAGTGCGACAGCCCCTCTACACGGCACACACACTTGTCTCATGTGTGTTTTGGGGGACAGTCTGTGAAGGTCTCAGACTTGTTCAGTGATAGAAACGCTGACTGTTTGAGCCAGACAATCTCAATGGATTTCTTACACAAAAGTGACATCTTTTCACCTGAAAGACCTTCAACACTGTGATGAAGTCCATCTGTCAACACACACATGCACTGTATTCAATTCTTCTGTATATCCAATTCGGATAGTTCTGTCTCTATCTTGGTATAATATAATAGTACGTACACACAATGTACTTAAAAAGTGCTTTCATCATTTATTACAAAATAATTAAATTCAATTAAAATAATAATATAACAATGTTTATCCTCGCGCGACCCCACGTCCGTTGTATTTTGGCTTTGCTATACGCAATGCATAACTTAAATGAATTTAAACTGTCTGAAAAGAGTCACGTGACACAACAACATGATGTCCATTTCCGTGAAGTGCTTCTACGGGAGCAGAGCCATCAAAAGTAACAAGGCGTTTCTGTCCACAGAACTACCCCTCACTGGATGTTTTTTGTTTTTGGGAAGCATTCTGAGTAAATTCTAGAGACTGTTGTGTGCGAAAATCCCAGAAATACTCAAACCAGCCTGTCTGGTGCCAACAATCATGCCACGGTCCAACAATCATGCCACGGTCCAAATAACTCAGATTTTTCCCCATTCTGATGGTTGATGTGAACATTAACTGAAGCTCCTGAACAGCATATGCATTGTTGTACACATTGCACTGCTGGCACACGATTGGCTGATTAGATAAGTGCATGAATAAGTAGGTGTACAGGTGTTCCTATTAAAATGCTCTGTGAGTGTAAGTGGCCTGGTCAATCCGTCAGTGCCCCGTGAGCCTGTATGTCCTGTAAATAACACAAATGTCCATTCACGGGAGAGCAACGGGCGGTATCATACATCGGGATTGACAGGTACTTTTCCCAGTTTGCTGCCATAAGAGTTGCATGGAAGTCAAAGGCAAATCTGACTATGAGATTCATCGAACAGCTCCGATTGTATACTGTAAACTAGAATAATAGTACACTTGATTCTTGTCTTACAGCCTTTGGCAATGCAGGGGCGGAGCCAGGAGTTTTTCAAAGGGGTGGCAAGGCAGGGGTAAGCGATCAGTCTGTGGTGGCACAGAAATGTTTGGGCAGCATTTTTATATCGTCGGACTGCAGTGTGTGTGGGTGGGTTGAGTGGATACAATGACACCCAGGACGGAGAGATTTGGCGACCTTGGTGTGGCCACATAAGTGTAAGTTTGTACATTTGTACAGAGATGATTTCACATCTAAAGAACTAAATTGTGGCAAAAAATGACCAAAAAAATAACTAAAACAGCAATTGCGAGTGGGGTGGCCAGTGGGATGGCCAATGGTGTGGCCAACGGTGTGGCCAGTGGGGTAGCCAGTGGGGTGGCCAGTGGGGTAGCCAGTGGGGTAACCAATAGTGTGGCCAATAGTGTGGCCAGTGGGGTAACCAGTGGGGTAACCAGTGGGGTGGCCAGTGGGGTGGCCAATGGTGTGGCCACCCCCTAGCTCCGCCACTGTGGCAACAACCTGCAATCTATAACAGGCCTGAAATATTGTAGGGACGCTAAACCAACTCCTCAGGCAATATAAGCAACACACTCACCTTTTTTAGGACGCAACAAAGAAAGCGGGTTAAAGAGTAGGGGAATCCTATTGAAGTCTTTTCTTATATTGATTTGGTTTTTACTTATCTTTGCTACATGTAAGGACAATTTTGGTCCTAGAAGTGAGTTCAATTTGACAAAAACACCCTTTGGGAATGTCCTCAATTACAACAAAATAATAATTAATGGATAAATATTCAAATATTCCCTGTTAAGTAAGCGTGTGTGTAAATGTGAAACAGCCAGAAATAGAAACGCTAAACTAGATCATTGTGCCAAATGAACAGTACAAATTCAATGCATTTTACAGCAGATTTGGATACATAAGGGATACATGTTAATGAAAGGGTGCGGCTTTGACTTAATCTACAGTAAAGCACGCCCCATTTTATGCAAATACAACACTGAAAACCACACATGTCCATTACTGTGCAAAAATACAAATCCATCCCTCATAAGACATTAAACATTGATGTCCGCTCACAGCAGAAGAACACGAAGAAACAACAATTCAACTAAAGCTCTTGAGGCAATATTTCACACACTAAAGCTTTGTATCCTCAGATACTTGAACAAAACTAGAATGTAAACACACATTCAATATTCAAGAATCAGTCAAAAGCTCATATTGATTGACCAATAGTCTGAATATTAAAAGGAAAAGTCCCTTTCAGTACTTACTGCATGCACATGGCCCCAAATGAGCAAATCCTCCACATTTGCATGGAATTTTACAGTAGAATAAGATGAAATAAAACAAACAAACAATGCATTTAAGATACTCCGTTTGAATTCAAACATATTTTATATCATATATGATACACATGGTAGAATTTGAGAACATGAATATGTAAAACGGTAGTCTATAACAGGTGCATCCGGACAGAAACCCATCAGTGATCGGATTTGGGCTGCACGCGCCACTTTACTGAGATTGCATCAGTTTTGAAGCATGCGATTGATTCCTACACTGACAGATATTGATTAACTGATTACAATCAATCATATGTTGAACCATAATGAATGAACTTGGGTTTCAAGAGGAACACATCTAGTAAAAGCTCACCAAGACACTATCTACATACTTTGACCATGTTAATCAATGTCTTTTAGACAGAAATCGATTGTTTTTAAGCTGTTTTCCGCAGGTGGGCATCAGGAAAGATGGCATGCGTCGAGTTTACTCGCATCCGACACAGTGTGCATGGACAAATCAGTTGCAGAAATAGACAGATCCGACTTTCATCAGAAATGTGCACTAGTCGAGGCGGGTTTCTTCTGGTTTCGGCTCTTGAAATAAGATGCATGAGGCTGGCACGGCGCATGGTGGCATCGTTCACATTTCTCACTTTACACAAGGTTCTTGGGATGGCAGGTTGACTGTCCCACAGACGAAATTAATCAAACAACCCCTCCAAATCTACTGGGAAACTGCATAAATTGACCAAAACTGACTTCTGATGCGCAAAAATGCGCACCGGGCACCACCTTACCCATGCGCGTGCAGTGTTTAACGCTCTCCAAAACAATTACACACTACATCTGAAGTGGGGAAAACGGGACATTCTTACTGTTACTGATTTTTAATCACAAAAACACTGTGATTTAATAGTTCTCACCTGATTTTAAAGAGCGCGCTCCTGTTCTTTATTCGGCACGCAAGACGCCCTTACATCTTCATGTTCGTCATACGGAGGATTGAAGAATAGTAATAATCCAAGTTGAAAGCAGATCCAAGGAGATAGAGAGCTCCGGGCGTGGACAGAGGTGAATAACGGTTTAAATCCCTCGGATGGCGCTGCGACTCGCTCGGCGCGTCTGATTCTTGAGCTCCGCTCCGGAGGAACCACAGCTGTGCGCGCTGAGGAGGGCTGGAGGCTGACGTCATCGACCCCCCCCCCCCCTCTCTCGCTTGCGCTCGCGCTCGCGCTCTCTCTCTCTCTCTCTCTCTCTCTCTCTCTCTCTCTCTCTATGCGCTCGCTTACTTAGTCTCCGCCCCTCTATAGTATTAATAACTTTAAATATATAGTAAACATATCTTTTCATTCTTAATTAATTTAAAAGACAGTAATAGCTAAATTAAGTTAAATCAAGTATTTTATTAAAGTTTAAAATTAGTAGTATTACATATGTCTTTCTTTATATTTTTAATGCATAATACAATACATAAAAATAACAATAATTTTGTTTTTATAAAATATATAAACAAATATAAATATATTTATTTTATTTTTATTTTAGACATTTTATATTCAAATACATTTTTACATGACTTACTATGGGTCTTTTAAAATATATAATAATTATTATTATATATATATTTTTTTAATGCAAAATACAAAACATACAAATATTTTTTTTAATTATAAAATATAGAAACAATTTTATTTTTATATTGATATTAGATATTGTTGTAATTGTATTATTATTATTATTATGTTTTCCTTAAAATATTTTTAATGCAAAATAAAAAACATAAAAATACTCATTTTGTATTATAAAAATTATAAACAATTATTTAAATTTTTATATTATAAATATTTTATTAATTAATATTAATTTATACATGACTTACTATTGGACTTTTAAAATGTATTATTATTATTATTATTATTATTATTATATATTATGCATTATACAATACATAAAAATAACAATATCTTTGCATTTATAAAATATATCAACTATTTTATTTTACAATTTACATTAGAAATATTGCATATTTTTAATTAATTAATATTAATTTATATATGACTTAATATGGGAGTTTTAAAATATTGTTATTATTATAAGTTTCATTATTAATATAAAATATTTTTTCTTTACATATATTTTTAATGCATATTACAATACAATACTTAACGATAACAATGATTTTATATTCATAGAATATATACAGTATTTTCATTTTATTATTTACATTACATATTTTTTAAATTAATTAATATTCATTCATATATAACTTATTACAGGACATTTAAAAACATATTACAGGCCCCTCTCACATGCTAGTCGCATCGTAATCTCAGCCAAAATACAATGCATCCCAGCAAATAAGGGACAGTTGGCAACCCTAAATATATTGGAGTTTTGAGGTTGTCAGGGCTTTGCTATGTGGTTGCTAGGGTGTTGCTTCCTAGCCCAAGACAAAACTAGGGTTGGGAACCAAGCCCCAACAAACAACAATAATGACACACAATAGATACGAATCAAAAAACAATCAGCTTTGGTGGGTGCATTTTCTATAGAGAGCTGATTATTCGCTCTTAGATGTGGTATTTATAGTCATTCTGTGGCTGTTGCATAAAACGAAAAATCATTCACCAACAGAAAAAAGTGCATTTGTTTTACTGTCAGAGTTTAGCACCCTCGCCTGCTGGTGCCATCCATTAGACAGTTGCCATAGATATCCCATAATGCCATAATACGTGGCAATGCAGAGAAGCTAAGAGAAGACAGTGAGCTCAGTCTGTCTTCAACCCATAAAACTGATGTTGTGTTACAGAGCTCTCATACAGTACACGGTGAACTCACAATTTAATGATCTGTGACTCAATGGCTGCGACTAAGAGAGATTAATGGGTACCAAACTGACGGATACAATTTGATTGACAATATTTTTGTCCATCCTGGCTATTTTTTCCAATTAAATCAAGGATTTACCACAACACTTACCATTAAAGCAGTATTTCAGCCAAAAATGACAATTCTGTTCTCATTTACTTACTGTTAAACAGTTCATTTAAATCAGAGAGACTACCATGAAAATTGGTCCCATTTTGTGACATACAAAGAGAAAAGAACGTGAGATTTAATTGTAAGAAGGAAAAGCCTTCAGGGTATCCCTCTCAAGTGTCAATGAATCACGAAATCAGCCCAAAAAAAAAAGGAAAAGCATGTTGTGTAACAGTTGGCGCAATGGTAGATTTCAAACTCCAGAAGATGTTTCTTGTTGCCAACGCTTCCTGGTGTCGACTGGCCTCCGCTCAGGCTAAGTTTGGCTCTCATCTGTGAGCGGCAAGCTGGTCGGCATGCATGGCAACCCACAGACATGTCATAGCTACGAAAGAGAAAAATAAGTCACGAAAAGGCTAAGAATAAGAATTTATGAAGGTTATAAAACATAAACGCAGAAGCAAAGGCACTTTCACTATTACTATTATTCATACTTCAGTTTAGGGGTTTGAACAAACCCCTAAATGCAAATGTGACACTGCAGAGGGTGGGGCCAGGTTGTGATTATACACACGGTCCCTTATCAGGCTAATTAAGCCTCTGAGAGGGATAAAGGCCGACTGCGGAAGGTGGTGCGACGAGAGAGAGATCGTTTTCGGGAAGCTGACCGTCATGTGTGTTTGTGTCGTTTGTTTAAGTCTTTCATTAAACTACTATTTATATTGTCAAGTCGGTTCTCGCCACCTCCTTTCCCTAAATCCCTTTACACTGGTGTAGAAGACACGAAGGAGGAGGGATACACCGTAGTAGAGTTCTCGCCACTACCATCCACCCCAATGGAGTAGCAGCGGCCGTCTGCCGGGGGACAGTGCAGCCTGGCAGAATGGCCGCCGACCACGAGGGAAGAAGGGGCTCCTAACCGACTGCCTGGAGCGGTAAGGGCCGCTACCAGGGGTGGAGGAGTCCCCTACCAGCCGCTGAAACACGGCAGTGTCTGAGACTGTTGACTGCAAGCGGGGAGGGGCTCGCTGCGACCGCCTGGAGCAGTAGAACCGATGCCAGGGGCGGGGGAGACCCCTTCTGTTCCCCGAGAACAATGCAGGGCGTTCCATCCGCCAGGGGCTGGAGGACTGCCTCCGATCCGCCCGGGGAGGCGCGGCTGTCGTCCATTAGAGGGTGGAGGAGTGGCCGAGGACCAAGCTACGGCGTATCAGAGGAGAGTACTTTTTTTTTTTCCTCTCTCTCTGTAACTACACTGTTACACTGTTATTTCTGTTTCCCTCCCTTTGTCCCCTTCCTCCTGCCACATCCCTCCCCAAGGAAAGGGGGGGGGGGGTGTACGACATGCTGGGGGCTCCCCAGCCTGAGCGAACGAGGGAGGAATGTGACAAGGCGGAGGGTGGGGCCGGGTCATGATTATACATACCCGGTCCCTTATCAGGCTAATTAAGCCTCAGAGAGGGATAAAGGCAGACTGCGGAAGGTGGTGCAGCGAGAGAGAGATCGTTTACGGGAAGCTGACCGTCATGTGTGTTTGTGTCGTTTGTTTAAGTCTATCATAAAACTATTATTTATATTGTCAAGCCAGTTCTCACCGCCTCCTTTCCCTAAATCCCTTTACAGCAAGTATTACATTTTGGTGCATAAATCTTGCAGCGAATATGCTACGGACAGAATTATACCTTGTTGAGACTTGTTAATGTGAGGTGTGATGTATCACTGTAGCATTTGCGTGGACAAGCAGCACCAAGCACCACACAGTTAGAGGAAACATGTCAGTCTTGATGCGTTTTGTCATGCAATAACCTGCGAGTTTACAAATCTGTTGCGCATAGAGTATCCGCATTTTCTGTTGGTTTTATCATGCTAGCATGTAAGTCAATTCAACATGGTCAAATAGGAAATCAATATGTTGCTTCCGAAAGTTCATGTACCCTGGAATTGACTGCAAAATCACTTTTGTGTGCCTTGTCGTATATCGTGGAAGTTTCCTGGTTAAATGAACACTAGAGGCATTACAACAATGACAATTTTAGTGCATGAAACGATAAAATGTAACGTTTGCATTACATAACCAACTACATTACATTCAAGCATGATACAACTGAAAGAGCATTAGCAATTCAATGGACCGGGGTACGAATCTCAAAGAGCAAGTGATTGTACACGTGACCCGAAAGTGTCAAAGAAGCACCGCAAATTGGCGTGGTTGTGTTTTTCATCTCACATTTCCATTTTATGAGACTGTCGGCTAGGTTTAGGGTTTAGGGTAGAGAGGTCCTGATAGAGCATTAACCTTAAAATCCTTATCTCTTTGGGAGAACATTAAACTCCCTTTTAACGCCACTTAGTGGAAGTTTCACCTCATGACTGCTGCATATGTTCAAGGAACCATGTCATTTTGCATTAGCTATGTTTCCACCAACTTTCTTTATGCGCTTTTTGGGATATCGCATTAAAACGGCTAGATGGAAATAACAAGATGTGAATTGAATCTCCAAAATGTGCATACAATTTTTTACTTTTGTTTGTTTGTCATGTTTTTTGTCACTCTTTCCCGATCCGTTTCAGCAGAGCATACCTGATAATTTTTTGCAAGTGTTTGATTAATTGTACGTTTTATTAGACATCTTATTTAGAGGTGCAGTGGTGCTCTACAAGTGATCCAAAAGACACGCGAGGGAAGCGAGCCATCGCACTTTAGAAGCTTGGAAAATGTGGATTTAGGACACAGAGTATTCATCTGATGAATGTCCTCTTCCTCGCCAACAAAACGGACGAGCTGCTTCTGCTCACTCAAACAAGTAAGGACTTTTCTAACTCTGCTGCTCTGTGTTTCACGGAAACCTGGCTGAGTGAAGCCGTCCCGGACAGTGCGTTTCATCTGCCGGGCTTTCAGCTGTTCAGAGCAGATCGCATCGCAGTGTTATCGGGGAAAACGAGAGGCGGTGAAACATGATTTTACATCAACGAAAGTTGGTGTACAGATGTAACTCCATTAAAGATGATGTGCTGTCCTAATTTAGAGGCACTCTTTCTCAACTGTAAGCCCTTCTACTCGCCGCGGGAGTTTGACTCGTATATTCTGGTGAGTGTTTATATCCCACCACAAGCGTGTGTGAGCACAGCGCTGCAACAGTTACCTGATCACATCACAGACACGGAGCAAGCAACTCACTTATTATTATTCTGGGATATTTGAATAAAGCTAACCTCTTTCTGTGAACTGCTAAAACAACACATCACATGCCCCACCAGAGAAAGAAATATACTGCATATCACTCTGTCCCATGTGCAGCTTTAGGACTCTCTGATCACTCTCTGGTTTATCTTCTCCTGGCCTACAAGCAGAAACTAAAATCAGCTAAGCCTGTAGTAAGGACTGTAAATAGATGCACCAATGAAGCAGAGCTGGAACTACAAGACTGCTTTGACTGCACTGATTGGAGTGTTTTTGAGGATGCGGCAACAGACCTGTACCAGCTCACAGATACTGTGACATCGTATATCAGTTTCTATGAGAAATGTGCATCCCTACTTGGACATTTCTATCATTCAATAAAGATAAACCATGGTTTATACGAAAACTCAGACAACTTCGTCATGCCAAAGAGGATGCTTACAGAAGAGGGGATAAAACATTGTACAACCAGGCCATGAACCAGGGTTGGGAGAGTTACTTTTTAAATGTATTCCACTATAGATTATAGCTTACATGCTGTAAAACCTCCCCCTTGCTCTATAGAGAGCCATCTAATGGCTGATTAATTGAATGAGTTTTACTGCAGGTTTGGAAAGCTCAGTCTCGTACCCCTGCCCCGCTCTGATCTTCACTTCACACACACAGAAACACCTCCTGGATCCCCCCTCTGCCCCTCCTGATACTCAATCTGCACTTATTATATGTGAAGAGGATGTGTGCTGGGACTTTCGGAAACAAAAGTCTAGGAAACTTCAGGCCAGGATGGTGTTTAGCCTGCCTGTCCGAAAGTCTGCACTGACCAACTGGCCCCCATATTCACACAGATCTTCAATAGATCATTACATTAGATCAGATGATTTTAACCAAAGTGACTTACAGTGCACTTATTACAGGGACAATCCCCCTGGAGCAACCTGGAGTTAAGTGTCTTGCTCAAGGACACAATGGTGGTGACTGTGGGGATCAAACCAGCAACCTCCCGATTACCAGTTATGTGCTTTTTGCCCACTATTTAGCCCACCAAATATAACTCGCTCCACACTGTTGACATTTCACCCAGAATCTAGAGCTCACACTGGAGCCTATACGTTCAACAACACTTCCAGCTTCAGCCACTGGGGGCAGTGATTCCAATTTCAGTAAGCACAGACTGATTTAAGCAGCAGAACTTTCAACCTACTCTTGCCGAATTCACAATGAGAGCAGTCTTTTGCATTCTGCCCAACCCTATGATTTGATCTTACTGTGTCAAACCTTACTAACAGACACCCCAAAACCCAAAATCAACAAGTCGACTATGTTGTCTCCCAACATCATCTGTTGGGACTGGGTGCTAGCACATGTCTTGACATGTCTTTCCTAATGACTGAAGTTTAAACAGTTTTTCATCCTTTTCTAATCACAATCAGAGATTTTAGAGCTACATGTTCACCCACCCCAAAGATGATGGGCTGCTTATATCCAGCAATGATGAGCTTCTTAATGAGAGTTGGTTGCTATGAAACAACACTTAGTTAATTGTTCATTCACGCCTGACACTAAGACCAGACACATTGCAGGGATGTGGGCTGACTCCTGTCAACGTTTGTGGTTTAGTTGATGGTAGAATAGCTCATGTCATCTCACATGTTTTAATGTAGATGGTGATTCCATCTTGACTTCTATGATACAGTGAGTGTTAAATCACTTTGCTACACCAAACTGTGTCTTAGGGGGGCTTTCACAATGGGCACGTTTGCCACGGTCCGATTCTGAGTGCGATTGTTCCCGGTGCTCCCCGAAGCAATGGTCTGGTTTCACACTCACTTGATTCTATCGATCCCCGGTCTATTTTGCGCTCATCTTACGTCATCAAAAACATGCACGGTGAACACAACGCCACTCATCGTACTTTTTGTTTTTTTGTTAATTTGGTGCCATCATGCACAGCAGATTGAACGACAACTGCGTATATGTGCGCTTCATGGCATAACTCATCAGAGGGAAGGTGGCTTGCCGCTGCTAAGCAGCTAAGCTAAGTTGCTAAGTACCTTATGGTGCTTTCACTCTGGTAGTTTTGTTCACAACAGAGCATGGTTCGCATGAAAAATTGGTAATGCGAAAGCTGTCATGTATACCGCGGTACTGAACCCGAGACTACCAGTAGGCAGTGGTCTGAGTTCAGTTGCAATGGAACTGTAGCGCGATTAGCGTGAATGTGAAAGCAACTCAGACTTGGGTGCGCATTCGTTCAGGAAGTAACCCGCACATGCATTTTAGCCGATGACGACATCATTAGTTTCGACAACACACAAGGATCCACACATTTATGAAAGTTACCTTGGACACGAGCGTGAGTAAGCGTGCAGTGTAAACAAAGATGCAAATTAATTCCTTGATTACAGATAATTAACTATGTTTTTTACTAGTTGAAATTCCATGTTTAAAATCAAGAATGGGTGTTTGCACAAGTAACTTCATTGTTTTTGATATCTAGAATGTACGTTTTCACCAGTGCAAGCTTACTGATATCAAAAATGCGTATTTGTTTTTACTGGATTATTATGTATGCGTAGGTGCTTAATGGGCCAACCCTTAAGTCTCTATGATATTCCTTTCTTTGACATGGCTCTGGTATCTCCTTCAAGCAGTCTGTTTATTTCTTCAAGACTTGCAAGCATCTACATGATATTTATCTTTTTACTCATACTGTCCTGTCTGTGATGTTTCTCTGTGAATCATCTCTTGGCCTGCAGTGTTACCAGGTGGAAACTGTGCAAATACAAAGACAAAGACAGCATCAGCTAGCTGCAGTTTTCCCCTTACGCTGTTGTGAATGCTCATCGTTTAACGCTTAAACTGTTAAATTTGAAATGCAGGTAAAACCCATCAATCATCACTAGTTTTGTGAAGCATCCTTTGATGTTCACGCTTAAACTTTCTGTGAGATTCCTTCCACAATTACCTCACGTTGTCGCTAAGTTTCTTAGCAAACATTTAGCATTTACCGCTAATGTGTGGTTTGTTAGCATGGTCCAGTTAGCCCTGCTTGTACATGCTTTTACTATAACATTATGCAAGAAATAAATATCTATCTTTACTTACGGCGATTGAAAAGCAGCCGTGTGTTCTGACTAAATAAATTGTTTGGCTAGCAACATACAGTAAAGATTGCTAATATTTAATTTTGTTATAGTAGTTATTTTAAAAGTTTTATTATTTAGAGGGCTCTTAAAGTGTGAAATCAACTTTTTTTTGTCTTTTTTTCCATGCTCTGTTGTTTTTTATGTCACAGCTCAGGATAGTCACTTATGAAGGTTTTCCTTTCCATTTTATTTACATTTACATAATATTTACATTTAGCAGATGCTTTTAACAAGAGTGACTTACAGTGTATTCAGGATATCTTATCAGTATGCGTGTTCCCTGGGAATCGAACCAATGACCTTGGAACTGCCGATTGAGCTATAAGAACATCAATATGAATATGAATTTTCATTCAATTAAATATGAATTTAATTGCAGTGGTTCGTCAGTACACATAGGAAAAGCTCAGACATGCTGTAGCTTGGTATCTGTATGTGTCTGTGCTGAACTAACAGACCTGATTTACTACTCGCCTGCCATGTTGGCACCAATTGAAAGTGGCAGAAGAGGCCGGTACTGAATCCTAATTAAGAAGCTGATTGCGGCTCTCTCCGCTGCTGTGGGGTAGATCTGTTAGAACACGCCCAGCCGTTATTGGCTTCCAGGGAGCTAGGAGACAATAGTCGCCTATCTAGAACACTGACGTCACGTCTGGAACCTGTAAAGATTATGTTATCATTTATAAATAACAAATAAAAAGATAAATAAAAGACATTTATTTTAACAAAAATTTTACTTCCCCAAATTCAGATTGCTTTCTACCATACACTGCCACATTTTAAATCACAAATGTCCATACAAAGTACAGTCCTATTTATATATTTACACAAATTTATATTGTTTACATTCTATTTATGGACTGGTAATTTGGCATACTGGGCATTTTCCCAATGGTCCGACGCACTTTGGGACCAATCAGGGGCGGACTGGCCATCGGGAGAACCGAGCGGGCCGGTGGGACGGCCGTGAAATGGGCTGAATGGGCCACGATAAGCTAAAATGAGCCGACGCATTATGCAGAACTGACAACATAATGCCGCCGCGATATGCAGAAAAGGACAGCTTGGTTAAGGTTTTTGCTGCCAATAGAGGATCGACCAGTTATTGAATCCAAGGGTTCACTTACATTTTCCACTGCAATGTCAATGTTTAATGGGATGTGTTCAATTAAGACATGAAAGATTATACTTGTTAGTGTGTTGTTAGCTTAAGCACATTGTGTTTGTCTATGCTTGTGACTGTGATAAAGATGAGATCGCATTTATTGACCAATTAATGCAAAAAAACAGCTAATTTCAAAGGATTCGCATAACTTTTTCTTGCCACTGTAGCTAATCATTACATTTAGATGAAAGATTATAAACACAATTATTTTTTTTCCAAATAACATGCACTGATGAATTGCTTAGTAAGACTTAGAATATGTATAAAGAAATAGGTCAAAGAGCATGTGACCATGTCCAGCACGTCAGACGGGTGCTTCAGCGGCTGCTGGAGAATCGTCTTTGACAAGTTTGAGAAGTGCAAGTTCCACGCATGGGCGATTTTGTTCCTGGGGTTCATTTTCTCAGCTGATGGTAACTAAATGTATCCTGATAAGATTAAGGCGGTTGCTGAATGGCCAATCCCGGATAAAGCGGACTATTGGTTTCTGGGGTTCGCCAATTTTAATCTGTGTTTTATTCAGAACTTGAGCCAAATCGTGGCAACTTTTATAAGTCTTACCTCAAACTTGTCGAGTTTGAGGTCTCCACAGGCTCAGATTGCATTTTTCAAAATTAAAAGCTGCTTTGTTTCAGCTCCCATCCTTATAAGTCCTGAGGCATCTCGTCAATTCGTGATGGAGGTTGATGCATCAGAGGTCGGGGTTGGAGCTATATTGTCAATGAAGTCCAAGTCAGACAAGAGACTGCACCCTTGTGCATTCTTTTCCCATCGGTTATCTCAAGTAGAACAGAATTATGATATTGGCAATCTAGATTTGCAGGCTATCAGGCTGGCTTTGAGGGAGTGGCACCTTTGGTTGCAGGGGTCGGGGGTCCCTTTTTTGGTCTGGACCAACCATAAGAATCTAGAATACATCTCCCAAGCAAAATTCCTGGCAAGCTCGTTTTTAAAGATTCTGTTTTTCCATCTCGTATTGCCATGGTTCTAAGAACGGCAAGCGTGACCCTCTATCTTTCTCTTTTGAAACCGAGAGCACCTCCAACTCCCTGAACACTGTCCTGCCATCTGGTGTGATAGTCGCAGCAGTGTCTTGGGTGATGGAGTCCAAAGTCCGCTCAGCCTTGCGTACAGTTATTAGACCCGTGAAGTGCCCAACAAACTTGTTGTTTGTTCCTGAATCAGTTCGGACCAATGTCCTCCAGTGGGGTCCAACAATTGGTTGTGACTGTGAGTCTTCTGGGTACCATCCTCAGACTAATGTACAGGCCGAGCGGGCTAACCAGGATTCCCGTAAGTTGGTCCAGAGTTTTCTGCGCTGTGTGGCCTCACGTGAACTATCGACATGGAGTTCCCAGCACGCCTGGGTCGAGAACGCACACAACTCCATGCTTGTACCATCTAGAGGTATGTCACCCTTTCAGTGTTGATTCAGCTACCAGCCCACTCGGTTTCCTTCCCAAGAACCTGACGCCATTGTTCCATCTGCACACGCCTTCCTTCAGAAGTGCCGTTACACCTGGAGGGCCAACGCCAGAAAAGCCCTGTTGTGGATTGGCGATCGGAACAAGGTGTCAGCGAACAGTCACCAGTCTAAACCCCAGTTTACATGAGTGGTAAAAGGGTCTGACTATTTTCCCAGGATCTTTCTCTGAGGCTATCCTCACGTAAACTGGGACCTAAATTCAATGGACCCGGTGGTGGTTTGACTTTAATTTCCACTATTTTTGAAGATAATCAATGTATCCAAGATCAAGCCCATCATTCGCTCCCCGCTTCACCACAAAACCCCTCTCCTGCTGCTTCCTGTCTGATCGAGGGGGTCCCGGCCTACTCGGTTAGACGTCTGTTGGATGTAAGATGGCAGGGCAGGAGTTTACAATATCTGGTAGACTGGGAGTGTTATGGCCCGGAGGAGAGAAGCTGGGTTCTGGCCCATGACATTCATGGCCATGACTTCCAACAGTGTCATTGTGGACCCTCTGAGAGACCATGATGGCATTCATCAGCTAATTGTCTGTAACTGTAGCTCGTTTTCTCCTGCCTACTTATAATCTTATCACTTCCAGATTGTTTCTCGTGTTATGTGACCGCATAGTCAAGTTTAGTCTAGCCTTGGTTGTTAATTTTTTCCTGTCTAGATGTTTGTTCTTCACTTGCCCAGTTAGATTCCTGTTTTCTTGTCTGTGGAATTATTGCTGTTTTCTGTCTCTACTTACCAGGATTACTCACCTTGCTGTTCTGCTCACCCGGGAGTCTCACTCTTACCCACTACCACGCCTCTCTGCCATCTCTGCCATCCCCACAGCTGTCATCGCTGTCTCACCATTGTTCTCATTGCTGTCTCATTATTGTTGTCATTGCTGCCACCATCAATGCCTCAACTGTCTCAACCTCGGGACTCCTATCCTGAGGTCACCAGAACATCAATGTGAAATTCTGCAGTTAATCCTGGATGGACTTCAAAGACATTAGTCATTAATCTTACAGTTCATTCAAAATCTTTGTTTAAACACTGACCCTTAACACTTAGTTTAATAATTTGAAACCCTGACTTGCACTTATACATAAGTTAAATTTCCATTATATTGATGATGTTATCCAGAGGGGAACTGGCACCCACAGTGAGTCTGGTTTAGGGTTAGGGTGGGGTTAGTCAGAGGGGAACTGGCCCCCACAGTGAGTCTGGTTTAGGGTTAGGGTGGGGTTAGTCAGAGGGGAACTGGCCCCCACAGTGAGACTGGTTTAGGGTTAGGGTGGGGTTAGTCAGAGGGGAACTGGCCCCCACAGTGAGTCTGGTTTAGGGTTAGGGTGGGGTTAGTCAGAGGGGAACTGGCCCACACAGTGAGTCTGGTTTAGGGTTAGGGTGGGGTTAGTCAGAGGGGAACTGGCCCCAACAGTGAGTCTGGTTTTGGGTTAGGGTGGGGTTAGTCAGAGGGGAACTGGCCCCCACAGTGAGTCTGGTTTAGGGTTGGGGTGGGGTTAGCCAGAGGGGAACTGGCCCCCACAGTGAGTCTGGTTTCTCCCAAGGTTATTTTTCTCCATTAATCAACATCTTATGGAGTTTTGTGTTCCTTGCTACAGTCGCCTTCAGCTTGCTCACTGGGGTTATAAATACAATTATTATTTAATTACTTTTTAAACACAATTCACAATCGTATTTTATCAAACTACACAATGATGACTCAAAGACTTTATAGATATTACAGTTTTATCTTTGTTAATGCTTGATCTTCTGTAAAGCTGCTTTTTTGGGTTGTGAAAGGCGCTATACAAATAAAAATGACTTGACTTCAATTAAATCTATTTACATCATCATTAAACTGTGTTTTGTGTATTTCTGTATCTCATTCCTGCCTTACAAACCCTGACAATGGGTAACAAAGGTAAAAGAATGATTTGCGAAATATGATAATTTATCATTCAACTGGAAAAATCTAATTTTTACTCACCTTCTTTTGTAAATGATCTTTGTTTTAGCATTAGTCAATTAGATTTTCTCAAGATAATATAAACAATATATATAAATTTAACAGTATAAATTAAAAAAGAAAAAGAAGAATTAAATTAAATTATTAAATTTATATATTCTATAATAGTTGTAATTTTTTTTTATTATTCTGAGCGCAAAAAAAAATTAAAAAACATCTCACGTTTATGTCCATACAAATTGACATTTTTTTTATCTTAAATTATGTTTAAATTATTTGTATTTTGTTATTAAACATGCAATATTTTATATGCATATTCATTACGACCTTCAGAGCAAAGCACATACAGTATGTGGTATTTAGCACGTTGCTATGTGGTTGCTAAATTATAAATAGTTACAAAAAATGCTACAAAATTTAAATAAAATACATATATTTTACTTTAATAGTTTTAAATGTTAGCAGTAATTCCGAGCTCAAATATGCCGTAAAATTATGTATATTTATTAAAATATTTTTTTTTTCATATTTATTATAATTACATATATTTATTATTAACTTACATATTTTTTTAAATAAATTATTTCTCACGTTCGTCAATAAAAATATAATACAAACATGTACATATGTCTTATATACATATTAAAACATAAAAAAATTACATTTGTAATAGTTAGTCAATTAACAAGCAATAGTTTGTGTTTATCCGTTGCGAGCTTCAGAGCGATGCAAATACGTCTTTGCTAAGGTGTTCTAGATTGTTGCTAGGTGGTTGTTTACAAGTTTTTTTCCCACCCATTTCGCCAATCAAAAATGTTAAGTCACAAGGTTTGTTCAACTCCCAAACCTTAAGTATGAGCAACAGTAATAGTGATGCTTGCCTTAGCAACCACACATGCCTTACATTTGACTCATATCAACCATTCTACACTGGTTTAAAGCTCACGGATCATGCAAAGCTATGTGCAGCAGTGGTCTGTCTCATGCACTGCATCTTTTATTCCATATGAAGCATAAGCCCGTATGCATTTACCACACGAGGGGGATAAAATAGAGCCCCCCAACCTCCAGTGCGAGACACAAAGACAATAAAAAAGCTCATGAATTTATATAAGATTCAATTGAAATCTGCGGGGAGTGGACAGTGTGGAGTACTCGCTCGACGTTTAGAAATTCATCTGAAGCTGGTGAGCTATAAAATGGACTTTTAATTCCCCAAATATCCACGTACACCTGCATAAATACAAAGAAAGTTCTCTACAAACTGAATATGCATTAATATTGGATTCAGATTTGTTAAGGGCCGCTGGGACCAAGTCTTTGCAATGGAAGACTGTCGTTGAGATACAGTGTTCATCTGTCTGTACATTTATACATGACATGATGTGGAATCAAACATATGAAGTTATGATTTTTTATAAAGATAAATGATTGTTTTAGTCTACATTTATATAGTGCACGTTAACACACTGCCTGTAGCTCTGTGCTCTATCAATTATTAAAACAAGTCATCCACTCCAAATTAATAACGACTTCATCTGATAAAGTAATCATATTACTAATTATTTTACTTTTAAGTTACTTTATAAATCACTTTTCCTTTTTGGTTATCTGCTCAAATTTAAAGCCTACATTTCCTCATTCATTCATACCCTTCAAGCTGTCACAGAAACGCGAACAGATGTATATATCAATTCATATTTTATATGTACTTTACATATTATTCAGCACAAGTAATTTACTCAAAAGTAATTAATTTAATTTAAATTAACTGTAATCTGATTACAAGAATTTAAAATGTAATGTGTTTCTTTACTTTTTGGATTAGAAGTAATTAGATTACAGTAACTATTTACTTTGTAAGCAGATACACCCAACACTATTTGTAATTACTAAAATAATAAACAATTATGTAACTTGTCATTTTTATTTCAACGTAACTTGTTTCGTGCTCTCACTCACAGTCGCGCACAAATTGACGAGTTAGGCGTGCTGAGTGACTCCAGTCAGGTCTGCTAAGCAACTAAATTGGCCCGGTTGCTAGGGAGGGTAGAGTCACATGGGGTAACCAAATTGGCCCGGTTGCTAGGGAGGGTAGAGTCACATGGGGTAACCAAATTGTCCCAGTTGCTAGGGAGGGTAGAGTCACATGGGGTAACCAAATTGTCCCGGTTGCTAGGGAGGGTAGAGTCACATGGGGTAACCAAATTGTCCCGGTTGCTAGGGAGGGTAGAGTCACATGGGGTAACCAAATTGTCCCAGTTGCTAGGGAGGGTAGAGTCACATGGGGTAACTAAATTGTCCCGGTTGCTAGGGAGGGTAGAGTCACATGGGGTAACCAAATTGGCCCGGTTGCTAGGGAGGGTAGAGTTACATGGAGTAACCAAATTGTCCCGGTTGCTAGGGAGGGTAGAGTCACATGGGGTAACCTCCTCGTGGTGGTGATTAGTGGTTCTCTCAATGGGGCGTGTGGTGAGTTGTGTGTGGATCGTGGAGAGTAGCATGAGTCTCCACATGCTGTGAGTCTCTGCGGTGTCATGCACAACGAGTCACGTGATAAAATGCGCGGATTGGCGGTCTCAGAAGCGGAGGCAACTGAGACTCGTCCTCCGCCACCCGGATTGAGGCGAGTAACCGTGCAACCACTAAGTAGTGGGAATTTGGCATTGCAAATTGGGAGAAATAATTACATTTTTATTGTTCATGTTTGTGTTTGTAATTAATTAAAAAAAAATACTTGAAATTTCTATTTTAAATCAAGTTGTTTTGAAAACACGCTGGCCCTCACACGCACGCAAAAATAGATGAATTTGGGGCTGTTCACACAGACATATTTTCCCATGCGTATTCAATCTAGTTCTTCGATGTAAACATGCTGGATGGACGTCATTGTCCGTTGCATGATGTCTCGCTGAGTTACAGTGAGGCACTTACAATAGAAGTGAATGCGGACAACCTGCAAATGTTAAAATGCTCACTTTTTCAAAAGTACAGCCACAAGACGTAAACAATATGCATGTTAACACGATAAAATCTCTTACTAGCCTTTTGTGTTTTTAACAACTTTACAGCTACAAAAAATACACAAGTTTTAATGATAAGCTTTGCGTTTCTGCCTTTAAACCCTCCACAAATTGGCCACATTCACTTACATTGTAAGTGCCTCACTTTAACCTCTATTTTATTTAAAGGAGGGATGAATTAAAGCTATTTTTAAAGCTTAAAAGCTACCATCCCCATTCATTGCAATAAAGCAAACAAGCGACAAGTACTTAATTCCAGTTTTCGCCTCTTGCGTTCAACGGAAGAAAGGTTCTTTCCATTTTTGGGTGAACTATCACTTTAACCTGAGGGCACCTGATTACTGAAGACAGAATATTCAGCGCTGAAGAACGGTATAAGAAGTACTTTACAGTCGGCGAATGGATTAGACTGGCTTATTACACCTTGAAGGTTAGACAGTGTATAAAGACAAAGAAATAGAGGAGAAAGTGAGACAAGAATGCACATATACATTAAACAGGCTTTGCACTGTCAAGCAAGCGTGACTTTTCTCTTTGTATGAACGCTCTCCTTGAGACTTTTCTTCAAAAGTGTGTCATGCTGCAAAACAAAGATGGGTGACGTGCGAGACAAGAACAAGTTCATGTAGAGGCTGTGGTTGAGTGTTATTGACTTGTGCAGTGGCAGAACTTACAAATTCAGGTTTAATTGTACTGTTTGTTTTTTGAGTCGTCAAGTACATCACTTTCAAAAGCAATAGTCTAGACAGTCAAGTTCTTTTCAAGCTAGCTAATTTAATGCTGAATGAATAGTTCAATCAAGCTACAAAAAGTATAAAGCCTAAAAGCACCATAAAAGTTGCCTATATGGCTTGTACATGATATACGAAGTCTTCAGAAGTCATACGATAGCTTTGTGTTAGGAACAGAACGAATTTAGGTCATTATTTCACTGGCAATCTTCCCCTACGCTGCAGCTCAATCAATCAAATTCATTTTTAAATGTCTGGTCCTCACACATAGTTACCATATGTCCTCCGAAGACCTGAAATGTGGTGCACAAGTTAACTGGACTACATTTATGATTATTTTAGATATGCATGGTGTTTTTTTGTCCTATGTGGTGTTGGGTTCGGGGTTAGGTCAGGATTAGGTTAAGGTTCGAGCTGTGGAAATTCTTTATAAAAGTAATCCTATTGTGTTGTACAGAAGAGAGAAATAACAACCTTCAGGCGTGGAACGACACAAATCTTTCCTTTTTGAGCGAATTTATTCTTCAAAATAATATCCCAAATAGCATCTGTGTTTTTGAGCTAGAAGTGAGAAATTCCAGCATAATCATTAAACTGACCTCCTGACTTATTCTGATGCTCACCACAAACACAACTCACAAATGTTAATGGCCTTTGACTTGTTCAAACTCATCATTCACATCCATGCAAAGCGAGAATTCATCAGGACCGAATTACCATCCAATGTTAGACATTATCATTTGACTGTGCCAGTGCCTGACTAAAGACTGCCCCGCAGACATACTTTTAAATATGCGTGCCGAATAATAAAACGCATTAAGCATCTATTTCAATGTCAACCCGAAATATAATAAAATCAGCTGTCAAGGTTTACAGCTTCAGAAATCCATTCATAAACTGCTCAAAAGAGGAGCTTCTCACTCAATCAACAGAACATACAAAAACGTCAATATGGATTTCGAAGAGGGTGTACACCTGAGGAAATTACTCCCGAACTCTCGGTCCGACCATCAAAACTGAGGCTAATGATGTTTCAGAAATCAATGGTGAGGGAAGGCCGAAACTATTTGAAGAATTTACACCACCTCGACATGCTCGGATGCTCTACATGCTGTTTTGTAAAAGCAGAGTGAAAAGTTCTATTGGTTCTGATTTGATTTGACCATATTTGTGTTGTCCATTTGGTAAAGCACTTTAAAGTCGCATGGTTTGGAAGTTTAGGCCAGAAATATACTTTTCATGCAAACTGTAGTCTTTCAGTTGTAGAGTTTTTTTCTTTCAATATTTTCAACTATCCTAGCTTAATATGCAGAGTGAACTATAAGTAAGATGCTCGTAGACACTTTGTGAAGAGTATAAACGCTGTTACTCGTTTGCGCTTTTTAAAAATTTCTCTATTTATTTGAGCATCTCGACCAACTTTGACTCAACATTGACTCAACTAATGGTGTGAGTTTGGGGCAGGACACACTGGGTTTTTTTTTCCTACCAATGACAGACGGGGAAGTTCAGGAAAATTCTGTTTGGTCATTCTAATGTGAAGTATACTCTGGTGCATTTTTGGGCCGTCACGCTCAAATTTAAAAGCTCACCATTCACATATACTGTGGACTAATTGCAAAAAATGTGGCTAATTTTTCAGAGAACCCCCCCAAATAATAAAAAAAGACTCCAATCACTCATGAATAATTTTGTATGTGTTTATTATCTTATGATAAACAAAGTAAAAAAAAATAGAAAAAGTTGTCCCAACTTTGTAAACATGTATTTCTGGTTTTGTTCACTCTACATCACTTTGAAAAGTCTTATGCCATTCCACTAGTTGGCAGAAAGCACTAGAAAAAAAAATTCTCTATCACATTCCATCACAGTATACAGATCTGAAATGTAGGTGGCGCTCCAATTCATTTTAGTCCTCACAGATGTGCTCGTCCATAGACATTCAGTCTATTTTTCAGTTCAAGTACTACCGTTGATGTTTTACTGAATATCTCGGCCTCTGAGTGGACTACAAGCTCAATCTAAGTGTCATTAGAAAGCTGAGATCCTCCCTTTTGCGATCCTTCCCTTAACATTTTATCATCAATAGCTGAAAACATATTTTTCTGATCATTTGTTTAGCTTGCTTTCCTGCAGGATGGCATATTTTGTTCTGGACCTGGATTGGATTATTCAGCCAAGCAAGCTCACAGGACAAGTAAAAAAACTGCCCAAGTTAAAAGCTGATGTAAAGGTTTCACTTTTTGGTTGCTTGGGGCTTACAGCAGCAGTTACTGGTTCATAAAAGTGACATTGGTATTTGATGACTTACAGAAATCAGATTTCACTGTGTGATTCTTTTGTAAATCTTTCAAACTGTGGTATAAGGGCAACAGAATCACATTCCTAATAATGTGAGCTTTAATTTGATATATGACATGACCATTGAGGTGCTATGTGAAATATTTGTATTTTCATATAAATATTTCTACTCTAGTGGACGCCAATTTGCAACGCGAATAATTTAAGGCCTTATTTTGTTATTTTATGTAACATAATGTAACTTGCAATTGTGAGAGGATACAATGTGTATGTAATAACAATGTGTGTCGAAATACGAGTTCTAAAGTCACAAATACAAGATTAAAAAGATGAAATTCTGAGACACAAATTTGCAAATGCAAGATATAAACTCATGATTATGAGAAATAATCTTAAAAGTCAGAATTCTGATTAGTGGCATAGCCATAAAATTACTTGTGGGTGGGCAAATATATATATATATATATATATATATATATATATATATATATATATATATATATATATATACACACACACACACACACACAGTGCTGGACTGGGAAGAGAAATCGGCCCAAGATTTTAAATGGCAACCAGCCCAAAAGTTGTTGGGGGTAGGGGGGGTTGTTCGTTGTCACGGTTCCATTTTGTGATCTGTTCTGCATAACGCGGCAGCTCATTTTAGCTTATCGCGGCCCATTCAGCATGTTTCGCGGCCGACCCACGGCCCACTCGGTTCTCCCGATGGCCAGTCCGCCCCTTATCAGCCCACCTTGAAAATACCCAGAATGACAGATTACCAGTCCAGCCCTGTACATACATATACAGTATTGATAACAAGTTGATTGACAGTAATGCTGCCAATTAGATCACATTGCCATTTCATTGTTTATTTATTTGATTTTATTAGTTTCACAAATTTGTTAAGATTTTTCTAAAAATTTTCATTCCAATTTTTATTGTATTATATAAATTATTTTAAATCAGAGAATGATCTCTAATATAGTGGCTATACCCTTGATTCTGATTAAAATTACCCATTTAATTTTTCCCCCCCCTCCGTGCTAAGATCAAGGCACATTATGGTTTCAATTGAACTACGCTATGTTGTCGACAACTACCAACTTAATTGGAACAAGAGATATCGGCACTATTCATGTGTTGCATTGTTTGTTTGTTTTTCGGTAGGGCTAAAAAGTACAATTATTTTCTTAAAAAAGGTATTTTTGTTTTGCTTTTTTCAGGAAGGTGGTATGATAACCAATACCCATGAAGCAACAGTTTCTATGTATTGTATTTATTTTTGCAATAATACAGTGTTAAATTCATGAGCTTCAACTTTCACACTACTATTTATTAATTGCACTGCTTGATCACCATTTCACAAAATCAAATGATACAAAAATGAATTAAAAATAATAATATACATATCTTAAATTAAGTTCAAATTGTAAATATGTTTTTCTTGTTTTTAACATGTTAACGCCTAATTCCAAGATTTATTCTCTGAAAAAAAGTTTTCAAGTAAATTAATCTTTTGTAAAGTACACAATTTGATATTTTTTCTGGAAAATGACACTAATACTAATAAAGAAATGTATTTTTGCAGTTGCATAGTGTACAGTGTTTTCTAATTCAGCTTGGGTAACTCCTTGTTTCCGTACAGCCCATCATTCACAAATGCTAAAGACAAGGCAGTGAGTGGACAAAATGTTTTTGTTTCTAACTTTGCCAAAGTTATTTTGTCATTTCACTGACAGGCCTCCGTACCCATGGGCTTTCTCTCTTTCGACAGCCGATGACAGATTGCCCAAACTAAAGGCCCATGTTTTAAAAACACCTTCGTTTCTCCTCCATGACTCACATGTACCTGAAGTTAAAAAATAGTGCTAGCTCGATTCGTGCACCCGCAGCTACAGCATTTTAATAACAGCTAATGCTCTTTCATTCATTTCTCATGTCACATCTTTTGCTGAAATGACTTGAGGCGAGACAAAAATGTAAGCACAGCATGAAAAATGAAATAATGACCAGAAAGCAGGATGCAGAGCGGCTCCGGTGCACCCACTGGTTGACAGGTGTTTGTGAAAGTCACATCAGCGTCAATGCTTATAAGACTGTTGGTGCCACCCGCTAAGTGACACGGGTGACGAGATTTTCCCCCAGAGTGGATTTAGATTCACACTTCACGTTCATATGTGTTTTTTATATTTAATTATGTGTTATCAACAGCTGTGCCTGATTAGCGAGTGCGGATTAACAAAAACGTGATAGGAAACACAACTGAAGATATAATAAGGAATTCTGAGCTATAAACATTAGGAATAGTTCACCCTAAAATGAAAATGAAGTCATGATTAATGTTGATGCAAATTGTTGATGCAAAAAAAAATCAATTAATTGAAACAAACAGTTTGATCCGTTTCACGGAACAAATCAAACTTATCGTCCAATGACAGTTTTGAATGTTGATACTAAAATAACACATCTATCTTAACTCTGTCTTACTCGTTAAGATAGAGACAAGAAAGTATCGCAAAACTATAACAACACAGTCTTAAAGAAATGTAATCTACATTTATAAAGTGCATTAAAATCATGTTGCTTAATTTGATATAGCCAGCATGATCTCGCCTCTCGTCATCTTAACGAGACATTTGTTTCAAATTACACTAAAATATTACCTATTCCTCTCATTCAAACTGTAACGATGATAGTGAGACAAACAGACCTGAGAGCAGAGGAACAGTTAAAAGGATTTATTAACAATAATAAGCAGTCACTGGGTTGAGGAATTGAGAAAATCCCAACACCGGCTGCTGCAGCAGCGGGAAGCGATCTCCAATAGTGTGTGCGTCATAGTCGCGCAATGGGCAATCCCTGAATTGTGTTCGTATGATGAGTGTGTGCATTGTGGAAGCCATGAACAGATTCGTAAACTCCTCCGTTGAAGCTTAGTGAGATGCTGAACAACGCCCAGCAGAGAAGAGCGAACTTAACTCCCGAGTCGCGGGCAGAGACGAGGTATCCTCCGTGGAAGACCAGCTGACATGCAGCAATACTGGAAGGCAAACACACGCCTGGCATGCGAGCAACAAACAGATACACAAGGCAGGACCAACTAGTGAGGTTAGTACTCAACATCAAACAACATTCTAGCAAAGATCCTGAGAATACAACAGTGTTCCCATGGAACTATCACACCTGGAGTCGTGAGTTTGAATCCAGGTCGTGCTGAGTGACTCCAGTCAGGTCTCCTAAGCAACCAAATTGGCCCAGTTGCTAGGGAGGGTAGAGTCACATGGGGTAACCAAATTGTCCCGGATGCTAGGGAGGGTAGAGTCACATGGGGTAACCTCCTCGTGGTGGTGATTAGTGGTTCTCTCAATGGGGCGTGTGGTGAGTTGTGTGTGGATCGTGGAGAGTAGCATGAGTCTCCACATGCTGTGAGTCTCCGCGGTGTCATGCACGACGAGTCACGTGATAAGATGCGCAGATTGACGGTCTCAGACGTAAAATAAATACTGCCCCTTAATGGAAACAAATACTTAAAACGTACAGTATTGTATCTTTATATAATGAAAACCGTTATAAAACAAATAACGAATAAATGCTGAAAAATTCATTATAGCAGAAATACGTTAAGCAGAAATAAGTAATTTAAAGCCTGTTGGCTGTTTATATAAAAAAGGATGAGTCCTTTAACTTGTCCAGCCCCAACTTCCTGGTTCATTACATCAACACAGAAAAGTAAACTCTGCTCTTCAAGCCATTTCATGGAGTCTTTAAAATATATCATGGCCATCATTGTGTATCATTTGTAAAAAACTATTTGCAGGGTGACAAACCCACAATATATTTTTTCAATCTACAGTGATAGACCTCCTGTCGCAGCTTTAATTAAGTGTTGTGTAGCTGTATAAAGCAGAAGACAAGCTTTTATTCAAAGTCACCCGAGCATGAAAACCAGCCAGAGAGACATTTTTTAGAAACATCTTTTCAATATGGCATTAAAGAAAAGCATTTTTTCTTTGGCAAGGCCTTAATGTTGTTTGTTTAGAATGTGTGTGACAGCCCGATGAGAGAAGACGTCAACGTTCTTGAAACAACCCCTGTTGCTTTTACTCTCTTTATAAGAACACGGTGTGTTTTTAGCTGACATCATTGACTAAACCTACATTTGTACCTTCACTGAAGAAAAACCCAACAAAATATTAGGGCGTTGCTATGTGGTTGCTAGGATGTTCTGCTGGTCTTAGGTGGTTTAGTTGGTCTCCCAGTCTGACCAACTGACATGAACCCAAAAGCCTAAAACCAGACCAGCCTAACCAGTATGGCCAGGCAGAGAGACCAGAGAACCAAATCCAGCCAGTTTAAGCTCTTTTTTCGAATTGGTTTTTGGCTTAATCCTACTGAGAAGTGAGAGTCATCTTACCCATATCATGACTACTGAAACGACCCAAAAACCTCATCCCACTCTGCCTGGAAGCAGGGCTGGACTGGTAATCTGGCATACCGGGCATTTTTCTGGTGGTCCGACGCACTTTGGGGACGATCAGGGGCGGTCTGGCCATCGGGATAACCGCGTGGGCTGGTGGGTCGGACGCGAAATGGGCCAAATGGGCCACGATAAGCTAAAATTAGCAGAAATATTATTATTTCTCTTCCCAGTCCAGCCCTGAATGGAAGTATACAGGTGCCATCTGTCTGCTGGCTGTTTGATGGTCCAAAAGGCATATTTAAGCAGCATAAAAGTAATCCACACAACTCCAGTCATTTAATGAATGTCTTCTGAAGCATTTCGATAGGTGTGTGAAAACTAAATTGATAATTAAAACTTTATAAACTTTAACAATCGCTGTCTGCCAGCAGTCGACTCATCAGTGATGTAAGCGCAATGGCGCTTGAGAAGTCGAAAGTGCACGCTTTGTATACAACAGAGAAACGAACGTCACATGAGAGTTAGTTGATTTCAAACAGCAACCGGAAGCAACGTTTTAAAGTTAAAAACGTTTTAAATATTGTTTTCTTACATCAACCTATCGATTTTCTTCAGAAGACATTCAGAGATCACTGGAGTCGTTCGTATGGACAAAAAGAGCTGAAATGTGCTTATAAACATCTTCACTTTGGTTCTGCTGAAGAAGGAAACGCACACACATCTGGGATGGCTTAAAGGTAAATCATGAGGATTAAAATTTTTGGGTGAACTAACCCTTTACGTCATTGTTTACAGAGTCTTTCCAAATCTCATTTAAAATATGGCACATCGCAACGCGTCATCCAAGTTTTGAGGTAAATCGGTGCAAATGTCAAACTAAAAGCTACAAATGACGACGTATATATTCAAAATTAGCATTTTTGAATGAAACATTCTATTTAAAGAAATATTGTTCACTTTAGTAGCATTTTATCCACTGGGTAGGGCGAATGCGTCCTAGTGCAAGAAAGAAAAAAGGACAGATGCAGCACCACGTATCAGGCATCTCAAGATGTGTTTTTTGTGGTGCAGTCAATCGGTTACAATTTTTCATCTAATTATTTGCATGGTGTGATTATTGCAAGGTGCGTACTCCGGGTAGGGAAGGAGGTATTGCCCCAAATGAAGGAGTTCAAGTACCTCGGTGTCTTGTTCACGAGTGAGGGGGCAATGGAGCGGGAGGTTGGCCGGAGAATCGGGGCAGCGGGGGCGGAATCGCACTTGCTCTATCGCAACGTTGTCATGAAAAGAGAGCTGAGTCGGAAGGCAAAGCTCTCGATCTACTGGTCAGTTTTCGTTCCTACCCTCACCTATGGTCATGAAGGCCGGGACATGACCGAAAGAACTAGGTCACGAGTACAAGCGGCCAAAATGGGTTTCCTCAGAAGGGTGGCGGGCTTCTCCCTTAGAGATAGGGTGAGGAGCTCAGTGATCCGTGAGGAGCTCGGAGTAGAGCCGCTGCTCCTTTGCGTGGAAAGGAGTCAGTTGAGGTGGTTTGGGCATCTGGTAAGGATGCCCCCTGGGCACCTCCCTAGGGAGGTGTTTCAGGCATGTCCAGCTGGGAGGAGGCCTCAGGGAAGACCCAGGACTAGGTGGAGAGATTACATCTCCACACTGGCCTGAGAATGCCTCGGGGTCCCCCAGTCAGAGCTGGTTAATGTGGCTCGGGATAGGGAAGTTTGGGGCCCCCTGCTGGAGCTGCTGCCCCCGCGGCCCGACTTCGGATAAGTGGTTGAAGATGGATGGATGGATATTTGCATGGTATGCCGATTAATTAATCGAATTAATCACAATTAATCGCATACATAAATATTTGCTGAAAAAAGCCCCTTATATATATATATATATATATATATATATATATAGAAAATAATAATATAGAAAATTTAAATGCGTTACATTAGACAACACAAAAAGTGGCTTTAGAGAGCAATATATTGTTTATTTCTATATTATTGAACATAAGCCTATCATTCCCACAGCAATTAATTTTGCAATTGAATTTGTCAGTCAGTCATGATTTATTTTAAGGGCTTGTGTCAGTGGGACGCTATTGGAGCATCTCAGTTGTGTTGTAAAGCAATTGAAAAAAAGCGCAGACTGCAGCCCCATTGTGTTAGCTTCAAATCTACTACAGCTTTATCAATGAATAATAGTAAACAACTTCTTTTGTCAATTTTTTTAAGTACATTTTGAATAAATATCATGTTTAATTTCAGCAATTTTGCATTTGTCTCATTTGCAATATCTCAATTACACTGGCCATCATCCACCTCTAAAGCTGCGTTCACACTGCCAGCTATTTTGTCGCTGCATGTCGCCAGTGGCGGGCGGTTAGGTCGCTAGTGGTGTGTATGGAGAGTCTAAACAGCACCGTTTCTTTACCATTATTATTATTATTAAAATATTAGGATCACGTGAGCTCTAACATCTTCTCTCGTATTGGCTGATGCTCCCGAAAGTCGCTCTTCATTTGCATAAAGTTACAACTTTTGATGCGTCGCTGGACACGGCCACATCTGGTTGCCAACGGTCGTGTTGCCGGAAGTCGCCAACTCTCATCGAAAATGAATGAGATAAGGTTGTTTTGTCTCTGCGTGTCGCTGGCAGTGTGAACGCAGCTAAAGTATTGGATTCGACTCCAATATCAAAAATATTATAATACATTTTAAATGGAACGCAGCATAATAAATGCATTTTTATTGCCTTCAGGGTGGCACTAATTTTGATTTAGCTTTGAGTTCATGTTTTTTCAGTTTGACAACAGGTTTATCGCTGGACTCTGTACCATTAATCTCAATCCCTTTTTAGTTCAGGACCAGATTTTCACCCAGGAACACAAGCCAAATGTTGAACAAAAGGCCATTCTCTGAACAGTCAGGGAGTAATGCTATTGAAATGAACCTGTGGTCTCTTTTCTTCTCATTAACTCTTCCAAAAGCAGGATTTAAAATCACTTTTGAGACTGATGCGGGAGTCAAAATCTATTATGTACAGGAAGCATAATTTTCTGTAGCTGGAATAATCTTTGTGTTTTCGTTTGAAGACGATAAAACAGCCTAATCTCTTTATTATTCGTAGGCATTTGTAAAAAGTAACATTTACATGTACATTTCAGTATATTTGCATAGACACTAAAATGTAAAATATGGACATATTATCGATATCTAACAGATAAACGTTTTTAACGTATTTACAGCTTTAGAAGCATAAAAGTATTTATGAGCCCTTTGCATTATAAATATATTTGTATTTTTAACATTTTATAGATATATATAGAAATGTAACCAACCTCACTGGGCCGGCCCAGAATTTCCAGTTGTGTTCACAAAATGCTCACAATATTTTGGGGCAAAATTGCCATGAGACTCAACAACGTTAGCGGCCATCGTTATGATGGAGAAATGATCCACAACCCGTTGAAGTGACGAGGTCATTTGTTGGCATTCAGAGCAGAAGCTGTGAATGAGAGCTCTTGTAATTGCCTCTGAAAGCAGTCAAATGTTTTCATTGGGAGTTAAAGCAACGGCCTGAACTCATTTCTTACTCAGCCATGTAAAGATCTTGTCACACTAGAAGCTGTTTGGCATTAAGTTAATAATCACTTTCCCCTCTTTCATCTTTGTTATTTTGCTTTATTTAGGGAACTCCACACCACGCGTGATTAAGAACGGCAAAGACTGCAGACGAACAAATAACATATTGTCAACAGACAGCATGAGTGAGGCGTTCATGCTCCGTTAGACTCAATTATAATTTACTTCACTGATTCCTAAAAATGAAAAGAGGCCAAACATGAAAGTCTTGAAGTTATTTAGCTAAGTCCTCAAGTGCTTTATATCTTGTATTGAAAATTACAGCAAGTTGAGAAATGTATTCAGGTAGCTATTATTGTAATTATTACAGATCATAGTTTGGATGCGCTCTGTTTGACTGAAATCTGGCTTAAACCGGATGAATATATTAGTTTAAATGAATCTACTCCCCCAAGTTATTGTTATAAACATGAGCCTCATCGGAAGGGTAGTGGAGAAGGAGTTGCTACAATTTACAGTGAAGTTTTTGTTGTTACTCAGAGGACAGGATATAAGTTTAGGTCTTTTGAACTAATAATGCTTAATGTGACACTGTCGGATATAAATAAAAAAACTCTGTCGTCTTTTACCCTTGCTACAGTGTATAGATCACCCGGGCCGTATTCTGATTTCCTTGGTGACTTTGCAAATATTCTATCAGATCTAAAAGTTAATGTACAGTAGATAGTTTTAATTGTTGGTGACTTCAACATACACATAGATATTGAAAATGATACATTGGGATTGGCATTTCTCGATATTCTCAACTCTCTCTGAGTCAGACAAGATGTAACAGGACCAACTCATCACCATAATCATACGCTAGATTTAATTCTGTCATATGGAGTTGATGTTGATAATATAAAAATTCTTCCGCAGTGCAATGACATCACAGATCATTACCCCGTCGCTTGTTTGCTGCAATCAGCTAATGTCACTCTATCTACGCTATCTCTATCATGCTACCGTTCAGGTAGAACTATTCTTTTGACGACTAAAGATAGCTTAGATAGTGTCCAGAATTGTCTCACATATGCACTGTTCCTGCTTGGTGTCGGGCTCCACTGCTACGTGTCACTGAGTGAAGACGACAAAATACAGCAGGTGCTAGCCAGGTATAACTTCAGTCTTTTGACTTCAGAGGATGAACTGATGCCAACTCCAACTGTAAGACATCGGATACTTATTATGCCACTGCCTGAACATTGGACTTGGGATGGACCCCATCGAACCTCACTGAAATGACCTGCCGGTTGTACTGTGATGCACGTCACTGATTTCTGCCTGCATCACCTTTGTCTACTGATGGACTTGAAATGGAATACATCGACTATCATTTAACCACCAACAAAAGCCTTCATCAGCCAACTAACAAGGACAATTGCATCTATGTGAACTTCTGCAGTTAATCCAGTATGAAATCCAAAGACATTAGTCATTAATCTTAGTTGATATCATGCACACATTCTATATTTTTGAAATTACTTATGTTAGCCAGCAGGTGGTGGCAAAAGATTTTTGTGTGTAATATGAGCCAGTTGGGGACGTAAAGTGAATCTGTTAGTCATTGTTTACATAATCCTCATAATGCTCCGTGATCGCTGGTATTACTAATACATTAACAAAGCCAGGAAATTTAAACTTTAAACAGACAACTTCAGGATTAATGCTCATCACAGCTGAGAAACAAGACAGACTGATTTATTACATAACTCAAGGTGCTTACCTTTTATCTGTGTTTCCACACTGGATAACATAAAGTTTAAAATGGCAGAGGACATTGCTGTTTCTATAGTGAATGACTCTTGCGCACCGGCTACCATGAAATAGGGAGGAATACCCCGCTTGGAAGTTTATTTTCCACTGAGAAAGCTGACCTTCAGAAAGCTGACAGCATCTCTGCTTGGGTGTGGCAACAGATGATCGCACACACTCCGTCTCACACACACACACACACATACACACACACACACACACATATACATATACATACACACACACACACACACACACACACACACACAGACGTCCAGCTGTCTCTCCTTGTTTATCCAATGACTTGTTAGAAACAGCACAAGCCGTAATACTATTTCTGAAGTGACATTTTTGAATTACTAACGGAGGTTTGGACGCATCATTTGTTTTGAACCAGCAACGGCAGATTCTGATCCATAGCGTAATAAAGTAGTTTCATGCACAAACGCGTTTTTATGTCCATACTCAGTTTTTCCTAATTTTTTAAAATGTACTTGTTCATTGAACTGTTGTATATAAACAATATCACAATCGCAATCGTGGTATATGACCCTACATCAGCACTGCTATTATTACCTACGGCACTTGACCTGTGGCCAAATCACAGCAGTGCTGATATAGAGCCATATCGCATTCTTGCTCGTGTGATATTACATATACATATATATATATATATATATATATATATATTCATGATGTTAGGCAGAGTTCCCTCTGACTAACATCATGAATATAATGCCAATATTACATATTTACTCACTGGCCCCCAGAGTGAGTCTGGTTTAGGGTTGGGGTGGGGTTAGTCAGAGGGGAACTGGGCCCCACAGTGAGTCTGGTTTAGGGTTAGGGTGGGGTTAGCCAGAGGGGAACTGGCCCCCACAGTGAGTCTGGTTTAGGGTTGGGGTGGGGTTAGCCAGAGGGGAACTGGCCCCCACAGTGAGTCTGGTTTCTCCCAAGGTTATTTTTCTCCATTAATCAACATCTTATGGAGTTTTGTGTTCCTTGCCTCAGTCACCTTCAACTTGCTCACTGGGGTTATAAATACAATTATTATTTAATTACTTATTTTATACACAATTTACAATCATATTTAATCAAACTACACAATTATGACTCAAAGACATTATAGATATTACAGTTAAATTTTTTTGTTAATGCATGATTTCCTGTAAAACTGCTTTGAAACGACGTGTGTTGTGAAAACACAACCATAAGCAACAACAATTGGATGACCTTCAAAAAAATAAGGAATCTCTTTATATTTTCTCACCATGTTTACAGACATTGTATCTCAAAGTGTCTTTTTATATTAATCCAACAATGTAATTTTATATTAATTACATTCCCTTGCACTGTATTTAACATATTTGTATTTAAATTTGCACTACATATGTGTATGTGTGTATATGTATATATATATATATAGATAGATATATATGTATATGTATGTATATGTGAGAAATATAGATTTGCTCTCAGTTTCAGGCCTAATTTTCATTTTGGGCCTCCATTTTCACTAGTCTTTACTGACACGTAGCACTTGTTTTTCTGTTCCTTCTGCTCTCCTTATCTGAAGCTCAAGGATTTCTTAAGCTTGTCTTTTAGTACAAACTGGTATAAACTGGTATTCTGATAGCAGAGAGCGTTTTTTAGACTGGCACACAGATAGAGATGTCTGTTATTGACGCATTATGATTTTCCTTGACGTACTTTCCTGGTATAAATATGTTTGATTGTCAATAAACCTTTGAAAGTGTTTTAATATCAATTTTGTGTGAGAGTCTCTTCACTTGCAAGCATATTCCTGAGCGAGAGGACAATGGAGAGTGCTGGGTGGCGAAAAGGTCGAACTACATAGTTTATAGGAGACAAGATCTAACAGTGTATATGTATGTGTGTGCGTGCGTGTGTGTATATTGTCTTATTGTGTATTCTATATACACTTTATTTTTTATTAAATTTGTATTTATTTTAATAAATTCTTTATTTATTTTGTATTATTATCTCTGTCTTGTTGCTGTATTGCATTGTGACAAATTCCTTGTATGTGTAAGCATACTTTGAAAATAAAGCTCATTCTGATGATGAAATGTGAAAAAATTAAGGGGTCTGAATACTTTCTGAATACACTATACATTTAAAATCTAAATTTGTATAAAACTATACAAACAAAATCAAGGGATGATTTCCAATGAATCATTTTAAGTTATATTAACCACTATAACAATAGAGTACATAATAGTAAACAACATTTAATTACACACACACACACACACACACACACACACATATATACAGTATTTACTAAAACATTTTAATATATGAAATCCGAAGGCTTTCTTGAACATTTTTTGGTTGATTCAAATTAATCAATGAATCGTAACGAACAAACTGAAACAAACAGTTTGATCCGTTTCATGGAAATATATTGAACTTACAGTCCAGTGACAGTTTTGAATGTTGACACTAAAATAATCTATCTATATTAAATCTGTCTTACTCGTTAAGAAAGAGACAAGAAAGTATCACAAAACTATAATGACACAGTCTTGAAGAAATGTAATCGACATTTAAACAGTGCATAATAATCATTGTGATATTCATAGTGTTGCTTAATTTTATATAGCAGCAAAACTGCAAACATATCATTAATATTTAATACATTAATACATCGCCTAACCTTAGTTAAATAACCAGATTTGTCTTACATAGAAGAAAATGTCAGAATTGGAATAACATACTGTAAACTTTAATTTCTAGTTTAAAGTCTATACTGTACATATTAATTTTATAGCCATGCCTGTTTTAAGTCAACATGCATTGCCATTCGCAACCCATTGTACATCCGTGTTAACACATATAGAGTGAAACTGATTATTCAACGAGAACAAAATAGCGGGTCAATGGCAGGACTTGATTTTCTTCCAGCAGGCAATGATTGGATGGTTTCAATATGACAAATACTTGAAACCGAGGGATTGGTGATGCAAACCGAAAATAAAGTCGTTTCAGAGGCGGACAAATGTGAGAACTTAGTTTTTACTTTTGAATAGCGTACGTTGATAATCGTTCACAATGAAACTAAGAATTTAAGACAGAATTTAATTTAAGACAGTATATAGGGTAAATTATGATTTGATGTTGACTTTCGTGTAGGCACCCACAAAGCTGTGTTTTTCCATCGAAGAACAAATTACAACTTGACATGCTTGTTGGAACATAATTGACCTTGTGTCATATGAGGGCCATATTATTACTGGAATAGTGCTGTTTATACAAACCGGAGTCTGAAAGATCTTGGATTAATTTCCAAACCTTCCCTGTAGGCATCTGGACCCATTAGCAACAATTTCTCCAAACAGATTCTTGAAAAAGTCAACCAGACAACATGACTAGAGGTCGACCGATACCACCGATATGATAACTAAGGTTAGGAAAGGAAAGGAAGACAACTGATTGGCTGATAGTTTTAAACATCGTTTTATACCCCCCCCAAAAAAATATTCTTTCTTTAGCAAGCAAAAGACAAAGAGTCCAAAATGAACAAAGTCCCAGATGCAGTTTATTGTTCAACAAAAATCCCAATAATAACCAGAAAAATAAGATTTGGTGCATAACGCAGGATTTTGAAGCGTAAACAAGCCTGAAACACACCAGGGACTCTTATTTTGAAATGATGACATTTTTTTCAGCAACTATACCCATAGAATTTTGCAGATAACATAATGGGGTAATGAACCGAACAACTATCGGCACTGATTTATCGGTAAAACCGATATACAGTATCGGTCTACCTCTAATCATGACCTTCAAACGACAGAGATCTCTCAATATGAACTCAAACATAATCTCAGACTGATCTGAGTTATGCTATCTACATTTGCCTTATAGCTCTGTACTTGTAGGAGAAACCTCTGAAAAAAAGTTGCTACTTCAATGATATCCAGGAAACCTTCAAAGCCATTTAAAAATCAAAAAACTATCAAGGCATTTCAATCTCATGCTACAAGTGGAAGGCAGCATTTAGCAACTGTTTGATCCTGGTTAAAGATGTGCAACATCAAGTGTGCATAGATATCAAGGTTGCCGTACCCATGACACAAGCTTTGAATGTTTCTTTTTTGAGCGTAGCTTCATTTTCCAAGAATTGCATCACGTGGAAACCTGCTCTGACACTCTGTAATCCCTCTTTCATGCATAAACAGTGTCTGCTCTCTGAGAGCCCTTGAAACGCTGCTGATATCTGCAAAAATAAATATTCTTATGACTATTTAGTCTAGTACACTCGCAAACTTCTGCCCTTAGCAACTGTACAGCTCAATGTAAAGTTTTACAGTATGTAAGCCAATTGTCAATCCCTCAATAAGCATTGACTAAAGTTAGCTCTTAAATTTCATCCTGTTAATTCTCCAGTCATTATGTAAATAATCAGGTTAGACCACAGCATTTCTGAAAGTCTGCTAGAGCCTTAAGAAAAACCTCCTTTACAAGCATATATATATATATATATATATATATATATATATATATATATATAGTATAAAAGTTACAGTTCTGAGGGTTCTGCATATCAGGAATGGGCCGGTTCAAACATTGATCATGCACACATTCTTGAGTCGATTGCAAGTGCTTAATGTTTTTTTCGTCCGAGTGAAAGTGAGATGATATTAGCATAATGTTGCAGAAAGTTAAAGTTATACGGTTGCTATGGTGAAGCCATCAAAGACACATCTATCCTTGATATGTATGAGAATATTACATTTACATATTCTGTTAAAGTGTAAGGATGTTTCGCTAAAGTATAGAGAGGACAGTAAAGTCACTTCGACAAAGGAAAGTGTATTTTAAATTCAAAAGATGCATGAATATTTAGTGTGATGCATTTACAGATACTGTACTAAAGGTTACTAAAGCACCATACAGCAGAAACATATTTATCTAGAGGATGCATTTTAAGAAGAGGAGGCAGTAAAGAAGTGTAGATTATCCTGTTGAAAAGACAAACTTGAACCAGCCTAAGGTGGTTCTCCAGTTTGGCCGAGCTGAAAAGTGCCCAAAAGATCTCTAAAACCAGTTAACAGATCGGCCTAACCAGCTTGGCCAGACTGGGGATGCATCGTGCCAAGTTTGATTGATTGAGTGATTGGTAATGGAACCCAATGATGTTTAATTAACTGACCTCGAAAAGTGTTACAGTAAATTGTTGCAGTCGGTTTAATTAAACAAATTGTCTGTAAAACTATTCTTGCATAAATTGTTGCATTCAATTCAATGAAACAAATCATTAATAAACCATTCTAATATATGCTGGTACATTCAATTAATGTGACAAATCATTAAATCATTTCGAAAATTGATGCATTCAATTCAGTGTGAGAAACTGTTTGTAAAATTATTATGTAAATTTTGCATTCAATTCAATAAGACAAATAGTTTGTAAATCATTCTTACATAAACTTTTGCATTAAATTAAATGTGGCAAATATTTTTAAAAATATTTTTAATAATATAAGTAAATTGTCGCATTGAATTCAAAGCAACAGATTGTTTGAAAAACCTTCCATGTAAAAAGTTGCAATTCATAAAACTATTATTATGTAAATTTAGCATTTAATTCAATGTGACAAATTGTTCGTAAAACCATCCTTACGTAAATTGATACATTTAATTTAATTTAACAAAGCATTCATAGATTCATTCTTATGTGCGTCGGTGCATTCAATTTAATGTGACAAATCATTCAAACTATACGTAAATTTCCGCATTCAATTAAATATGACAAATTGTTCGTAAAACCATTCTTACGTATATTGTTGCATTTAATTCAATTCTAATTTTTTTTCGTAAAACCATTTTTATGTAAATTGCTGTATTTAATTAATTTCGAAAAATTGTTCATAAAACTATTTTTATGTAAATTGTTGCATTTAATTCAATTCAAAAAAAAATTCGTAAAACCATTCTTACATAAACTTTTACATTAAATGTATTGTTTTTATATAAGTAAATTTCCGCATTCAATTAAATATGACAAATTGTTCGTAAAACTATTCTTACGTATATTGTTGCATTTAATTAATTCAAAAAAATGTCATAAAACCATTTTTATGTAAATAGTTGCATTTAATTCAATTCGAAAAAATTTTTGTAAACCCTTTCATGTAAATAGTTGCAATTCAATAATTCAATAAATTTTTCTTAAGTAAATTGTCCATTCAATTCAAGATGATGACTTGTTCGTAAAACCATTTTTATGTAAATTGCTGTATTTAATTAATTTCGAAAAATTGTTCATAAAACTATTTTTATGTAAATTGTTGCATTTAATTCAATTCGAAAAAAAATTTGTAAAACCATTCTTACGTAAACTTTTACATTAAATGTATTGTTTTTATACAAGTGAATTTCCACATTCAATTAAATATGACAAATTGTTTGTAAAAACATTCTTACGTATATTGTTGCATTTAATTCAATTCGAACAAAAATTAATAAAACCATTATTACATAAACTTTTACATTAAATTTATTGTGATTTTTATTTTTAAAAATTATTCCTAATAAAATAAGTAAATTGGCACATTGAATTCAAAGCAACATTTTTGTAAACCCTTTCATGTAAATAGTTGCAATTCAATAATTCAATTAATTATTAAGTAAATTGTCCATTCAATTCAAATGTGAAAAATAGTTTGTAAAATCATTCTTACGTAAACTATTGGATTCAATGCAATGATACAATTTACGCAAGAATGGTTTTAAGAATGATTTCCACTGATATTCAAATTATTTCAAGAACGACACCCAAAAATACTTTCACAAACTGTACAGATGAGAACATCTGTGTTGGATGCGTTTTATAAATGCTGTTTTGTTTTAAACTGAGTAACAAACAAAATCGAAGTGAAAACTTTCCAGTGATATTACACTAAAGAGTTTTTGAGTTCTAATGATATTATACCGCTCTTTTTCATATTTCCTGTGCACTATTTTTCTTATTTTGAACCTTAATTATCCCCAATTTCTATTCAACATCTGTGGAAAAATATAGCTGAGAAGCGAATCGCTCATCCTGTTAGCAAAGCTGTTACACTAATGCCCTGCAATCAAATGAGTAAATAATTTCCAAAACAATTAGAGCTCTCTCAGACAATTTAGACATGGCTGTTTTTATAAAGCTGCAATTATCTAGCACTAACGTGTCTGAGTGATTTTCTTGAGAGTGCACCTCACCACACCAATAGAAGGTAAATAAAAGCTAGTCAAACACATAGAAGAGGCAGACAATAGAAGTGGAGAGGGCATAATTCTCTTACAGAGTGATATAAAAAAGAGAAATTGTGCTATTCTTCGATCATATTCCACCCCTTTTATATTTGAAATACAAAGGTGACGACGAGTGCTGGTTCTTCGGCAGAAAATTGTACAATCCTCACCACAAAGGTTTATTAAATAATGCAGGGATATATTCAAGAATTCTTTTATTTGGAGATGGAGCAGAGCGAATAGCACATTTCCATGCTCATTAAAACCAGACTATGGTACTTTTAGCTGGTTTTGATGGTGGTCAAATAGTTTTCAGCTGGTCTCACAATGTTTATAATATTCTTTGTGAAATAAAAAAGCATCTTAGACCACCCTTTGGTGGTTTGCTGGTTTTAGCTGGTTTAAGCCGGGTAATCAAGCCTGGCCAAGAAGGTCTTCAGCTTGTCTCTTAATGTCTTTTGTTTCCCTGCTGAAAACCAAAACTATCTTAAACCACCCTTTGGTGGTTTGTTGGTTTTAGCTGGTTTAAGCCAGGTAATCAAGCCTGGCCAAGATGGTCTTCAGCTTGTCTCTTAATGTCTTTTGTTTCCCTGCTGAAAACCAAAACTATCTTAAACCACCCTTTGGTGGTTTGTTGGTTTTAGCTGGTTTAAGCCGGGTAATCAAGCCTGGCCAAGATGGAGTTCAGCTTGTCTCTTAATGTCTTTTGTTTCCCTGCTGAAAACCAAAACTATTTTAAACCACCCTTTGGTGGTTTGATGGTTTTAGCTGGATTAAGCCGGGTAATCAAACCTGGCCAAGATGGTCTTCTGCTTGTCTCTTAATGTATTTTGTTTCCCTGCTGAAAACCAAAACTATCTTAAACCACCCTTTGGTGGTTTGCTGGTTTTAGCTGGTTTAAGCCGGGTAATCAAGCCTGGCCAAGATGGTCTTCAGCTTGTCTCTTAATGTCTTTTGTTTCCCTGCTTAAAACCAAAACTATCTTAAACCACCCTTTGGTGGTTTGCTGGTTTTAGCTGGTTTAAGACGGGTAATCAAGCCTGGCCAAGATGGTCTTCAGCTTGTCTCTTAATGTCTTTTGTTTCCCTGCTGAAAACCAAAACTATCTTCCCTTTGGTGGTTTGTTGGTTTTAGCTGGTTTAAGCCATCTCAGCTGGTGTTCAAGCCTGACCAAGTTGGTTCAGCTGGTCTCATGTCACAATGTATTTCATTTCTTTGCTGAAAAAAAATAAAAGCAGGTTTCCCATCCTGAACAAAAACCGCATACATAGATCCATCTGACCAGTGGAATCCAGTCTGGTGGTTGGTTAAGACCAGCAAACCACTTTAGGCTGGTTAAAGATGTTTTATTTCAACAGGGAAGCCAAGGTATTTACTAAAAGTACGAAATTCACCATGTCAACAACTGTTCGTATCACCCCCCTCCCCAAATTCCCAATGTGCTTTTAAGTCCTCGTGGTGGTGTAGTTATTCGCCTCATTCCAGGTGGCGGAGGACGAATCCTGCCTCCGCGTCTGAGATCGTCAACCCGTGCATCTTGTCACGTGGTTTGTTGAGCGCGTTGCAACAGAGACATAGCGCTCAACTCACCATGTGCCACAAACCACATCATAGCGACAATGAAGAGGTTACCCCATGTGACTCTAGCCTCCCTAGCAACCGGGCCAATTTGGTTGCTTAGGAGACCTGACTGGAGTCACTCAGCATGCCCTGGATTCAAACTCGTGAACTAGCGAACTCCAGGGGTGGTAGCCAGCGTCTTTACATTTACAAACTTGTTCGAGTGCATTCAAATTGCACGGTAGCTCTACAGATAGAGAGTTGCACTTGTGATGTAAAGGACTGGGTTCTGAAGAGCACACAAGTCTTTACACTATTGTTTAGATTTAGGGTTAAGGGTAGAGAGGTCAGTTTTGTTGATTTAAAACTCAATAGAGCATTAGGCAACCTGGATAGACTACCAGACCTGGAGTTGCGAGATTGAATCCAGGGCGTGCTGAGTGACTCCAGTCAGGTCTCCTAAGCAACCAAATTGGCCCGGTTGCTAGGGAAGGTAGAGTCACATGGGGTAACCTCTTCGTGGTCGCTATAATGTGGTTCTCGCTCTCGGTGGGGCATGTTGTGAGTTGTGCGTGGATGCCGCGGAGAATAGCGTGAAGCCTCCACACGTGCCACATCTCAGCGGTAACGCGCTCAATATGTCACGTAATAAGACGCGAGGATTGACAGTCTCAGAGGTGGAGGCAACTGAGATTCATCCTCCGCAACATGGATTGAGGCGAGTCACTACGCCACCATGAGGGCGTATCACATTGGGAATTGGGCATTCCAAATTTGGGAGAACCCCGACCCCGACCCCCAAAAAACTTGCAATAGAGCATTAACAACCTCATCTGTTTGGTTGAACATTGAACTTTTTAGCGCTGTGGCGCTAGAAAGATCTGGCTCATTCCACATCTATTCCCCTCAGGAAAGCTGTACTTGGCAGTAGTTTTTTTTTTTTTTAAAGATGTGCTGCATCGACCCCATGCGCTCCTGTCATATCCCTGGAGTCGGCTTAAAAAAGTGCAGCTGACACTGACAGTAGTTTAACAGGGCCTCCATCTGCATTGGGCTCCCATAGGGCCCTTTTGCCCGGTAAACCCTCCTGACTGCGGCTGGGCCGCTGCGCTCCACATTCAGCTATACAGCCGCTTGACTTCAGCTCTCCCCTTCTGCTCCCGCGAGGCTCTGCGAGGCATTGACAAATGTGCGCTTGCTCCACTCGGCCTGTCGGCTTCATTTGTATTTATGCAACTCCCTCGGTAACCCTTTAAATATCTATTGAATTTAAAGCTGTCGAGACAAAACACCTTAAAACCAACAAAATGAAGACAAGAGTTTTCCTGCTTGTTCTGTTACATTACTTCAGAGGAAAAACTCCCTTTAAAGGAACAGTTCATCCAAAAATGAAAATTCTAGCATTTTTACTCACCAATATTCTGTTATTTTATATACATTATAAACTTTTGAAGAATCTTTATGCAGCTTTTTGCATACTGACCACATTATGCTTAAAAAGGTCCAAAAAAAAACTGACAAAATAACAATAACGTACATCAATGTAGTCCGTACTAAGTCTTCTGGAGCCATACATTAGCTTTTGAGTGAATAGACCGAAACTGAAGTCACCGACAATCGTCCTCTCCACCGAAGCTTATGTTCGAGTAGAGAGTAAAAATTGGTTGTCCTAAGCAACCAAATTGACCCGGTTGCTAGGGAGGGTAGAGTCACATGGGGTAATCTCTTCGTGGTCGCTATAATGTGGTTCTCGCTCTCTGTGGGGCGTGTGGTGAGTTGTGCGTGGATACTGCGGAGAATAGCGTGAAGCCTCCACACGTGCCACATCTCCGTGGTAACACGCTCAACAAGTCACATGATAAGATGCGCGGATTGGCGGTCTCAGACACAGAGGCAACTGAGATTCGTCCTCCACCACCTGGATTGAGGCGAGTCACTACGCCACCACGAGGACTTCAAGCACATTGGGAATTGGCCGTTCCAAATTGGGGAGAAAATAAACCAAACCACACATTTTGAGACCCCTGCATTCGCTTCCATTCCTTTGTGCAACAGCTCGGTGATTTAAAGCAAGATACAAAGTGGCAGAGCTAGGGGGTGGCCAGGGTTGGCCGTGGCCACCACAGACCGAAGCCTGTCCACCCCATTGGCCACCCCACTCGCAATTGCTTTTTTAGTAATTTTTTTGGTACATATGTCGACTGAACGTAGAGCTTGTCAGCTTTGGTGGACAGCGGAAAGGGAACCCCGTCACCAAACAGAGGCTTTCCCACTGGGTTGTTGACGCAATCGCTTTGGTCTATCGCACCCAGGCCGTGCCCGGATCCATTTTTTGGCACAATTTAGCTCTTTAGAGGTGAAATCATCTCTGTACAAATGTACAAACTTAACATGTGCGCACACCAAGGTCGCCAAACCTCTCCGTCCCGGGTGTCATTGTATCCACTACCCATCAACCCCAAAGTCTGACAATATAAAAATGCTGCTCAAACATTTCTGTGTCACCACCACAGACTGATCGCTTGACCCTGCCTTGCCACCCCTTTGAAAAACTCTTGTCTCCGTCCCTGAAGATAGCATCTTGTGTGAACGGACTGTGCTGCTTTACTTAATGTGATGCAAACTGATGTGAGCTAGACTGCATGATCGCCATAAATCAATATTTTGTCTTTCGAGTGTAGATGCTTTTCTGACTGACAGGTTCAATTTTCCTGACCTTGGCTTCCCTTTACATGCAGCAAATATATAAACGCAGGGCAGAACCCGAGACGTGTCAATCCATCATCAGGGAAGAGCTCAATTTATTCAAAGGCGTTGCCTTAAAGAATACTTTTAAACTGGATTTTTAGGAAAATCTACCATAGTTCTACCATAGTCGTTTAACTGTGGTGAAAAGGTGAAACCATTGATTATAAAAATAACTTGAGCTTTACTTGAGTAAGACCCCATCTTAAACTGGTTGTTTTAGTCTTCCAGACTAGAAAAAGACCAGAACAGTGTACTTTTTCTAAAACTAATTGGCAGATATTTTTTCTACATTTATTTCCCATATCTGTACATTATGACTCATGGAAATTGACATGTTATGACAAACAAAAATATTACTTTCATTCAGTCTTTAATTGCTCGCCTACCTCAGGATTAACAATATGACGTTAGGAAGAAAGTGTTAATGACTGCCGCACGGCCGTTTACTGTATGAACTGCGGACCAACAGATGTTGAAGAGGCACTTCTCACGAATATGGGACACTTTACGAATACGGTGTCCCATGACTTTTGTGTTTGTGTGTTTTTTTTAAGCATTGGAAGCGAAAATGAAATAAGCATTACAAGTAGCTAATTTTAAACACATCAAATGTCTGTACTGCCTCTTAAAATGGTGATTTTGTCCTGGCCCGGCTCAGAACTCTTCCAGCAATAAAATCATGCATTGTTATAAATTTTACATCATTTGTTGAATTGAATTAATTGAGCCCGTTTACATACACGTTCTGCATGAAACAAAGTCGACAACATTTGTGGTCATATCAATGCTTTTATCTGCTTTCAAGGTCATAAACCGCTTAAGAATAAACCAATCATGCTCACGATGACGTCACAGTGAAGTCATTTTGTTGTATACAAAAAGTCATGGAAGTACGCCAAAAATCATGCAAACGCCTTTATACATTTTTAAGATATGAGCAGTTAAACAAAATGGCCCCGTTATCTATCAAAATAAAAAAAAAAATTATCTCATGAAGTTGATGCTGTACATTTTCTACAGGTCATGCACCTACTTTTTAGCTTTTGCTCCTCTGCGACATTTCGCCGTTTATTATGCATATGTGGTTTCTGAGGCTTGATTTCTGAAGAGGTCATCGAAAGAGGGACAGTAATTGTTGTCTTTCTAACACTCTAGCAGCTGTGTTGGACTGGCAGATGTGCTCTGTTCTATAACCGATGGGCCGCAGCTGTTTATGCAGCTTCTAATACCAATAACACTGGCGCTCATGTTTGTGTCGCTGTCGCTAATGAGTCCAGTCATGCACAGAAATACACACATCTTCTTCAAAGAAGAACAACAACGCTCGTCTGTATGAAGGAGCTAATAGATAATTGTGTTACTTTTGAATTCTAGAAAAATCACTGAAAATCATACATTTCTGTAATTCATATCCTGCACATGATATGGCTCTGTTCTGCCGCAGCATTTCACGGACATTGTGAGCAGCTAATGGTCATGTCCATGGCAGTTTATCAGGGGTGACCTGGATATGATCTGATGCGGCGGTGAGGTACATTAAGGCCTCCTACGGCGAGGGAGGGGGGCGGCATTGTCCTATCTGCCCTTGAGTCGAGGACGCAGCTACATGCTGGGCTAAGTCGTGCCCGTGAATCGCACGAGTGATGGTTCCACTAAGCCTGTCCGAGACGGCGAAGAGACAGAGGATGCTGGGAGGGCAGTCAATCACGGCCCGGGCCCCCGTTCACTCTCACTGGCCTCTGGTCAGACAGAATGACTGGGGGATGTGGAAGGTAATCAATTTGGGGCAACCATTAGCTGGTCTGAGAGCAGATGATGTCTGTTTCTTTGCCAAAACTCAAAGATCATGCTCTGATGAAGGTAACAAGATTAAGCTATTCATCTTACCTCCGTCTGGTCAGTCCTTGGGCGTACATTTTGGAGGTTACACCATATAAAACCAACAGATGGCTGATACTATTGACAAGGCCCTACCTTAACGCAACCAACACTGTGGCTTATTTTAATGGATGTTATTTGAATAGTTTAACTTTCAGAATTGGAACTGGGTATTAATCTGGCTCTTAATACTCTTAATACTCAATAATATCTCAATGTCTTATAACAACTTGTAATAATTTGTACCAAAAGGTATGATTTTTATTCCCATTAGGACCAGCCTATTTAAGCTAGCCTCCTATCCAACACTATTTTAAGAAAAGAAACATCTGTGAACAAATTTTGTTAATCATTCCATATTTATGCAATAAAAATGACTGATGCTATGCTAATAACCGGTAATAAAGTTATTTGTTAGGTTTAGGAAATATCATAATAACTTTGTTCATTGGTTCATTTATTTTTATTTTTGTACGAGCCAAGATGTACGATTTTGCCATTTTGTACTATTCTTATGAATTTGGTTTGATATATTGGTATGATATAACAACCCATATGTATTAAAAAAACAATTCCTCCAGACAGAACTGGTGTAACTGAGTCAGGTTTGTAGGCCTCCATGCTCACACACACAGTTCTTCAGTTCTGCCCACAAATTCTCTATGGGATTGAAGTCAAAGCTTTGTGATGCCACTCCAATACCTTGACTTTGTTGTCTTAAATCCATTTTTCTACAACTTTGGAGGTGTGCTTGGGGTCATTGCCCATTTGGAAGACCAATTTGAGACCAAGCTTTAAATTCCTGGATGATGTCTTGAGATGTTGCTTCAATATATCCACATAATCTATCTTCCTCTTGATGCCATCTATTTTGTGAAGTGCACCAGTCCCTCCCGCAGCAAAGCACCCCCACAACATGATGATGCCACCCCCATGCTTCACGGTTGGGATGGTGTTCTTCTGCTTGCAAGCCTCACCATTTTTCCTCCAAACATAACGATGGCCATTATGGCCAAAAAGTTCCATTTTTGTTTCATCAGACCAATTTGTCCAAAAAGTCAGATCTTTGTCCCCATGTGCACTTGTAGACTGGCTTTCTTATGGTGGTTGTGGAGCAGCGGCTTCTTCCTCGCTTCCTTGTTTTGCTGTGGATATAGATACTCGTCTATCTGTTTCCTCCAGCATGTTCACAAGATCCTTTGCTGTTGTTCTGGGATTGATTTGCACTTTTTGCACCAAACTACGTTCATCTCTTTTAGACATAATGTGTCTCCTTTATGAGTGGTATGATGTCTGCGTGGTCCACAGGTACACCTCAAATCAGAAGCGAATTGCCTAATTGTCTAACGGCTTGACATAATTTTCTGGAATTTTCCAAGCTGCTTTCTAAGCACAGTTAATTTAGTGTTTGTAAACTTCTGACCCACCGGAATTGTGATATAGTCAATTAAAAGTGACACAATCGGTCTGTAAACAATTGTTGGAAAAATTACTCGTGTCATGCACAAAGTAGATGTCCTAAATGACTTGCCAAAACTATAGTTAGCACTATATAGATTGGTTTAAAAAATGACTTTAATGACAGTGTTTCGGGTTCCGGTTGCTGCCGACACGCTGCACAAGTGTTTGTAACTTGCTAGCCTTCTTAGCATTGCTTATACTTATATGTTCATAATTTTATCCATTACCATTTTACCGCATGATACTGATTTTCCCTCTTTTCTACTGTTTCAACTATGTGTATTTTACAGAGTGCACCCATTTTCTCTCTTTTTTTCGGCTTGCCTACATCTCGCATCTCGACTGCATCCTTTCATATTCTCCACTCTGTTTTATACAGATTATTGCATCAATCTCAAACAGCTGCTGATCAGGAGCCACATCAAACCACATCAATCTCAAACAAACGCTGCTTAAGAACAACCAGAAAACAACAACAAACAATTGTGGTAAGTCATGGCATCCGCTCATGTTATTTCTTCCTGCATTGCATGCCACATGTTTACTATAGCTTCTTCCATCAGTAGATTCACATGTGATAAATGTAAGGAATTAGTTAGGCTGACGGAGAAGGTTAGAGACACGCATCAGAACGCTAATTTAGGTTAGTTAGAGAGAGAAGCCAGTAGATACTGTTTCGGGTGCAGGTAGGACAGCGAGCAACACACACACTTTGGTTCTGGCTGTACAGTCCCCGCAGACCACTAAAGATAATGTTAAAGAGGTTATTTAAAACTATAATAATGTAAACAAAGAGTGATAAAAACATAATCCTATATATTTATATTAAATTATTCACATACAGTCAAAATGTTCTTATTACGAATGAACCATTGAAGTGCATATTTTACTAAAAAGCAATGTTAAATATCCTCTCTCACTCGGAAATGCGTCGAATTGCAAAAGTAAAATGGGTTGTGAATGTCGCTGCATGTTGACTTTAAAGAAATAGAAAAGAGTTAAATACAACTTAAGCTCTATTTACAACAAAAAACAAAACAAAAAATGTGTCTCCCAGTTTGTAAAAACAAGCAAAATGTGATCACGGCATATGTTAACTTTTATCAAATATAAATTGTACAAAATAAGTTAAAATCTAAATATATGATAGATAGAATAATCATAAATATTATTACAGTTATTATTATTATTATTATTATTATTACATCATAATCTAAAGAAAGAGTGATATAAATATAAACCAATATATATTTATATTAGATTATATTTCATATTATTATTATTATAAAATATATTTCAATTTTATATTAATATTGATCAAATTTATTGATTATTTTAAAAATATTATATAAAATACAAATTACAACATGAGTTGTGGCACCATTTCTACCACAACCGTGAATTTAAGTGTTTTTATTTATAATTTTTCAAAGGTTAGTGTTAAAATAATATAATTATCCTGTCATTTATGTATATCCACTGTTGGACATTGTTAGTAGACTAATTAAACAAGCTATTTAGAGTGTAAAATGTCTAAAATTTCACAGGGCCAAACTGCATCGCCTATATACAGTATATCAGATTTTTTCAGATTTATTTGTTTAGTGCTCTAGTTGTAATATTGTGGACACAAATGACACTCCTTTCATTGAATGACTCGCCATTGTCCACAACAATAACATCACTGCTGTGCAAACAGATATTATTCTTCCTTTGCTTTAGGCGTGTCATATGCAGTCATACGTTTCATTCGTTTTCATTTTGCAGCCTATGGGTTTAATTGAAGAACAAACATTTGCTTAGATGCAAACGCTATAAATTGCATTAGGCAATCTGTCCTCTTTTTAAAGAGAATGTTAATAGCGTCAACATTGCTAAGTGTACCTTGATGTTCTCATTAACCTGTAAACGCAGACACTGAAGGCTTTCAGTATTTATCTGAATAGATATGTTTGAAATCTCCATTCAAATTTTCACTCATTGTGTGTATTTTTTCCTTAATAGCAAATTAGTTCAAATGCACTTAGGCTATTTTTCCGTTGTTCCCAACAGCACAGAATAGACATTATGCAGAATAGCATACATGTAGGTATAATGCAAGCTGCAGAAATGACAACTGACCTGAAGTGCAATCATGCATTTGTGCATCTGTACATGCGCATGGTGACCACAGGCCATTTTGACACATTGTCTGTCAAGGGCAGGGTCGCACCGAGCTCATCGCAGCTCATGTGACAGGCAACCGAGAACGACTGCAGCAAGTGGCATCCCAGTGAGCCATGCCAAGGTCTCACGTCAGGTCAAATCACCTGTGCATGGTTTTAGATAGGGCGTTAGCACAGTAATATCACGCAGAGGCAGCAAGTGTTGTACACCACAATGTAACTCTTCATTGAAATTGCTGTTTTACTGTTGATAAAGTATTACATCTGTTCTGGTCTCTAGATATGATCCAGTCCAGAGTGTCAGTTATGTAGTTTTTACCCATTTTAATGAAAATAAGGCATTTTTTAATTACTTAAACAAAAGTTGCACTGGTGCTACGCTGGGTCTCTAAAGGGTTAATCCATCATATGATGCTTTGCTGGTCTCCTAGTCTGGTTTGCTTGTTTTAGAGGGGTTTGGAGCTAAACCAGATGAACACCAGCTTGGCCAGGCTGAGAAATCAGCTGAACCATCTCAAACCAGCTTAGACCTGCAATCCAGGCTTGTTAATACTGTTATTGAAAAGAATAAACTTTGACTCTCAGACTAAACCAATGAACAATCAGTAGTTACTCATTTATAATTTCATGTATCGTAGTAAATAAACTATTAATGAGTTTCTTCTAAGGGTATATATTGAGAGAAACCCATATTCTGTTTCTGTACCAGCTTCCTGTCACTCATTTACATTTATGCATTTGGCAGACGCTTTTATCCAAAGTAACTTACAGTGCACTTATTACAGGGACAATCCCCCCGGAGCAATCTGGAGTTAAGAGCCTTACTCAAGGACACAATGGTGGTGGCTGTGGGGATCAAACCAGCAACCTTCTGATTACCAGTTATGTGCATTAGCCCACTACGACACCACCACCACTCCTAACGCCTGCTGCGTTTAGCTGGCTGTCAGACATATGTGGAACTCTGTGGTTCTGACGGGGTGGAGAATCTATCCGCCCTGTTTACCTTGTTTAGCGTTCGGCAGGAGGCATGTCTGTTTGAATATACATCAGTGCCTATAGCTCAGACTGCAGCCGGTACCTCTGGGAGTCTTCAGGTGTAAATGAGTGAATTCCTCATGTCAGGAGGATATTAATATTTCCTTTGGATTTATTGTCCATTATGTAAATGGAGAGACAAACGGAGGATCGTCTTTTTCCTGCCGTCCAACACAATAATGCTTGGACGGCATGGTCAAACGCGTTTTTTTGGCCATTTTTTTTATATTATTTTGACTGACAGCCAAATATGATTTTTTTTAGATGTCCAATCTGACTGTTATCAAGGCACAATGTCAAGGATAAAGCTAAAAAATACAAATACAATATATATATATATATATATATATATATATATATATATATATATTAGTATGAAGTGATATTACCGAAGTGACTATTTTACAATGATACGTTCAAGCTGTCAACGGATTAATGTAGCGGTCTCAAGAGTGGATACAATGACACCCGGGACGGAGAGGTTTGGTCACCTTGGTGTGCGCACATGTTAAGTCTGAACATTTGTAAAGAGATGATTTCACCTCTGAAGTTTACAACTAAATTGTGCCAAAAAAAATGGCCAAAAAACGACTAAAACAGCAATTGCGAGTGGGGTGGCCAATGGGGTCTACCTCGGCCACCCCTGGTGACCCCCTAGCTCCGACACTGGGCGGTTGCTGCAGAGCTCTTTTGCCACCCTTCTCTGATTGGTCGATTTGTTTCCCTTCAGGTCTATTGGTAGTGTAGTTCTACAGGATTCAGTTGAAATAACATGGACTAATGGCTTCTAAAGCAGCATATACCCTCGTTTAACAACCCCAGAGCTCACAGTAGATCTGCCTTTAAAGGTTTATAAGTTATCGTTAAAGATTCATTCCCAAATGGACAAAATGAATAGGATTTCTACTTCCAGAACCAGACCGTTGTACTATATAGTAAAAGCATTTTAAAGCAACCCCAAACAAAACAAAAACAAAACCATTTTTGGCAGGCTCAGATTTCTCCACCCGCGGGCCAAGAGCCAGATGTTTCTTATATTGACACATCTGCACAATCTCCATCTACAGATCCTCGGCTCTGTTTTCTCCTATTACTTGTTTGACTTAGTCTTCAGTCAACTTGCTGAAGTTGCTGGGACTATCCTGACCCCATTCTATCATTGAATCCACTCGGGTTGTGCTTTTAAGAACAGTTGATGCTGTCGATGCATCGAGCCGAATGTTTGAAATGATAGATTGTGTATTCAGGCTACTTGTTGCTTGTCTTTTCTTCAAAGAACCCTACATTACAAACTAGCTTCTACTGTCCTTGAAACTTTGGCTCGACTTCTCGTGACACAAACTGTGTCAAAACTTCAGCAAAAGGTGTCGTGACAAGCTTGTAGAGCTGTTTGTAAAAGCCACACTATGCTACATCAGTGGTTTTATGCTACAGCCAAAAGAGTTTTAGGATTGAACTGGGAATTTTTGGTCCCCAGGCAAACGCCGCTGTCAAACATCAGCTAAAAGTGTTCAATTCCTGTGTGAAAGACATGTCTATATATTTAAATTAAACCCGATGCACGCCTGTTTATCTCGCCATGAAAAGGCTCAGCAGGAACCTGGGGCCTGGAGGCTTCGGGTGGCTTTCACAAAAGCCTGAACAGAAATGAAAGGCTAACCGAAAAGAGATGGAGAGGCTTCTCTTGCTGTGAGGAGCCAGAGTTGTGTCGCTCACAATGGGTTTGGTGTGGATTATGACTGGTAGAAAGGAAGGTGAACTTCCCAGTAGGGGCAAAATTGAACATTCTGCATTAATGTGCCACCATGAATATCGCCATAGGATGTAGACTAAACAATTTTTTGGTCTTCTGCATTCAAAGGAGCATAATCGTGGGGGCCTGGGTAGCTCAGTGGTAAAAAAACGATGACTACCACCCCTGGAGTTCGCTAGTTTGCTAGTTTGAATTCCAGGGCATGCTGAGAGACTCCAGCCAGGTCTCCTAAGCAACCAAATTGGTTGGGTAGAGTCACATGGGGTAACCTCTTCATGGTCGCTATAATGTGGTTCACTCTCGATGGGGCACATGGTGAGTTGAGTGTGGATGCCGTGAAGCCTCCACACGTGCAATGTCTCCATGGCAACTCAACAAGCCATGTGATAGCTGGGATTCGTCCTCTGCCACTCTGATTGAGGCGAAGACCACGAGGACTTAAAAGCACATTGGGAATTGGGCATTCCAAATTGGGAGAAAAAGGGGAAAAAGCATAATCATGATGGTTTCACCTTGCTAGTATGACTAATTATGTAACCACATCGGTAGAACAAAATAATTGTCCATGACAGTATAATTCACCAACAAACTCAGCTTATGAAAAATTGCATTATTGTTACGTTAACGCGTCTCTGTAAATGCATAAACATACATATATCAATGATATAGTTCTATAATATAATCTCATTAAAATATGAAATTCTTGCACAAAGAAATGTTGGCATAAGTTGTTTGAAATAATCTTTTATCGTTAATTCTTAAGAGTACATGTAACACAATGTACTTTTCCAAAATAAAAAAGGCAGTTTCATAGAATGACGTAAGTTGGAGGAGGATATAGGATAAAAATAACGTTTTTATTTTAGTGCAGAAGACGTCATCATAATCTTGACAGAGGACGTCTCGGAACAGAACGAACAGTAACAAAGAGATTGCTGACTTGTGCTGATAGTCTAACAGAACTTTGGCTCCATCATTGGAGTAAACAACACTGATTTATGGAGAGCCCAAGGGTGCGACACCCAACAATCGAACGCTGGTGCCCACAGTTAAAGTTATCTTCTGGAAGAGTCCATCCCTGCAGATGAGCCCACTGAGCTATTTTTACATGTTCTCACCTAGCTGTCAGGGAGAATGAGAGGTAGTGTGTGGAATGGAAATTACACTAATTTGCTTACACAGATGGATATGAGGATACTACCTGCAAACCTGCTACATTATCTGCTACAAATTAAGCTCAAGTGACAGCATTTGTGGCATAATGTGAATTAACTCATCCCATAGACAAAAAAAAGAACAAGCAAAAATCACGGTTACAGTAATGCACTTACAATAGAAGTGCGCAGCAAAATACAAAAATAAACAGTATATAAATATAAAAGTATAGCGCTCATAAGTTTTGCGTTCCCTTGAAATATGTTTTGCGTTCCCTTGAAATATGTTTTGCGTTCCCTCGAAATAAGTTTTGCGTTCCCTTGAAATATGTTTTGCGTTCCCTAGAAATAAGTTTTGCGTTCCCTTGAAATATGTTTTGCGTTCCCTTGAAATATGTTTTGCGTTCCCTCGAAATAAGTTTTGCGTTCCCTTGAAATATGTTTTGCGTTCCCTAGAAATAAGTTTTGCGTTCCCTTGAAATATGTTTTGCGTTCCCTTGAAATATGTTTTGCGTTCCCTAGAAATAAGTTTTGCGTTCCCTTGAAATATGTTTTGCGTTCCCTTGAAATATGTTTTGCGTTCCCTAGAAATAAGTTTTGCGTTCCCTTGAAATAAGTTTTGCGTTCCCTTGAAATATGTTTTGCGTTCCCTCGAAATAAGTTTTGCGTTCCCTTGAAATATGTTTTGCGTTCCCTTGAAATACGTTTTGCGTTCCCTTGAAATATGTTTTGCGTTCCCTCGAAATACGTTTTGCGTTCCCTTGAAATATTTTTTGCGTTCCCTCGAAATAAGTTTTGCGTTCCCTTGAAATATGTTTTGCGTTCCCTAGAAATAAGTTTTGCGTTCCCTTGAAATACGTTTTGCGTTCCCTTGAAATAAGTTTTGCGTTCCCTTGAAATAAGTTTTGCGTTCCCTTGAAATATGTTTTGCGTTCCCTAGAAATAAGTTTTGCGTTCCCTTGAAATAAGTTTTGCGTTCCCTTGAAATATGTTTTGCGTTCCCTTGAAATATGTTTTGCGTTCCCTTGAAATACGTTTTGCGTTCCCTTGAAATATGTTTTGTGTTCCCTTGAAATATGTTTTGTGTTCCCTTGAAATACGTTTTCTGTTCCCTTGAAATAAGTTTTGTGTTCCCTTGCAATAGTTTATTTATCCTTTACAAAAATTAACCATTGCTTTACTGCCAAACACACATTTTAACCATGGTATTCATGGTAAACCCATAGTATTAATATAGGAAAAGCAAAACAATGTTAATTAAATTCAATCATTCTGGAAAATGAAAAAAACATGGTTAGTTGATAAAGTAACACTGTGGTAAGTTAGTGCTACATATGCCATGGTTTTTAACACCATAGTTCTTACCACATAGTGTTACTATAGTTGTATAGTTACTAATGTTTTTTTGGCAGAATTATTTTTATTACCATAATTTTGTTCATAATTTTCATACCAGTTTTATTAAGTTTTACTACAAATATCATGGTTAATATGTAGTAAAACCATAGTAAATTTGTGGTTGCTATGGTTTTACTAGAAATACAGGATATTAAACATAATCAAAAATTACAAGCACAAAACATCATCACTCACAATAAGACCAGGAACATGCATTGAGAAAGTAAATAGTGTCAACTTTAATTTCATGTTGACTTTATGCACATAATGGATTATATGCAGCCTTTTGAACTAGTTGCAAATTAGAGCATTTCGGTCCTTCTTTTTTACCTTTCTTTAAAACAAATTATTTCAGTAGAAACACTGTCCAAGTCTCATCTTTATCCCTGACTAAAGACAGATATAGTGGAGAGGATGAAAGTGAATAAAGAAAGAGAGAGAGACATCTATCGTGACTAAAAGTGTAGCGGACATGGCAAAGAGCACCTTCAATTCTGGCGAATGAGAAATCGATAGCATTGTTCCATTAATTAGCAGCCGGTGGCGAGCAGACCCTTGTGCAGGTAAAGAGGCTGTGGAGAGACAGGTCTATCATTGCATGTGCGGCCACCCACACTAAAGTCTCGACTCTTAACTGCAAACTCATTATTGACTGTGAAGCATAATCAATAAACAGGGTTAACGGATAGCCGATTGTCCCTCTCGTACACACACATATGCATTGGGTGTGTTTGTAATGGTGTGGCAACAGTACTCTACAAAATACTGCTGTATGTTTATTGTGTATAGTATATACATGTTCTATATGCATGGAATAAACTGATGACCAACTACTTGACACTGTGACGAACGAACTGGCAAGAGTTACTGTACAATATGTGCCATTCAATAATCATTAGAAAAATGTATAAATCAACTGAGAATTATTATAAATCAATAATACAATCACTTATCATTTCTGTGCAACAATGAGGAAAAAAGATTCCAAAAATAAAAATAAATGTACAATTTCATAGTCAAAAATATTTATAAAAATATAAAAAATAATTATTAAAATCGTCTAAAATTTTTAAATAACTTGCTAATACAATTTTTAACAATTGATAATATAGAGATGACAATTCAGTTTGAAAGATATTGTTATTAGAGTTATTATACGGTATACACTCACCTAAAGGATTATTAGGAACATCATACTAATACTGTGTTTGACCCCCTTTCGCCTTCAGAACTGCCTTAATTCTACGTGGCATTGATTCAACAAGGTGCTGAAAGCATTCTTTAGAAATGTTGGCCCATATTGATAGGATAGCATCTTGCAGTTGATGGAGATTTGTGGGATGCACATCCAGGGCACGAAGCTCCCGTTCCACCACATCCCAAAGATGCTCTATTGGGTTGAGATCTGGTGACTGTGGGGGCCATTTTAGTACAGTGAACTCATTGTCATGTTCAAGAAACCAATTTGAAATGATTCAAGCTTTGTGACATGGTGCATTATCCTGCTGGAAGTAGCCATCAGAGGATGGGTACATGGTGGCCATAAAGGGATGGACATGGTCAGAAACAATGCTCAGGTAGGCCGTGGCATTTAAACGATGCCCAATTGGCACTAAGGGGCCTAAAGTGTGCCAAGAAAACATCCCCCACACCATTACACCACCACCACCAGCCTGCACAGCGGTAACAAGGCATGATGGATCCATGTTCTCATTCTGTTTACGCCAAATTCTGACTCTACCATCTGAATGTCTCAACAGAAATCGAGACTCATCAGACCAGGCAACATTTTTCCAGTCTTCAACTGTCCAATTTTGGTGAGCTCTTGCAAATTGTAGCCTCTTTTTCCTATTTGTAGTGGAGATGAGTGGTACCCGGTGGGGTCTTCTGCTGTTGTAGCCCATCCGCCTCAAGGTTGTGCGTGTTGTGGCTTCACAAATGCTTTGCTGCATACCTCGGTTGTAACGAGTGGTTATTTCAGTCAAAGTTGCTCTTCTATCAGCTTGAATCAGTTGGCCCATTCTCCTCTGACCTCTAGCATCAACAAGGCATTTTCGCCCACAGGACTGCCGCATACTGGATGTTTTTCCCTTTTCACACCATTCTTTGTAAACCCTAGAAATGGTTGTGCGTGAAAATCCCTGTAACTGAGCAGATTGTGAAATACTCAGACCGGCCCGTCTGGCACCAACAACCATGCCACGCTCAAAATTGCTTAAATCACCTTTCTTTCCCATTCTGACATTCAGTTTGGAGTTCAGGAGATTGTCTTGACCAGGACCACACCCCTAAATGCATTGAAGCAACTGCCATGTGATTGGTTGATTAGATAATTGCATTAATGAGAAATTGAACAGGTGTTCCTAATAATCCTTTAGGTGAGTGTATGTTTAATTAAAAAACAAATATTATAAATAAATAAGTTGCTGCATAAGCTGTGTATTTAGAACGTCAACTTTTAAAATAATGTCTCGAGAGACTGCCGTCCTGTAATATTCGTTGCGCTGTATCAAGCATTTTCTAGAACAAAAACGCTTTCGCTCTGAACGGCCCCTAAGAGTCATCCTCGTAATCCATGCATTCAGAAGATTTGTATACTGCACATTGTGCACATACTGCAGATAAAGTGAGGGTAGTATGGAAATATGCTGTTCTGCACACAGCCCATGTGAAATGCATCACAGTGTGAAACAGACTAGCAGAATTTCTATTAAACCTTGAGAAATTGTGATCTATCATTAATACTAACCGGTGCTGATGATTGTCAGCGTTGATTTTCCCTTTGATTCAAGTTGCACTGGTTTGGGTGATCTGCTCGCATTAAGACTCAAGCATGCTCACAGATGGCTAGTTTTGATCTACAAGATGAAAACAAGTTTGGCTTCTTTGTGATTCATAAAATATATTTATGACTTAAATAACGTATTACACTTCATAATTTACTTGGTTGGAGAGTTGCAAGATTTTATTCCAAGTTCTTAGCTCTTAGAATGACACTTCCGGGGATTGAGCTTAGATACTTGAATATACAAAACAAGTAAACGAATATTTCAGATGTTGTATTGCTAATTATGTTTGATTACAAATTAAACAACACGTTTTACAAAAGTCAAATTGTCTTTGGGTAGTTGTGAAATTTCACCGCAGTGCCATGTGGTTTGAAATGCGATATTTCATCAAAATATTTCAAACAGCATTTTTGTCTCGCATAATGATTATACATATTGTTTATATGAGATCATATCAGAGATCAAACACAAGTTAATTTTTCAAAATGGATAGATAAATACTCTAAATACTGATTGGATGAGCCACGTTTATTGTCAAACACACAACTATGATCGCACATATGTTTACTTCTATATTAAAATGTTAAGTCACCGTTAAGAAACCCCCTAGCAACCACATAAAAAAGGTTTCGAAAGTCTTCATATGCGGTAATAAAAAGCATTTTCGAAAGTCTCCATATGCGGTAATATAGAGCTTTTCCAAAAGTCTCCATATGCGGTAATAAAAAACATTTTCGAAAGTCTCCATATGCGGTAATATAGAGCTTTTCCAAAAGTCTCCATATGCGGTAATAAAAAACATTTTCGAAAGTCTCCATATGCGGTAATAGAAAGCATTTTCGAAAGTCACCATATGCGGTAATATAGAGCTTTTCCAAAAGTCTCCATATGCGGTAATAAATAACATTTTCGAAAGTCTCCATATGCGGTAATAGAAAGCGTTTTCGAAAGTCTCCATATGCGGTAATAAAAAGCATTTTTGAAAGTCTCCTGATGCGGTAATAAAAAGCATTTTCGAAAGTCTCCATATGCGGTAATAGAAAGCATTTTCGAAAGTCTCCATATACGGTAATAAAAAGCATTTTCGAAAGTCTCCATATACGGTAATAAAAAGCATTTTCGAAAGTCTCCATATACGGTAAAAAAAAGCATTTTCTAAAGTCTCCATATACGGTAATAAAAAGCATTTTCGAAAGTCTCCATATGCGGTAATAAAAAGCATTTTCGAAAGTCTCCATATACGGTAATAAAAAGCATTTTCGAAAGTCTCCATATACGGTAATAAAAAGCATTTTCGAAAGTCTTCATATGCGGTAATAAAAAGCATTTTCGAAAGTCTCCATATGCGGTAATATAGAGCTTTTCCAAAAGTCTCCATATGCGGTAATAAAAAACATTTTCGAAAGTCTCCATATGCGGTAATATAGAGCTTTTCCAAAAGTCTCCATATGCGGTAATAAAAAACATTTTCGAAAGTCTCCATATGCGGTAATAGAAAGCATTTTCGAAAGTCACCATATGCGGTAATATAGAGCTTTTCCAAAAGTCTCCATATGCGGTAATAAATAACATTTTCGAAAGTCTCCATATGCGGTAATAGAAAGCGTTTTCGAAAGTCTCCATATGCGGTAATAAAAAGCATTTTTGAAAGTCTCCTGATGCGGTAATAAAAAGCATTTTCGAAAGTCTCCATATGCGGTAATAGAAAGCATTTTCGAAAGTCTCCATATACGGTAATAAAAAGCATTTTCGAAAGTCTCCATATACGGTAATAAAAAGCATTTTCGAAAGTCTCCATATGCGGTAAAAAAAAAAGCATTTTCGAAAGTCTCCATATGCGGTAATAGTAAGCGTTTTCGAAAGTCTCCATATGCGGTAATAAAAAGCATTTTCGAAAGTCTCCTGATGCGGTAATAAAAAGCATTTTCGAAAGTATCCATATGCGGTAATAGTAAGCGTTTTCGAAAGTCTCCATATGCGGTAATAAAAAGCATTTTCGAAAGTCTCCTGATGCGGTAATAAAAAGCATTTTCGAAAGTATCCATATGCGGTAATAAAAAGCATTTTCGAAAGTCTCCATATGCGGTAATAAAAAAGCATTTTCTAAAGTCTCCATATGCGGTAATAAAAAGCATTTTCGAAAGTCTCCATATACGGTAATAAAAAGCATTTTCGAAAGTCTCCATATACGGTAATAAAAAGCATTTTCGAAAGTCTCCTGATGCAGTAATAAAAAGCATTTTCGAAAGTCTCCATATACGGTAATAAAAAGCATTTTCGAAAGTCTTCATATACGGTAATAAAAAGCATTTTCGAAAGTCTTCATATACGGTAATAAAAAGCATTTTCGAAAGTCTCCATATGCGGTAATATAAAGCATTTTCGAAAGTCTCCATATACGGTAATAAAAAGCATTTTCGAAAGTCTCCATATACTGTAATAAAAAGCATTTTCGAAAGTCTCCATATGCGGTAATAAAAAGCATTTTCGAAAGTCTCATATGCGGTAATAAAAAGCATTTTCGAAAGTCTCCATATACGGTAATAAAAAGCATTTTTGAAAGTCTCCTGATGCGGTAATAAAAAGCATTTTCGAAAGTCTCATATGCGGTAATAAAAAGCATTTTCGAAAGTCTCATATGGGGTAAAAAAAAATGCATTTTCGAAAGTCTCCATATACGGTAATAAAAAGCATTTTTGAAAGTCTCCATATACGGTAATAAAAAGCATTTTCGAAAGTCTCCTGATGCGGTAATAAACAGCATTTTCGAAAGTCTCCATATACGGTAATAAAAAGCATTTTCGAAAGTCTCCTGATGCGGTAATAAACAGCATTTTCGAAAGTCTCATATGCGGTAATAAAAAGCATTTTCCGAAAGTCTCCTGATGCGGTAATAAAAAGCATTTTCGAAAATCTCCATATGCGGTAAAAAAAAAAGCATTTTTGAAAGTCTCCTGATGCGGTAATAAAAAGCATTTTCAAAAGTCTCCATACGAGATGGTAAAATGTTTTCTAAAGTCTCCATATGCGGTAATTGAAAGCATTTTCGAAAAGTAACATTTTAATACAATTATATTTTATATTGGTGTTGTTTGGCAACCGTAAATTGTTTACAGTCAGATAAAAAATTCCTATGATTATTACAATTAATGCATTTTATCTTTGTTGAACATTGGTGTTTTTTATCATATTGATGTTGCTGCTGTTCTTTTGTGATAATGTGCTTGTTTTTAAAGTCCTAGAGTAAATTAAATAATACATGATGCTTCGTGAGGAGCTTACAGGAGAAAATCATGGGAATGGACTGACGGACAGACAGACAAACGGATGGTACATTAACTTCAGAGGGAAAAATATGTGAAAGTTGTGTTGTGGCAGGTGTTTTTTTTTTTTCAGAAATGATGTAAGAACGTTGGTCTCGACTGTAACCTGAACAAACAAATAAACCCCAAATGTGATTGTTTTGATTTGAAGAGGTGAGAGGAAAAGCTCTAAGACCTTAGAAGAACTGTGACAAGAAGGACACACAAATCCTTTTAAACACAAAAGGAGAAGCGGGAAAGAACAGGGAGTTGAAAAGAAGGAGGGAGAAATAGAGCGTTCCACCCCGAAAGGAAGTAAAAAGAGTCTCACGAGTATAAACCAGGGCCCCGTGGAGTTATGAGTTCATCTGCTGAGGTGAAGCTACCTCATCATGAGTTCACCAACACTAATAATTGAACTACCCATGAATTAATCCAATTCCAGAGAAAGTGATTGACAATTGCTGTGTTGAAAATTACATTAACACACTGCTCATAAAATCTCATGTTGTTTGTCAAGTTTGTAAAGCCTTTTCTGAAAGTTGAAACTAGTTTTAAAAGTAGAAGTTTGATAGTGATAAAGGCATTACAGTAAAACAAATCAAGCTAGACAGACTGTCACATAAATAGTCAGATAAACCATCAGCGAGAGAGCCACTTCAAGCAAATTAAAGGCCTTTTGAGGGTTTGTTTACACTAAAAACTGTGACAATTGGAGTTTGAAATAACAATCTGTTGGTCCATTTGAACGTTCTGTCAATCTATGGGATTTTAGATTTTTAAGAGAGCGCAAAACAATCCCATTCTTTTATCCCATAGGCGAATTGATTTTCAACAATAACTTATAAAACTGTAAAGACAGACCTAACGTGAGCGACGAGGTTGTTCATCGATGGTATACGCTTCCATTGAAGCAATCCATCTCAAATTCACTGTTTAAAAATCATGTTTGATAGTGGAATTCATGATAAACAACTTCATTACCCATGATACAGCAGAGAAAAATCCACCAGAGAATTTCGGCCAATGAAACCCGCGAAACGTGCCTTAGAGATGAAGTTATTTGCAATGCTTCATGGGATTGTAGTTTGTGCCCTCGTGAAAGACGGTAAGTGCACAGACTTATACTATTTGTCTTTATGTCCGATTTTCAAATACTTTTTTGCCTCAAAACAAAGTTGGTGATGTTGTGATTCTCCTAGGAACCGCATAAAACTCTTTTTTTGAAGGATTTTATTAAAAGTCTATGGAAGATATGAATGGGGAAAATACTTCCGGAACCCAGACGGCTGAAAAAGTGGGTGGGCACTGTTGCGTTTTATTGTCCGTTGTGCGAAAACCGTATATCCGATCCGTTAGAAAAAATAGAGCACAATAAGTCAGAACAATCTAGATATTTGTACCAAATTTGGTGGATATAGCTTGAAAGCTCTAGGAGTTGTTGGTGTTAGACATTTTGGTCTTGTTTTTAGAATACCAGTATGTTGGTTTTGTCAACATACTGATTCACTGAAATTAATCAGATTTCCCAATGCTGTATATAAAAGAGTGGACATTCCAAGAAAGTGCATTTCACTTTTCCAGGTTTGGAATGCAGTAGCGGTGGTATACAGTATATGCAGCTAGTTTGTGAGAAAATTTGTCATTTTGCCTGATCTAGTTTGAGAACTATTAGGCTATTGCATGATATTTTTCAAGCACAGTGAATGAGATTTGTTGGATTGACCCGAATGTGCTGTAAAACCCTCTGGACCAACAGATCCTGTCTTGAAGGCTGCAAGAAAAGATTCAAGGACACAGCTGTCCACTACATCCACCCTTCTGCATATGGAGACCCGGTCCTATCAACTGTCCGGCCATCGGTGGTTATATCACATCGTGGAGGGTTAGAATAACATCATTAGCATCAGAACTGGCTCTCTTGAATCCTGGTGCCTGACAAGAGTTCTTCCTCAAGTGTAGTTTCATACAAAACTGTTTACTCGACCAAAAACAAAGACCAGATGTCGTCTGTGTGTTTGTAGTGACAAGTCTCTCATAGTGTTTACAAAGTAAATCCTGTTGTGTACAGTACACACTATATGCACTAAGAGAGAAAATATGACAAGGAGGTTTTCCTTTTAGATTCTTATGATGGTGCTTCATTTGCTAGAGTGGTTGCTGAGGTATTTTGAGTGGCCAAAAGGCAGTTGATAGGTGGTTGCTAAGGTGTTTTGGCTGGTTGCTATAGTGATGCTAAGTGGTTGCTAAAGTGTTCTGAGTCGTTGCTAAGATGTCCTGAGTGGTTGCTAGGCAGTTGCAGGGTGTTCTAGGTGTTTACTAGACAGTTGATAGGGGGTTGTAGGGTGTTCTGAGTGGTTACTGGGCAGTTGCTATTGTGTTTTGATTAGTTGCTAGGGAGTTGCTGGGCAGATGCCAGGGTGTTATAAACGGTTGTTACTGTAGATGGTTGCTCGGCAGTTGCCATTGTGTTCTGGATGTTAGCTAGGCAGTTGGGAGGGTAGTCTGAGTGGTTGCTAGGTGGCTGCTGGGCAGTTGCCATGGTGTTTTGGGTGTTAACTAGGCAGTTGCTACAGTGTTATGAATGGTTGCTAGGCAGTTTATGAGCAGTTTGCAGGGTGTTCTGGGTGGTTACTGGGCAGTTGCTATTGTGTTTTGATTAGTTGCTAGGGAGTTGCTGGGCAGTTGCCATTGTGTACTGGATGTTAGCTAGGCAGTTGGGAGGGTAGTCTGAGTGGTTGCTAGGTGGCTGCTGGGCAGTTGCCATGGTGTTTTGGGTGTTAACTAGGCAGTTGCTACAGTGTTATGAATGTTTGCTAGGCAGTTTATGAGCACTTTGCAGGGTGTTCTGGGTGGTTACTGGGCAGTTGCTATTGTGTTTTGATTAGTTGCTAGGGAGTTGCTGGGCAGATGCCAGGGTGTTATAAACGGTTGTTACTGTAGATGGTTGCTCCGGCAGTTACCATTGTGTTCTGGATGTTAGCTAGGCAGTTGGGAGGGTAGTCTGAGTGGTTGCTAGGTGGCTGCTGGGCAGTTGCCATGGTGTTTTGGGTGTTAACTAGGCAGTTGCTACAGTGTTATGAATGGTTGCTAGGCAGTTTATGAGCAGTTTGCAGGGTGTTCTGGGTGTTTGCTAGGCATTTGTTAGGGTGTTCTGAGTGGTTGCTAGGCAGTTGCTAAAGGTGTTTTTGATTCTCTGTGTCTGTCTGTCAATTTCATGTTATATTCCACTTTGTTAGATTATGAATGGTTGCTAGGCAGTTTATGAGCAGTTCCCAGGGTGTTCTGGATGCTAGCTAGGCAGTTGCATGGGTGGTCTGAGTGGTTGCTAGGCGGTTGATGGGCAGTTGCAAGGTTGTTCTGGGTGTTTGCTAGGCTGTTGCTACGGTGTTCTGAATGGTTGCTTTGTGGTTGCTGGGCAGTTTGTTGGGTGTTTGCTAGGCAGTTGCTAGGGTGGTGGTCTGAGTGGTTGCTAGGCAGTTGATGGGCATTTGCAAGGGTATTCTGGGTGTTTGCTAGGCTGTTGCTACGGTGTTCTGAATGGTTGCTTTGCAGTTGCTGGGCAGTTTGCAGGGTGTTCTGGGTGTTCTGAATGGTTGCTTTGTGGTTGCTTGGCAGTTTGCAGGGTGTTCTGGGTGTTTGCTAGGCAGTTGCTAGGGTGGTCTGAGTGGTTGCTAGGTGGTTGATGGGCAGTTGCAAGCGTGTTCAGGGTGTTTGCTAGGCTGTTGCTACGGTGTTCTGAATGGTTGCTTTGTGGTTGCTTGGCAGTTTGCAGGGTGTTCTGGGTGTTTGCTAGGGTGTTCTGAGTGGTTGCTAGGCAGTTACTGGGCAGTTGCTAAAGGTGTTTTTGATTCTCTGTGTCTGTCTGTCAATTTCATGTTATATTCCACTGTATTATACTGAGCAAAATACAAAATTTAATGAATTAACTAAATATATGTCTGATATTGAAATGCATCTAGGTTAAACGGGGAGGGATGCTAAATGCAAATTTGAATTCCACTTGATTGCCAGCAAGCATCTACTGCATAAAACAGACTGCTGTGTATGCTCTGTATCTGCATATGTGCAGCCTTGACAATAGTCTACATTACCATTTCTAAATCAGTACATTTGACTCAAAATGACTCCTGCGGTTTTAGCGTTTATATTTTATGCAGACCAGACCATGCAGAAAAATTACCACCTCATCTCTGCAACCTACATCGAAACGTGAAGTCTAGCTATCACTTACCTTTTTATCTGACTGGATTGAAGATATAAACATTAATACTAAACTACTTTCATGCCAAACACCTCCTCCCATCAATGGGTATTCGTTTGTCGAAGTAAAAAATAACCTGGGGAAGCACAGAATACTGAATACTGAACCACCATACTAGGTTTATGCTATGCTGTTACTAAGATGTTCCAATGCAATACTTAATACATAATGTTTTTCGCAGTACAATTTAATATTCACTGAAGAAAATAATAAAACTATATTCTACAAGTTCTGAAGGCCCCTAATGGCTTGAATCATTGTTGCTGGATTGTGCCGAAGGCCCTCAGGGGCTTTTTTGTAGCATTTGTGATTCCACCCTCACATACATCAACAAATTTCCTCTGAAACTCCTTGAATCTGAAATTAAAAGCCGCTTTTTTATCAGTGCCAAAAAACAAAACAAAAAAACATGAACAGTGAGCCTTGTTAATATATTCATATCTCCTGTGTGAGTTCATTATTTTCTTGTTCCTCTCTTTGGTTGGCTGCGACCGAAGGTCACAGAGGAATAAAGGCAGTGTTAAAATGGCAAAATATAATGTGTGCTCCAGCAAGTCAAAGACAACTACGCTCTCGTCAGAATAAACCTCTAACCAATTCCCAAACCTCCCATGCAGATGCGTTGGATCCAACATTTGGCGGTTACACTAAGGATTCATTTAAGTTAAGATGCTGCCTTCGAAGGCAGCTGACTATGACGTTAGTATACAGCAAGGCAGCTCACTTTGGCAGGCAGTCCTCTTTTAAACGAGGAGAACGTTTCAGGAATAAATCTTGCCGATTTGCTACGTTGCTGCCGTCCTTTTGAATAATTGAATAATCTTGCCTGATTTGTCAAACACTTTGGCTAGCTCCCCTCTTGCTAAAGTGGCGCACTTAAAAAATGGAGAAGAAAGGAGCTCATTATGAGGTGGGATTTGGTGCCATCACTCATATGTTGTCCTGAGCATCCCTAACCAATCAGACGCCACTCCAATCAACGCGGCTCGTTAAAGTGACATTGAGCATGATTCATTAAGATTGGAATCAAATGCGGATGCTAATGAGAACAATGACTAACAATTCATCATTGGTTTGAAGCACCCTCTAAACAATCATGCATTTTTGAAATTCAAAAAGTGTCAACAACACAATTAAACATTAAATCTTATGAAACAGCTTGACATTCATTCAGCAAAAATGTGTTTAAAAACAGTTTGCACATATGTACACACTTACAATATGTTTAGAGTGGCTCTACAACTTTTCAGATGCAAAAACAAACACCACTGGATAGGTGCGGATTGTTCTCCGTTTGGATGCTTGGACTGAAAGTGGCTAAATCGTGAACTCCTTTATGCTATGCAATCGGTATCAATGCAGTCTGTACTAAATTATGGAAGTGAACTTTGTATTCTCCTGGTTACACTTACTACAGTAAAACACATTTCATATAGCAGCTTCTTACTGAGTAAATTGCCTTAGTATAACAGTGTTAGTAAAGCTTTGAAACTGTTAGCTTCCAATGCTACAAGCTACTCATAACTTAAAGTAGTTCAACTACATGAGTAGTCAAGCTACACGAAGAAATAATTGGCTACATTACAAGCTAATAACAAAAGGTTAATATCTACATTAGAGGAGAATAGATGCTTTTAGATACATCACAGTCGGATGATATTATTTAATTTTGAAATCAGTTTTGATTGGAGAACTCGCCTGCAGTAATATCACCTGATAAATATATATTTAATAGGGATGTGCACGGATAGTCAACATTCGGTTAACCTTGCAACGCGCCACTATTCAAATACCAACATCACTATCTGGTTATTCTACACATGTAATAGAGGTCTTCAACCTGACCCGAACTCAACAAGTTGGGTTTGGGTCAGTTTTTCAAGTAAAAGGCGAGTTTGAGGTTGTTCAAACATGCTTTTGTTTGCATCTGCGCTGTTTTTCTATACAATTAACATGCGCTGTACAGACATCTTTGACTGTTAGGTTAGGGTTATAGTTAAAAGAAGGGTTTATGGTTAAGGTAAGAGTTTAGGGTAAAGGGTTGGTTTAGGGTTAATGTATTGGTTTAGGGTAAGGGTTGGGGTTATGGTTAAGGTAAGGGTTTAGGGTAAGGGTTGGGGTTATGGTTAGGGTAAGGGTTTAGGGTAAGGGTTGGGGTTATGGTTAAGGTAAGGGTTTAGGGTAAGGGTTGGGGTTATGGTTAAGGTAAGGGTTTAGGGTAAGGGTTGGGGTTATGGTTAGGGTAAGGGTTTAGGGTAAGGGTTGGGGTTATGGTTAAGGTAAGGGTTTAGGGTAAGGGTTGGGGTTATGGTTAAGGTAAGGGTTTAGGGTAAGGGTTGGGGTTATGGTTAAGGTAAGGGTTTAGGGTAAGGGTTTAGGGTAAGGGTTGGGGTTATGGTTAGGTTGATGGTTAAGGTAAGGGTTGGGGTTATGGTTAAGGTAAGGGTTGGGGTTATGGTTAAGATAAGGGTTTAGGGTAAGGGTTGGGGTTATGGTTAGGTTGATGGTTAAGGTAAGGGTTGGGGTTATGGTTAAGGTAAGGGTTTAGGGTAAGGGTTGGGGTTATGGTTAAGGTAAGGGTTTAGGGTAAGGGTTGGGGTTATGGTTAAGATAAGGGTTTAGGGTAAGGGTTGGGGTTATGGTTAAGATAAGGGTTTAGGGTAAGGGTTTAGGGTAAGGGTTGGGGTTATGGTTAAGGTAAGGGTTTAGGTTAAGGGTTGGGGTTATGATTAAGGTAAGGGTTTAGGGTAAGGGTTGGTTAGGGTTAATGTATTGGTTTAGGGTAAGGGTTGGTTAGGGTTAATGTATTGGTTTAGCGTAAGGGTTGGGGTTAGGTTTAGAGTTAAGCCATTGGTTTAGGGTTCAGAGTTATGGTAAGGGTTGAGGTTATGGTTAGGGTAAGATTAAAAACATCTATGTACATAATAAGTACATTGAAGCAATTGATTAATTAATTGTAGTTCAAGACACCTGATATAAAGTGGGTCCAAATATAGTGCTAATTAGCAGCAATTCTTTCTTTTCTTTTCCCTCATTTAACCAGATTAAAAAGTAATTGAGATTCAAATTTTTTTTTCATGTGTAATTTAGCCAAGAGGGCAGCAACAACAACAACAACAGTACAATCAGGATTCACAACAACAGTTCACAATAAGATAAAACACCATATCTTTTAAAAGTACCTTAAATTCATTTAACGATGGGAGAATAGACAACTTTAAAATGTTTTGTGAATTATTCCAAGCAGCCGGAGCATTACACTTAAAATATTTTTTACCAGACTCTGTCCAGACTCGAGGAACATTTAAATATAACAGGTCATTTGAACAAATATTATAGCGTATATCTGTATTGGATGAACTGAGAGACAAATAAGGATGAGTTAAACCACAAATGGACATATAGATAAAACAATAGCAGTTAAAACTTCTGCCTTAACGTATAGAACGCAATGGTGCGTATGATAACTACAATCAGTAATAAAACGTAAGGCACTGTGAAAAACAATGTCAAGTTTGTTTTTTACATGTTGTACTGGAGCATTCACATAAAGCAGATCTCCATTATCCAATAATGCTAGAAAAGTTGCAGACACCAAGTATTTTCTTGCACTAAAAGAGAATAAAGTTATATTTCTAAAGTTATACTTGAAAGATGATTGGCTATCCAATAATAGTTTCATCTGAATTCAGTTAAAAATCAATTAAAATATAGATTTCGCTTTGATGAAGGCTATGCAGGGCTCAAATGAATCAGTGAATCATTTATGTGAACTAGTTCATTATACCGGAGCCGTCTGAATGAACGGCTCACTAAAATTTACCCTTTAACCGGTTCATTTGATTGAAGCTTCCAAAATAACCAATCCTCTTAAATGATTTGGTTTTCGCAGCACTACATGAGATAGAGGGGACGGTTTAGGTGAGCATGATTGACTCCCGCCAACATCGTTGCTGCATTCGCAATTATATGTGACAATTGTAGCTATTTTGTGACGCTACGGCGCTAAAATGGAGCTTGTTACTCGAAAACGGCACTGTTGTGAAATTAGCTGAACTACTGTCACACTATTGAAAAGTTTGGTTGCGTTAGTAGCACCGCTACTGTTTGTAAGCTACTCCCAACACTGTCAGAGACTGGCTCACATTTTTGGCAATCCATCTGGGCTATAAACTGTGCAATGTTTTGATAAGATTGCTAGAATACCAAGACTCAGATGTCTATGCTTATATAACAATATAAGGTACAGTAATTCAAGTTAATGCGTTAATGCTAGCACTAATTATAGTGTTTTCATCTGCGAATAAGATGCAAATCTCTTATAACAAGAAACCAAAATTTTTCAAATACTATGAACTTCTGTCACCCAGCATCATTACCGCCTCAGTTTTCCCCCCATGCATAACCTGCAGGAAGTAAGCAGGTCTTGTGTGATGCGCCAAGTATTAAGCATGTTTTGTTTGTGCTTGTGCATGCATTATAGTGCGTTGAGGTTGGCGAGAGCTGTAAATATGTGTGTGCATGTGTGTGTGTGCATGTGTGTGTTGAAGTCTTCCCTGCAGACAAATGCCATGGCTGAAAAATACAAGCTTGTGCCGCAGTGCTCGATGCTAGCTGCCTTATTAGCATACAGGAAAGGTGATGTAAAGTGACGCCGTCCCCTGTGGTGTAAATATTTTAATTCATAATGTGCTCGTTGGCGGATGGGGCTCTAGCCCCCCCTCCCCTTTTGCTTTTTTATTCCGCCGCATGGCATAAAGCCGCGGCTACAGCATGCCCTGAATCCTCATTAGCGTCACAGCTTATCTGTATGTATAAAATGGCTTTCATATGAAAACACAAAACTGTAAGAACAGTAGATTCCCTTTTTGATGGCCAGTCGTTGAGATCGTCGTAGGAGATGACGAATATTTGAACAATGTTTGGAATAATTTACTAAATCTAGAATTTGCTAGTAACTTCAATTGATAGTTGACCCAAAAATGATAATTCTGCCATTATTTTCTCACCTTTATGTTGCTCCGTATAACTTTTTTCCTCCATGATACAAAAACAAAAATGTTAAGCAAATGTTAGGGACTGGTAGCCTCTCTTAGCATCTCATTTTGTGTTCCATAGAGGAAAGTCATTTGGGTAGTCCATGTGAATTTGCTAAAATTAAATAACAAAAGAAATGGTGCAAAAAGAAGACTGATTTGGCTGTTGGTTTTGGAAGAGACACAAGGGAGAGCTAATGTTTCTGTAAATCGGTCAAGTAGACGTTTATCGGCCGCTGGGTCATTTCTAGCTATACGTGGTATAAGAGGCCGCTTAGGACCCCTGATCCACCATGGTCGGTTTATTTACATTTTTTGTATATAGTTATTTATTGTTATTTATAGTCATTTATTATTAGTATGTTTGCATTTATCATTAATATTTTTGCGTTTTGTGTCATTAATATATTCCAGTTCTAAGCTAAAATATTCAAATTTGTTGAAGACTGTATTGTGGTGTCATTTTTGGATGGGCCTGGATACAGGGGGGGGGGTTGGTTCTCCAAGTAGGAATTCGCTTAGAGCCCCCATATGCTCAGAAACTGCCCTGATTGCTCAATATAAAGGGTTTGATACGGGCCGTTTTTTGGCCTGGCCAATATGGCGACCTATTGCTAGTATCAACAGCAACAGGGACATTAACACGACAACATCCAGACTTAAACGATATCTCTTATGTCACCAACAGTGCAAACCCCTGCTTAAAACCTGCCAACCCTTTCCGACATTTATAATCAACTCCAAATGTGGCTTCAGTGATCCAGTCACAATGCGTCTTCCGATTCTGATCACTGAAAACACATGCTAATGCTAGGTTGCTGGGCCGAAGTCTTTACTTCTTTATGCAGCACTAGACCGACCTTTAAGAGCGCATTCATAAGAAAACATACTCCTTATTAGATTTACAAACACAGAACCACTCAGACAAATGATACCAGTGGCGTCTGGCACCGCAAGGCTAAAGCTAATGTTCCCTGCAGCATTAGCACTGAGGCGAGTCTTGCAGTTGGTGACAGGCCCAGACATGCCTGCTATTGGCTGGGCATGATGCTTTGCCTGTCTGCTCGCTAAAGCTCGACAGCATGGTTCTTGTGTTAACGGAAGGATGCATGCCTTTCGCTTTGATTAAGATGTCACTGTCAGTCGCTTTGTGAAGTGTGCAATTTATGCCCCTTCTCAAAGAGCGACCAGGGAATATAATGCAAATAGAAAGGAAACGCGCGGGTCAAGGATAAATAAAAGGGAGGGTCTTTTATTCTTGACAAATGACAGACTCATGCACTTAATTATTTACACTTCAAAAAAGTGGGAACAATGATGCTGTCTGTCATTCTTTGTAGAGCATATTGACTTTTTGTAAAATTACAGCCCTTGACTAGATTGCATAATTACTGATCAATAATAATTAATTATTTGAGAGGAAACGATGGTAAAACGCCATAAGGGTGTCCTCTAGTCTTGTTTGAGTCTTTTTTTCTTCTTCTGCATAACGCAACGAGACTGGTTGTTTTCATCGTTTTCTTTTCAAACATTTTGTCTTGATGCCCTGGCAGTGTAATTTCATCTAATTAAAGATAAGGAGGTGCGTGAGCTATTTCTCCTCCCGAAATGATAAGCCAGTGCCGCAGATAACCTGAGGAATTATTGTTTACCTCTCCACAAGGCTTTGTGTGGAAAAAAAGAATAAAAGGAGGATTTACAATTTGGCTGGGAGGGTAAAACGCAAAGAGTTTAATCCTGTTATTATCACATTTGAAACAGCAACAGAAAAAACAACAACTCATTACCTTGTACATGTGTACATTTGCATAAATAGATATAGAAAAAGCTGCTGACCTCTCGATATCAAGTTGTCATCAAAACAGACATTTGTTAGCGAGAGGTGGAGATCCTCGGCAACAGACAGCTGGTGATTAAACCACATTAGGATTTGCATGGTTAACACTGCTGTGTAATTATAAATATGATCCATGTCACTCGCTGGTAATTGATGCCTCTGGCCGTCTCCTCTAAGCCCTTGAATGAGCTGGGTGTCATAGCAGGTTTTCTGCAGCCATTTCTTACAGTTTTAACTTACAGTAGATCTGTACTCTCGGGTCACACATCAGACTCCGCGAAAGTAAAATTTGACAATATTTGTGCTGACCTCATACCTGTTCCCTAACCCTAACTAAACCTAACCTTTCCCTAAGATTTGGTATCAACAGCACATTTTGAGGTTTTTATTGATATCGTTTTATGGGTGTTTTTCCCTGCACCACCATTGTTTCCTCCCGCTGATGGTCACAGATATGGTGGCTGTGGGGAAAAAGTGACGTCACTGAAACAGATCTATAGCTACACTACACACAATACATGAAACAACAAGCTTGTTAAATTTAAGCTCACTCCAAAAATTTTGCTAGCTAAGGTAACAGTCATTTCACAGAAAAATTAGCCACGCTAAACTGAAAGCTAACTTTAACCAAACGCAGCTATAGTTACACTACATGAAAAGACAAGCTTGATAAATTTAAGGTACATCAAATTTTCTCTTATACATATGAAATAATCAAAAGCTACTAAAAAATGTAGCTAGCTAAGCTAACAACCACTCAACAGAAAAATTAGCTAAGCTAAACTGAAAGCTAACTTTGACCAAACGCAGCTCAAGTTACATATGAAAAGACTGGCTTGATAAATTTTAGCTACTTCATATTTTCTCTTATACATATAAAATAATCACAAGCTACTAAAATTTTTAGCTAGTTAAGCTAACAACCACTCCACAGAAAAATTTGTTATGCTAAACTGAAAGCTAACTTTGACCAAACAAGGCTATAGTTACACTACATGAAAAGACTGGCTTGATAAATTTAAGCTACTTCATATTATTTCTTCTAACTATGAAATAATCACAAGCTACTCAAAAACTTAGCTAGCTAAGCTAACAACCACTCCACAGAAAATTTAGCTAAGCTAAACTGAAAGCTAACTTTGACCAAACGCGGCTCAAGTTACATATGAAAAGACTAGCTTGATAAATTTGAGCTACTTCATATTTTCTCTTATACATATGAAATAATCACAAGCTACTAAAAAAATGTAGCTAGCTAAGCTAACAACCTCTCCACAGAAAAATTAGCTAAGCTAAACTGAAAGCTAATATTGACCAAACAAGGCTATAGTTACACTACATGAAAAGACTGGCTTGATAAATTTAGGCTACTTCATATTTTTTCTTATAACTATGAAATAATCACAAGTTACTCAAAAACTTAGCTAGCTAAGCTAACAAAGACGCCACAGAAAAATTTGCTAAGCTAAACTGAAAGCTAACTTTGACCGAACGCGGCTATAGTTACACTACATGAAAAGACTAACTTGATAAATTTTAGCTACTTCATATTTTCTCTTATACATATGAAATACTCAAAAGCTACTAAAAAATGTAGCTAGCTAAGCTAACAACCACTCAACAGAAAAATGAGTTAAGCTAAATTGAAAGCTAAATTTGACCAAACGCGGCTCAAGTTACATATGAAAAGACTAGCTTGATAAATTTGAGCTACTTCATATTTTCTCTTATACATATGAAATAATCACAAGCTACTAAAAAAAAATGTAGCTAGCTAAGCTAACAACCTCTCCACAGAAAAATTAGCTAAGCTAAACTGAAAGCTAATATTGACCAAACAAGGCTATAGTTACACTACATGAAAAGACTGGCTTGATAAATTTAGGCTACTTCATATTTTTTCTTATAACTATGAAATAATCACAAGTTACTCAAAAACTTAGCTAGCTAAGCTAACAAAGACGCCACAGAAAAATTTGCTAAGCTAAACTGAAAGCTAACTTTGACCGAACGCGGCTATAGTTACACTACATGAAAAGACTAACTTGATAAATTTTAGCTACTTCATATTTTCTCTTATACATATGAAATACTCAAAAGCTACTAAAAAATGTAGCTAGCTAAGCTAACAACCACTCAACAGAAAAATGAGTTAAGCTAAATTGAAAGCTAAATTTGACCAAACGCGGCTCAAGTTACATATGAAAAGACTAGCTTGATAAATTTGAGCTACTTCATATTTTCTCTTATACATATGAAATAATCACAAGCTACTAAAAAAAAATGTAGCTAGCTAAGCTAACAACCTCTCCACAGAAAAATTAGCTAAGCTAAACTGAAAGCTAATATTGACCAAACAAGGCTATAGTTACACTACATGAAAAGACTGGCTTGATAAATTTAGGCTACTTCATATTTTTTCTTATAACTATGAAATAATCACAAGTTACTCAAAAACTTAGCTAGCTAAGCTAACAAAGACGCCACAGAAAAATTTGCTAAGCTAAACTGAAAGCTAACTTTCACCGAACGCGGCTATAGTTACACTACATGAAAAGACTAACTTGATACATTTTAGCTACTTAATAATTTCTCTTATGCATAAGAAATAATCACAAGCTACTCAAAAAATTTAGCTAGATAAGCTAACAACCACTTCACAGAAAAATTAGCTAAGCTAAACTGAAAGCAATTTTTTAATTTTTTTTTTAGAAAGTTGCTACACTGCAAAAAAAAAAAACATTCTCTAGTCTTGTTTTTCAGTAAAAACATCCAAAATAAATTTACTTAAGAATAAAAAAAATTGCATCCCTTACAGCACATGTAGATCACCCAGATGTCTATTTGATGTGTGTTTTTACAAGGAAGAAACTTAATCCAAAAGGAAAAACAAATCAAATTTTCTCACCCCACTGGAATACATTATACTGTATTTTTTCTGCTATTAAGTATTCCTCTGAAAATAGGGCTTAATATCTTCTTGCATTTTGTGCCTCAAGGAGCAAGGATTTTTTTTTTACTGGAAAACAAGAAATAAAATACTGATTAAAAATTATTATTATTTATTTAATATTTACACTATACGCCACATGGGAAAACTAGCCTGCTAAATGTAAGCTTCTTCATATTTTCTCTTATCAATATGAAATATATAAAAAAATTATTATAGTAACATAAAAAACATGAAATTTGATCCAATGTACAATGTTCTAATTCATTAGAAAACTAAAAACATTTGCAAAAAGACAAAACAAAAATGTACCTACCCTGCTAAATATTAAAATAGATTTGTTACTTGCTAATGAGAAATCAAGTTAAACTAACTGCTTTTCGTAGCGGCACTGCCCAAGCTCAGAAATAAACAAATATTAACAGTGGGCTAACACAGAATAGGAATTAACTGGCCTGGTCAAAGGGATTTGCTTATTCATAACTGCTGGAAACAGCTTGTGTAAGACTAATTCCACACAAGTGTTTTTCTCAAGGGTTTAAAATGTCATAAGTTGTTTTGTTTACAATGTAAAGACCAGCTGAGTTTGTCATCTAAATGGCCAAATCTGAGCGTATATCGCCTACGACGTGGTGTAGCTGTAGCCTAATTGTAAGTGGTTCTCAACGACTTTTGGACTGTAAGCTACGACTGACTACATAAGTAACCCCACACATAATCAACTGAGTGATATCCATCACAGAGTCTATTAATTAATTTCCATAATAATGCCTGCCAGAATTAGCCTGCGGGACCGTCTAATTAGTTCTCTATCAGTAGCTGAACACAAATTAACCATGTGATGATTTTTAAAACAGAAGAACTCAAAGCCAGTCTGGTGCCAGCGGTGGAGGGCTTTTTGTTTAGTGGCATATTGGGAATAAAGTGCTTTGGCATGCTGTGGCAACACCTGTCACTCTTTTCCCAAGCTTTTCAGCGGATTAAGGTGACGTCATTGCTTAGCAATCAAACTGCCATGGAGTTTGGGATGTTGGGGGAGACGGTGATGTTAAATGCTAACGTTCTTTCCTTCAGTGCATGAATAATACATGCCGCTAAGACGCCCCATGAATAATTAAGGAGGTGGTAATGAGCAGGGCCAGGTGCCGTATTTCAAAAGTAAAGAGTGTGAGAAGTCAATGCTCAAAAGACACAGAAATGGGATCAGGAGGCATTTGGTTGGCTTCTGTGATGTAGTAGTGATGTAATCCTTAAATGACTAAGTTCTTCATATTTTCTAAGGCCACATACAAACGAATACATTTTCATTTGGAATATATTGAATTCACTACGTTTATGACTCTCATTTATGACTCTCCGCATACTTTAGAAAAACTTACTTTAGGAAACTGGCAATGTTACTGTACAGTATACACCAGTGAGCCAACTGGTGACCATTCACAGTTGAAGTGAATAATGTTGATCATCTCCTAACAAGGTCACTGTAGCATGGGGACGTGCAATGGCGCTTTTGGGGTGGCCGGTACATTCACCAACTGACATTCCCGGTACGCCGCACACCACTTGCGAACGTCCCTGTGAATGGCCGGCCAAAAGAAAAGGGCCATTATACGTTTCAAAAACTTTTCGTGACCCAGGTGTCAAGCCTTACCGTTCTCTCCCTCCCGTTGACTGACACATGACCACGTCCCCATGCCACAGTCACATGTCAAGGTCTGGGTGGATTAGATGGTAAGCGAATAATCAGCTCTCGTATTCAATGTGTTGAATGCATCAGAAATGGTCAGGAGTAAAGACCTGGGTGACTTTGACAAGGGCCAGACGACTGGGTCAGAGCATCTCTGAATCGGCAAGGCTTGTGGGGGTGCTCCCTGTCAGCAGGCGTGAGTACCTACCGACAGTGGTCTGAGAAGGGAGAAACCATAAACCGGCAACAGGGTGTCGGGTGGGCAAGGCTCATTGGTGCGCAAGGACAACAAAGGCGATCCCATCTGGTCCAAACTGACAAAAAGTCCACTGTGGCACAAGACACACAAATTTTAATGATGGTTACGGGAGGAATGTGTCACAACACACAGTGCATCACTCCCTGCCGTGTAGTCACAGATCGGTCAGAGTGCCCATGATGACCCCTGTCCACCGTAGAAAGCGCCTACAATGGGAATGCGAGCGTTGGAACTGGACCTTGGAGCAGTGGAAGAAGGTTGCCTGGTCCGATGACAGGATGCACTGTGGGAAGATGACAAGCCGATGGAGGGAGAGTGATGCTCTGGGCAAAGTTCTGTTGGGAAACTCTAGGTCCGGCCATTCACGTGGACGTCAGTTTGACACGTGCCATCTACCTAAACATAATTTCAGACCAGGTACACCTTTTCATGGCAATGGTAATCCTTGATGGCAGTGGCCTATTTCAGCAGAATGATGCATCCTGCCACACTGCGCACATGGTTCGGGAATGATTTGAGGAACATGATGAAGAGTTCAAGGTGTTGCTCTGGCCTCAAATTTCAATGTGGAATGTGCTAGACCAAGAAGTCCGATCCATGGCGGCTCCAGCTCGTAACTTACAGGACTTGAAGGATCTGTTGCTAATGTCTTGGTGCCAAATACCACAGGACACCTTCAGGGGTCTCGTAGAGTCCATGTCGTGGCGGGTCGGTGCTGTTTTGGCAGCATGCGGAGGACTAACAGCATACAGTATTAGGCAGGTGGTCATAATATTTTGGCTCATCAGTGTATATTCTGGAGCCGGATTCACAGAAATCAAAAATGTCTTAAAAATCCTTACGCTACCAATTTCTTCACATTTTCTAAGGCCACATACAAAAATAGACAAATGCAAACAATATTAGTAGATGCATTTAAACAGGGTCATACTGTACATGAACCTTGTCCAGTAGAGTTTCAATTGAAATTGGCATACCAATTGGTTTCAATGGGCAGCACATGATTCATGTTGTTTTCTTGTAGATCTAGATATCAAATGCTTTGAATAAAACTGCAGTTCATGGGGAGTGCAGGTTTTTCTCAAGAGGCACTGAAGCTCTGTTTAGGCCAGGGGGTAAACAACATCGGTAACGCCCCAATAGACCCCAAAGGGCTGGAAAGCAATGACAAACAACTTTCATGTGTGGTTTATTTCAAGGTCTTTATTTTTATTTATTTTTTTATTTAATGCTGTATATTCCAATATTTAAGAACCATTGACAAAGACACTAGGTGCCCAGGAAGGTTTTTGTAACCCCCTGGCGTCCACCTAACAAGACCAATTAGGATTCAACTGGGCAGATTGAAATCACAAAGGCCATTCCCATCTGAGAGGTATAAAAAAAGTGCCACTTTTAGTGCAACACATATCTTTTGGTCCCTTTTCGATGATTTCACATGGAGCAAAAAGCTGGATCCACAATGAAGCTGTGGACCTCCCTGAATGACAAAAAAAAAATTGTATTTGAGAATAAATTGCTTGCTTTGTCACTTTATGATTGTGGTGTCTGCCATTTGTGCTGTTGAATAATTGTGCTTTTCTTGTGTGGGACGCCAAAGCAACATTGCACTCAGAATTCTGCGCCGTTTAATTCAACAGCTCTCAACCTAACACAATACAGGCTAAATTTTGTCTGTATAAAACTGTAATTTTACACTTGAGAGTTGGGTTTATGAAAAAGATAACAATAAATATACTGCTGAAATATATCTGCGCATGGTGTACCGTTAGCGTTTGCCAGCTGCACGACAGGGTGGCAAATATTTTCCGACAGATGTGCGTCCATCGTGCCCCATCTCAATAAAACTATCATAGCTCACTGGAATGACTCCCACAGTGATGTTAATTATACCTCATTTCAATATCCCTGGAAACAAAATGCTAGAGAATAAAACTTTTAATTAAAATCTCTCTCACAAGGACTTAGCTTGCTTATTAGCATTACTTTGCATTAGCGTTGGTCATTGAGGGGAATTAAATTATATTTGGCGTTTAAACTAAGACATTTTTCCTCAAAACAAGGCTGATAATATGGTCTTTGCAATGTAAAAATAAACATATGTTTAAGCCATGGTCTCACATTTAGCACAGGTATGAAAATGCATTAATTATGCTACATTTATGCCTCACATCCACAATAAACCAACGTTTACCTCCACTGAAAAACTATTGTAGAATTGATAATTAATTATATAAATATAAAATTAAATTATAAATACTTTAGAAAATAATGATAGGAAAATGAAAACGCTGTTTTCACTAATACACTGTCAGTTGAAATCCCTTTTTAAGATTTGATTACATCATCGTTTTCCAAACTATGCTATAACTATGCATCGTTTTCCAAACTGGGGGGGGGGGGGGGTGGTGGTGGTTTGTTCTCTCTCTCCTTTTCTGAATATCATGGTGCCGTTTTGTGGTCTGTTCTGCATAACACGATGGCTCATTTTAGCTTATCGCGGCCCATTCAGCACATTTCGCGGCCAACCCATCGGCCGACTTGGTTCTCTCGATGGCCATTCCACCCCCCAATCGGCCCCAAAGTGCATCAGCACACTGGGAAAATGGCCAGTATGCCAGATTACCAGTCCAGCCCTGCCTAATGTCATCATTTTCCAAAGTATGCCCTAGTAGAGAGCGTTTCAAACAAAAAACGTTGTGTGGATGTAGACTAATACATTTCTGGTTGAAAACTAATTTTTCTGCTTCCTAAAGTCATCTTTTCTAAGTATGCTATACTAGAGATCACTTATCAAAGTCTTCGTATTCAGTGGAGGAAACCAGTGTGTCTGGGAGGCGTATAGATAGCAAAATCAATATGTTTTCAAACGAAAACATAAGTGTGGACATGGCCCACGTTTGACCACCAAATTTTGTCTCCCATGTACACATCACAGCTCAGAATACCTTGATCCTGTGTGGAAACCACTACACCGTGTCAATGACAAAATCTAGCCTAATGTTTGAACAGAAACGGATTGTGAGGGCGTTTGGAAACTGCATCTATCTTGGCACACCAATCCCAGGAACATTCAGGCTTCAACAGCCTGCAAAACTGCCAAACTTGGCCTGTATGCCTTCACCCTGGCGTACCGCCACTTCTTTCTCTCCCTTTTTGTGTTTCAAACTCTTTCCAGACCTTCCCTCAACCACATACTTCCTATCCAGTCTCAGAACAAGCTCCTCTCCCTGTCGAAAGCACCCTTCCAGGTCTGTGATCCGACACTCATCACTAGTGAAATGATAGAAATGTCCAATATTGCCAATGACATTTGCTCATAAAACCCGATGGCACACTGGAGACAGGTCGACAGAAATCCCGCTCTGCCACCTGTCTTATACACTTTTGTTTTATTGTTGTTATTTCGTAATAATTCACCGTACTGCAAAACCCCACAAAATCCTACTAGAGGTGAAAGGAAAACAATAATGTTTTGTTGCAATGAGCTTATTTTGGTTTGTTGATGTGAGAAACTGGAATAAACAGCACTAGGATTATATTATCCCACGCTTCAGGATATTTCAGGAGTTTTATACCATGTTATGCAGCTATTCAAGTGAAACATATGCCACTACTTCCTCTGTCATGCAATAATGATACTTATACAGTAAAATTAAGTCGTTTTTAAATGGTATTTGGAGAAGGACTCATATCATAATTGTTTCTCTCTGAGATAGTAATAAGATCAAATGGAGAATGAAGGAGACTTCTGCTTGAGTCCCCTTCTTAGATGTTTCTCCAGGGCAAAAGACCCCGGTACTGTTGTGTATTCTCTCGAGTTTCAGGAGAGTACTCAACAATGTCACAAACCGTGCTCAGACTCGCCAAGATATCGCTAAATCAATCAAAGTCAGAGATCTCAATACCCAGGTAGCACAGGTGTAGATCTTGTCATCTGGAAAGCCTTACTATCAAATTTACATCTGCTAAACATCTTAAAAAGATCAGATTTACAAACATTCAAAAACATAAAGTGTCTCATTGTCATCCAAATCATACTTCTTGACATAGGTCATAAATGATGCAGATGAGCAAACAATGTTAAAATACATTTTCCAGATGAAGTCTATAAAGGAGAATGTCTTCATGTGCTCATAAAACGCATCAAGACAGTTATCATGTGCTTTGTGTAGCCGTTTTTGTCATTTTTCTGTGGGTAAGCTGTGCATGTATTTGGGTCAACAATTTTCCTGCATTCATCTATTGTCTTCTGTACTTCTTGTATTATTTGGCCGTGCACAATCAAATATGTCGACAAACAAACCACACATATGGGAACTCCAGCTTGCATTCACACTTATGAATGGCTTTTCATGGCCAACGGTCTTTAAAATCTCAATCATGTTTGTTCTGATCGCACAAAAGCATTCGCCAAGACAGAACCATGCAGACACAAAAGAGGGGATTGTCTCTGGTCAAACGAGAAAACAAGGCCTCTGAGCTATTTTCTCACATATTACATGATCTCTTTCAACTGTGTAGATGCTTTGAATCTGGAATAAGAACTGAAATAATATCTATAGCAACTATATTTTGTTTTATTTCATGCATGTTTGTGTTGATGCAATCTGACCTATACAGTCCAGAGGAATTCAATGGTTTTCTTACATACTGTATTCTAGCATTATGTATTATCTAAAATGCTACTAGTTTGAACTTGAAAGTAATTGAGAGTAAATATAGATGGGTTCTAGCCCTTTATACAGTATGTACACTGGCGGCTAAAGGTTTGGATAATTTACAGATTTTGCTGTTTCAGAAGGAAGTTGGTTCTTTAATTCACCAAAGTGTCAATCAACTGATCAAAGTGGACATTACTGATGTAAAAAACATCATCACTCTTTGAACAAAGTCATTTTAGATCAAATCTAGACAGGCCCCATTTCCAGCTGTCTATTTCTCAAACTAGAGACTCTGATGTACTTATCCTCTTGTTTAGTTGTACATCTGGTCTTATACATCTCTTTCTGTCCTGTTAGAGACAGTTGTCCTTTGTCTTTGAAGACTGTAGTTACACCTTTCTATGAAATCTGCATTTTTTTTTTGGCAATTTCAAGCATTGTATCGCCTTCATTCCTCAAAACAATGATTGACTGATGAGTTTCTAGAGAAAGCTGTTTCTTTTTTGACACTTTTCACCCAATATTGACCTTAAGACATGCCACTCTATTTCATACGGTGGCAACTCAAATACAAACACAAAGACAATGTTAAGCTTCATTGAACGAATCTGTAAAGGGATTAATGGAAAGGAGGCGAGAACCGGCTTGCCGATATAAATGACATTTAATAAAATAAAAAGAGACACACACACACACAAACACACACGGGGCCAGCTGCCTGTAAACGCTCTCTCTCTCTCTTGCACCACCGTCCGCAGTCGACCTTTATCCTTCTCGAAGGCTTGATTAGCCTGATAAGGGACCGGGTGTGTCCTGGCCCTGCCCTCCGCCCTGTCACATTCCTCTCTCAGGCTGGGGAGCCCCCGACATGACGTACACCCCCCCCTTTCCTTGGGGGAGAGTCCTCCGACCCATGGCAGACGGAACGCCCCACCGCGTTCTCGGGGAACAAAATGGGTCTCTCCCGCTCCTGGCAGCGGTTCTCTCGTTCCAGGCAGTCGGCCAGGAGCCCCTCCGCGGTCGGCGGTCCTCTCTTGATCCCGCCGCGTTTAGCAGCTGGTAGGGGTCTCCCCCACCCCTGGCAGCGGTCCTGACCACTCCAGGCGGTCAGCTAGGAGCCCCTTCTGCCCTCACAGTCAGCAGCCATTCCTCCGCTTCCAGGCGTGCGGGCTCCTCCGTCCCCTGGCAGATGGCTGCGGATGCTCCATTGGGGTGGATAATAGCGACGAGAACTCCACTACGGTGTATCCCTCCTCATACCCGGATTTCGGCACCAGTGTAAAGGGATTAAGGGAAAGGAGGAGGCGAGAACCGGCTTGACGATATAAATGACATTTAATTAAATAAAAAGACACACACACACACGGGGCAGCTGCCCATAAATGCTCTCACTCTCTCTCGTACCACCATCCACAGTCAGCGTTTATCCCTCTCGGAGGCTTGATTAGCCTGATAAGGGACCGGGTGTGTAGAATCATGACCCAGCCCTGCCCGAAATCTGTACATTATTTCAAACTTTTAGCCGCCAGTGTGTGTGTGTGTGTGTAGATATATATATATCCAGCCACCAGAGTCACGGGCTGCTCTCACTGCTACCATCAGGCCGGTGGTATCGCAGTTTCAGGAACTGCACCAGTCGACTTCATTACAGCTTCTTCCCCCAAGCAATCAGATTTTTGAACTCTTGATCGATCATGATACATATATCAGCACTGCACTTTATTAGCCTCAGACTGGACTCACATTTTATACTTCTCTTAATAACACACCGGCAACTGACTCTCAGCCAACAGCTGAATGTCAACACAACACTTCACATTTTGTGTACACTGTATATTGTATATTGTGTTGTGTAAGAGATGTGTAAACTGTGGTATGTGTAAATCAGGCATTTATTGTAATTTTCATACTGCTATATTGCTTGGAACTGCACCCATATATATATATGATGCTAAGAAAAAGTATGTGAACCCTGTGGAATTACCTGCATGTCTGCATTAATTATTCATAAAATGTGGTCTGATCTTCACCTAAGTCCTATTAATAGACAAGCACAATCTGCTTTAAGTAATGACAGACAAATATTGCACCTGTTCTTGTCAATAAATACACAATTTTAACATTCGTAGTCTAGGGCTGAAAAAGTAAGAGAACATCTGGGCTTCTGAGTTCTAATAAAGCTAACTGGAGGCAGGTGTGCCAGTCTATATGCTGAGATTGTAGGTGTAGACATTAGAGGTGCCCTGCTGTATAAAACAGTACAGTCTGGGTACTGACAGAGTCTGTACTTCTCAAGAAGCCTCTGAACCATGCCGTGATCTAAACAAATATCAGAGGACCTTAGAAGAAGCATTGTACAGATAAGTGAAGCTGGAAAGGCTACAAAACTTTCTAAGACCTGGATGTTCACCAATCCACCATACAAAAAATGGTCTACAAATGGCAGAAATTCAGCACTGTTGCTACAGTAGTTTGCCAAGGAGTGAGCATCCTGCCCAGTTCACTCCAAGAGAACAACATGCAATGCTGAAGGAAGTGAATCCAAAGGTAATAGCAAAAGATCTGCAGAAATCTCTTGAACTTGCTAAAGTCTCTGTTTAGTTGTCAACTACAAGAAAAACACTGATCAAGAATGGTGCTCATGGGAGGACATCATGGAGGAGACACAGCTCTCCAAACAAAACATGTCTGCACATCTCAAGTTTGAAACCTTGATGCTCTACAAAGCTTCTGGAATAATGTTCAGTGGAGAGATAGAACAAAATCTAACTGTTTGACAGAAACACACAACACTATATTTGAGGGTGAAAAAGGCACTGCACATCAACACCAAAACCTCATCCCAGCTGTGATGCATGGTGGAGGAAGCGTCATGGTTTGGGACTGCTTTGCTACATCGGGGCCTGCACGGATTGCAATCATTGAGGGAACAATTCAAAAGTGTATCAAGGGATTTTACAGTAGAATGTCAGGGTAGTGGTCTGTCATCTAACAGTTGAGTGATTCAACAATAAAATGGCTAAATAGAAAGAAAATGTGTGTTTAAGAATGGACAAGATAGAGTCCAGACTTCAACTAAATTCTGATTTTGCGGCATGACCTTAAGAGGGCGGTTCATGCAAGAAATCCCAGAAATAACAATGAACTGAAACCAATTTGTAGGGAGGAATGGTGTAAAATCCTTTGTCTGTGATATACAAGGCTATACAGGAAACGTCTGATGAAGGTTATTGCTGCTGAGGAAGGTTCTACCAGTAATCAAATACAAGGGTTCACATACCTTTGCCAGCATGGACTGAATAATTCAACAACATGTTCAAAAAAGACATGAAAACTACAATTATTTGTTTGTCAGTACATTGTTTTGTCTATTATAAGGAGTTAGGTGAAGATCAGTCACATTTTATGAAAAATGCAGAAATGCAGGTACACTAATTCGAAAGGGTTCACATACTTTAAATTGCTGAAATATCTCTCAGCAGATTTCACATAGTTCAACACAGTACCACAGGTGCTTAAACAAGATCTGTATAATTTCCCCAATGTTGTCAGATAACACAAATGGTTTTCCTTTAAAGGTTTATAAGATGTTGTTAATAATCAATTCTACTGTAGCTCAGCAAGTAAAGACGATGAGTACCACACCTGAAGTCGCACAGTTCAGGGCGTGCTGAGTGACTCCAGTCAGGCTTCCTAAGCAACCAATTGGCCCGGTTCCTATGGTGGGTAGTGTCACGTTGGGTTAACCTCCTCGTGGTCGCTATAATGTTGGCTATAATGGTGAGTTGTGCTTGGATGCCATTGAGAATAGCGTGAGCCTCCACACATGCTACGTCTCCGCGGTAACACGCCCAACAAGCCACGTCATAAGATTTGCGGATTGACTGTCTCAGATGTGAAGGCAACAGAGATTTGTCCTCTGCCACCTGGACTGAGGCGAGTCACTATGCCACCACGAGGACCTAGAGCGCATTGGGAATTGGGCATTCCAAATTGGGGAGTAAAGATGCTGACTACCACCCCTGGAGTTGTGAATTTGAATCCAGGGCGTACTGAGTGACTCCAGCCAGGTCTCCTAAGCAATCAAATTGGTCCGGTTGCTAGGGAGAGTAGAGTCACATGGGGTATAACCTATAATGTGGCACTCTCAGTGGGGCATATGGTGAGTAGTGCGTGGATGCCGCGGAGAATAGCGTGAAGCCTCTAAATGTGCTATGTCCCTGCGGTAACACGCTCAACAAGCCACATGATAAAATGCATGTGTTGACGGTCTCAGACACGGAGGCAGCTGAGATTCATCCTCCGCCACCCAGAATCAGGCGAGTCACTACGCCACCACGAGGACCTACAGCGCATTGGGAATTGGGCGTTCCAAATTGGGAAGAAAAGGGGAGAAAGAAATTCTACTAAAATGAATCCGATATTTACCTCCAGAAAATGACTGTTGCACTTTATTGCATCATTTACATATAGGGCCCTATTTTAAGAGTGCCAGCGCCAAGTGTAGCACTATACCATAAGTCATAAGCACAAAGTCAATGGTACGGCCATTAAGTTTTAGAGTTTTCTTGCAAGCATGCGCTAAGTCTAGGTGCAAGTGGGTTTGGAGAAGTTGCGCACACAAAGCTCTAATGGACTGGGTCAAGTGCAATTTATTTCTGAGGCTCTTCTCTGTCTGCTTCCTATTATATAGTCCATTCCCTGTCAAGCATCAGCGATATATGCAAAGACAGCAAATTCATAAGACGTTGGTTGTGTAAATCGACTGTATGCAATGAATTAGAAGAATTGAAATATGTATTCACGTTCTTTTGTGCATTAATTGTCAGGCATATTTCTAATAGTTTAACACAAATCTCATAAATGTTTGTGTCATAAAACAATACAACAGTGATTTTCATGGACATAATTTGATGTTCCACTATATTTTCAGAGTTTAGACTTTGTGCTTAAAACAGAAGTGGTTTTGAAAAGTCTATTTCTCAGACTTTGCGGCACTTAATTTACATACAATACACCCCCAGTTTGCACACATACACCCACAGATAGTGCAAAGACTCCCACCCATGCCCACTTGTGCATTTGAGCTGGCACAAAAATTACACAAAGAATAAACACTTTCACTAAATATTGATAAGATGTAGCTATCGGTTGTTGCTTGTAGAAATGTGCATTGCAAGCTCACGAAATTAAAAGTACAGAAGCCTGTTTAATTCTAACGATCTACTTAAATAATGGCAGTTTTTTTGAGGAAAAAAAAAAACTTTACTTTTGACTAATACAGAGACCCAGTCAAACACAAAGCAAACACTTGGGTGGAAGAATTTGTCTAGATTCTTAACAGTCAGAGCCTAGTCTGTCAGTTTGGCTCTACAGGAGAAGAGCTAATTGCTGTGGGACTAGCATGCCTTCAGTATACATCAAAGCATGCCCGCCCATCCCACCCGTCCACCTTCCATATAACCTTCAAAACAAATGGCTTATAGGGCCATTCACGTCAAATTCACGTTTTTCTTTCCACCCCTATTTTAGTATCGTATTCCTTTGTTAACAAGCGCTAATCTGAAAAAGTTTTTGACGCCATTTACACGCCATTCTCACTCAGGCACAGCATGTTATTTAGAACCCTTAAGTTAAAAAGTACTTCAAAGTTTAAAAACGCATCTCGATGCACCTGCACGTTCTATTCATGGAACCGTGCCTAGCTTTTTTAGCACAGAGAGCGTTTGGTCTGAATGGCCTCTAACACCACTTAGTGTAAAAGCAAAGCAATGGCTCAGGTGGTAGAGCGGGTCGGCCACTAATCGCAGGGTTGGTGGTTTGATTCCCGGCCCACACGACTCCACATACCGAAGTGTCCTTGGGCAAGCCACTGAACCCCAAGTCGCCCCCAATTGCAGGCTAGCGCCTTGCATGGCAGCTCTGCCGCCATTGGTGGGTGGGTGTGTGTGTGTGTGTGTGTGTGTGTGTGTGAGAGAATGGGTTTATTAGTCACAGTGTAAAGCGCTTTGAATACCGCTAAGGTTAAAATGGTGCTATATAAGTGCAGACCATTTACCAAATAAAAAAATCATAATATTATATAATTGAATTTTACATTATGTATTACAGTAATGAATATCTAATGAGACTCATCATTGATAAAAATTTAATTGCAAAAAATAAATTCATTAACAGTAGGCTATATATAAAATAACATAATTCACCTTTTTTTCCCTCTTTAATCTGGGGCAAAATGTGACCAGACATGTTTTCTGGAGATTCACGGTTTACACTTTAAGCAAGGAATATTCTGTTGTGTTTTGTCGCTCGTGTGCACTGTAGACACTGTTTAAGAATTTATCACCTCTTCCAACGTTCACTCAAATACGCACAGCATGCATAAGGGGAATGTTATGCTTCTCATTTGCAACTCTCTGGGAGAAAAGTACAAGCTGCGATTCGTCAGCTGCCAGGGAATTCTCTAAGGAATTTTCGTGAGGATATACAGCACTTTGTGTTGCGATGGGAACGAATGTTTGCTTACTGGCGAAGTCTCTCTCTTAAGACTTTCTGTTAGCAAATATAAATCGAGATACTGTAATCACTCTGAAGCAACAAACTAAATCTCCAGAGATAGCCATTGTTTGTTGTTAATAACCGCTTGACACCTGTGAGTAGCTAAACCTTAGTGAATTAGCAATCATTTCTCTGTAATATTTTTCTTTTTACTAGGTCTAATCATTTTATTGTAGACCCATGTATTCTAAATCGCCATTTTGGTTCTTTAAGTCGATGTCTGTTAGCTTTAAGGCTAATCTATATGCTATTGTCCCTAAAAGTTTACAAAATAAGCATTTAGCATATTAGCAAGTCATGTTTCCATTGTGATGAATAAACAGGAAGTCATTAAAGATGTGATTTTTATCCTGTTTTTTCATTAGTCATTATTTAATCATGAATTGCAGCTAAAACACAGCACATTAGCAATTCTTTCTCTGCATTTCTTTTCTTTTTTTTAAATATTTAATTCTAACACTATGACATCAAAATTGGGGCTTTGTGTCTTTAAGTACATGTCTGTTAGATTTGAGGCTAGTCAATATGCTAGTGCACCCCTAAAAGTTGACAAAATGAATGTTAAGCATATTAGCAAGTCACATTTCCTTTGTGATGAATAAACAGGAAGTAATTAAAGACATGATTTTTAACCTGTCTTTCCTGAGTCATTATTTGATCGTGAATTTCAGGCTAATCAATATGCTGTTGTACCCCTAAAAGTTGACAAAATGGATAGCATATTAGCAAGTCACATGTCCATTGCTCAAAGTGATTAAATACCAACATTATTCATGTCCATATATTAGGTTGTGAATTTCCTTCTTTTATTTTCGTGCTACCTTTTGGCAATGGTCACTTTCCTGCGAGGCATGCCCCAGATGCTACACAAATCAAAGGATCACACTGTAATTGAATTTTCCGTCCTTCAAAAGAAATACCTCTAGGAAATAAAACCAAGGATTACAATGACAAAGGCCACATAAGATGGACAGCAAATACAGAAAGTCTGTTCCCTCTCTCATTCAGAAACCAAACCCACGCAACAAACTGAACCATGCGTCGCTGCATTTGCCTGTCAGACTGGGAATCACACGCACACTTCCTTTTATTAAAAAATACGGTTCCCTGCTGTCGCACCAACAGACGTCGGTGATCTCACTCAATATTAGCCCCTTCCATCAACTTCTGAGAACATGAGACATCCGTATTTCATAGAAGTTGTTTCTCTCAACTACGTGCGGCACCCCAAACCACTTGTTCCTCAAGTTGAATTGAACTGCGAGGTGAGCGGGATGTTTAGAGTCTACATCAATATTTTTCTCAAGCTTCAGACTTCAAAGGAATAGTTATGCTAAGAAGCAAAATTCTGTCATTATTTACTCGTGTTGTCATTTTTACACATTTTTAAATTAGGGCAGTCAATTGATCTGATTACATGACATGCCATTTAATTAAATGAATTAACTGCAATAAATCTATCTATCTATCTATCTATAGTCAGTCTATCTATAGTCAGTCTATCTATCTATCTATATTCAGTTTATCTATCTCTATCTATAGTCAGTCTATCTATCTATCTATAGTCAGTCTGTCTATCTATCTATCTATGGTCAGTCTATCTATCTATCTATAGTCAGTCTATCTATCTATCTATCTATAGTCAGTCTAGCTATCTATCTATAGTCAGTCATCTATCTATCTATCTATAGTCAGTCTGTCTATCTATCTATCTATAGTCAGTCTATCTATCTATCTATAGTCAGTTTATCTATATAGTCAGTCTGTCTATCTATCTATAGTCAGTCTATCTATCTAACTATCTATAGTCAGTCTGTCTATCTATCTATCTATAGTCAGTCTATCTATCTATTTATCTATAGTCAGTCTATCTATCTATAGTCAGTTTATCTATCTATAGTCAGTCTGTCTATCTATGTATAGTCAGTCTATCTAACTATCTATAGTCAGTCTGTCTATCTATCTATCTATCTATCTGTAGTCAGTCTATCTATCTATCTATCTATAGTCAGTCTATCTATCTATCTATCTATAGTCAGTTTATCTAACTATCTATCTATCTATCTATCTATAGTCAGTCTATCTATCTATCTATAGTCAGTTTATCTATCTAACTATAGTCAGTCTATCTATCTATCCATCTATCAGTCTATCTATAGTCAGTCTATCTATCTATCCATCTATCTATCTATCTATAGTCAGTTTATCTATCTATCTATCTATCTATCTATCTATCGTCAGTCATCTATCTATCTATATTCAGTTTATCTATCTATCTATCTATAGTCAGTCTATCTATCTATCTATAGTCAGTCATCTATCTATCTATCTATCTATAGTCAGTCTATCTATCTATCTATCTATCTATCTATAGTCAGTCTATCTATCTATCTATAGTCAGTCTATCTATCTATCTATCTATCTATAGTCAGTTTATCTATCTATCTATCTATAGTCAGTCTATCTATCTATCTATCTATAGTCAGTTTATCTATCTATCTATAGTCAGTCTGTCTATCTATCTATCTATAGTCAGTCTATCTATCTATCTATCTATCTAACTATCTATAGTCAGTCTGTCTATCTATCTATCTATAGTCAGTCTGTCTATCTATCTATCTATCTATAGTCAGTCTATCTATCTATCTATCTATCTATAGTCAGTCTATCTAACTATCTATAGTCAGTCTGTCTATCTATCTATCTATAGTCAGTCTGTCTATCTATCTATCTATCTATAGTCAGTCTATCTATCTATCTATCTATCTATCTGTCTAACTATCTATCTATCTAACTATAGTCAGTCTATCTATCTATAGTCAGTTTATCTATCTATCTATCTATCTATCTATAGTCAGTCTATCTATCTATCTATCTATAGTCAGTCTATTTATCTATCTATCTATAGTCAGTCTATCTATCTATTTATCTATAGTCAGTTTATCTATCTATCTATAGTCAGTCTATCTATCTATCTATAGTCAGTCTATCTATCTATTTATCTATAGTCAGTTTATCTATCTATCTATCTATAGTCAGTCTATCTATCTATCTATCTATCTATCTATATTCAGCCTATCTATCTATCTATCTATAGTCAGTCTATCTACAGTCAGTTTATCTATCTATCTATCTATCTATCTATAGTCAGTCTATCTATCTATCTATCTATCTATCTATCTATAGTCAGTCTGTCTGTCTATCTATATATAGTTCTTTTCCTGTAAAAATTAATTTATTTCCTTTTTTAGGAAAGAAAAAAAAACAGTAACAATGACATTATATTAACATTTCCAAAGCATTCAACAATAAAGAAATGCACAAATAGCACCAATTCAAGGAATAATAAATGGTTCCCAATCTGTAATTTCGAGGGAGGTTGACTGATTGACAGGACAATCTTAGTGGTTGAACAACAGATGTCGAGGGGTGTATTCTGAAATCTTACTGCAGATCCGTTCAGTGGTATAATGAAATTACATACTTCAGCTTTAACCTCGCGCGACCCCACAAAAACATGGATGGATGTTGGATTGTGGCTTCGCTATATGCGACGCATAATATAAATTCCTTTAAACTGATTGACCTCAGCTCAGTAGACTCTGGACAGTCATTAAAGGGTAAAACATTTCGACATCATTTGGCAAAACAACATGGCACCGACCACAGCGGAGTTCGTCTTTGGGAGAAATGACAACAAAATTTACATTGAAACCCGTTTGTGAGAAAAGAGTCTCTAGTTTCATCCGATATGCCATTTTTTACATTTAAACCATTTTCAAAAGTTTAGTTTCAGGCTGCAGATGATGTTTGAACCACTCAACATGTTTGACAGACATGTGACGATGATAATCAGTACATAGATAAATAATTGCTGGTTACAGCCCTAGTTCGCAGCAAAGTCACAAATCGTCTCTTAGTAGGACCGAATAATTTTTATATGGCATTTAAAGCACACTAGACAACATCCACTGATGCACAGGTATCTTCTGCCTGTGTTTTGGCTCTGGGACAGGAAGTTCGGCGCAGGTTAAAAGGCTCCTGCCCTTCCATCAGTCCCTCGCTGTCTCTTTGTTGAGTGGCTTGGCTGAGAAAAAAAGGGGGTTGATGTTTTGGCTTGAGAGCTTTTCTCCGAGCCATCAAATCAGCATGGCCCATCTGATCTCCCGAGCCCTGGCCGGCAATGCTGTGGACCAATCAGAAATTGGAATCAATGTGGGCGAGTGAACATGACAGCGCCTGACCTCTGTCTCGGAACACTGGTGTTCGGCCGGATGTGTGTTGATAAATAAAGAGCTGGGGCATTACCGGGAAAGAGAAAATGTCCTTTTTTTCTTACTTTCATGGAGGCATGATCTGGCATGTATCCCTGGCTTCTTACTTCAGCGAGGTATCGGCTCCATCTGGCTGGTCCTATCTTCTTTGAGGAGCTGGTTTATAAAGAAACTACATCAGGACAGCAGAGATGGTTAAAGATATGGGGTCTTATCTGGGCTCTACAGTCGAGGAGGCAGGACTTCGGTGACAGGCATTGCTGTAGCCCAATCAGAATCACTGTCAACATCAGTGTATTTAAATACATGTAGTGGCAAGCATCGTTAATAATGTTGATCGTCCGTACGATATTGAGAAAGTACAGTATTACATTTAGGTGCATAACTCACACCAATTTTGTTAAGGCCATAAATAATCCCTCAAATCATGCAGCTTTTTGAGGAGAGGTGTGCAATTACTTCAATCAAACTTATGTTATTAGGCAGGAAGATGAAAAAATATAACGTAAAAACATGCGTAGACTTATATTGAAGGAGGGATAGCGGTAAGTTAGGCTTAGGCTTCTGACTGAACAACCGATAACTTTAAACATTTAAAACACCTTAGCAACCAATTGGGGGGGGGGGGGGGGGGGGGGGGGGGCATTTGCATGGGCTAGCACCACTCACATATTCTTCAGGAAATATATAAATCTACTTAGTCTGATTAGTTATGTGTTGTGTTAACATATATACTACTTTAATCTAGAAAATGTTTGCCATTTAAATGATACCATCCCATTTTTCATAGAGCCATAATGGTTTGATTTTTTTATATGCAGACAAGCAATATGAACCTTAAAAAAGTGGCAAGCTCTTTAATAATAAATTATAGATCTGCCATCACGCATAACCTCAATAAAAACATGATGCTTGTGCAAATATCATCACTCAGACTGTGTTTACAGTTCTCAAGGCATCGCTGTGTGAAGTTTACAATCCATAACAGCACATCAAACTGCAGATGAGGACGGTATTATTCAAATTCTAAAGTATTTAAACACCACGGTGGTATTTGTTTTTGTACCACCTTTATGCTGATTTTAATAAAGAATAATTGTATTCCAGTAATGAGAATGTAATGACAATCATCATAGAGAATAATGAGAATTGCAAGGAGCAAAACTATCGGCGTCATCTTCTTGTCACACTATAAATGTATATGCATGATTACTCACTCCCTTTATCTATTTTGCATTGAGCTTCTGTGCCATACTGTACAGTTATTGTACCATAAACTGTGTTAGTCACACTATATGAATGTAGAATATTGACGTAATAATATAGAAGTTATGTACCTTTACATCTTTTCTTTTTGCTGTGGCCTTCATTTCTCATTCAGACCCCTTGACAAAACTCTCACCATTGTCTCCGTAATAGAATTATTGTTACTTTAATAACAGTCGAGCTGAGTGCAATGAAAATTGAAGTGACAGCAGAGTTTAAAAATAAAGTAAAATCCAAGAGAATATTCCTCTTTTAACAAGTTCATCACCCCCATCCAAAGACACCATCAAAAAAAGCTACACACAGGTGGATATAATAAAGTATGAGACTGTAAAAAAGATAAATGTTTTACATCTCTCTCAAGTGTCTCATTTAACGACTGAATAAAATGAATATACGCTGAATATTAAAGTGAACCCTTGTGGCGTGTGATGTATATCACAGTACCGTTTACTACGGTGACACAAGTCTTGGATCTGTGAATGATCTGCAGGTGTAAGATATAAAACTATGGAAAACTGATAGCTCTCATTGTCATATGCAACACAAAAGCTATTGAAAATATCCACCGTAATTGCCCCGGAAAAACAAAATATACAGTTAATTGAATAGCGAGGCTTGTTGTCACACTAAGCTGTAAAATAACCTGCAATTCTCAGATACATTTAAACAGTAAAATGAATATGAAACACAAATCAAATCATAAAACAGTAAACATGTACAATGTATAAATGTACAAAAATATTAAACCATCATTTTGGCCACCAAACATTGTAATAAGTGTGTTAATATAGAGATGCACCGATATTAAAAGTTTTGAATGATACCGATATCAACAAAAAACTAGAGGCCGGTATCAATGCCTCTAACTCGCCTTATTTTTCATCAGATCATTGTTGCTTAAATGTTCAAAAGCTGTGCAAATCTGTTTTATTGTTCTCTATGCAATACATTTACAAAATTAGTTATAAATAAACTTTGTAAAATGTTTATATAACATTTTATTATCATATCAAAATAATTTAATATTAAAGATAATTATTGACCAAAATTAAACTATCAGCATAAGCATGAAAATACATATGTCGAATTGATTGTATGAATTGATGTATGAATTTTATTTAACATAATTATTTTTAATTTATATAATATTATATAATAATTGTATCATATATAATAGTTCTACGTAATCATATTTTTATAATAATTATAATTGTCTGATAAATATTGGTGGCGATGCATTGCATGCATTGGTATTTATAATATTTAAAACATGTGACAAATGACCCCAATTAAATGTGACAATTGGCCCGGACCAGATATTTAGGAAAAAATACCCTTAATCTAAAAACATACTTAAAACTTTCAGTTAAAATATACTTTAATTATATCAATGTTTGACCCTTGCCTTTATGTATGCCAGTGTGGTTTGTGTTCCCATGTTTACCCAAGAGTTATTATAAAAATTTGATTGTTGAAATTGTTCTTTAAGGTTAGAGTTCACAAAGATAGGTGTTTTAAACCAACATACTAAAAAACACATCTTTGCAATTGGACTTTTGCCTCAAAACCATACAATTACTGAGATATAGCCCTTGTGCAAACTTAAACCAATGTGACTAACTAACCCCATGGTCCCCTGCAACTGTTGCTGCACTTCGGTAAAAATATAAATTGCGTTAAATATTGTGATGAAAGTGAATTGAGTCACTCTGTGTTCTCCATTGAACACCGAAGGCCATGTACATCCATCCTGCAATGTAACAACAAGCTCTTTGCGATAAAACACACACACACTGTATATATGAATTTCTCAGGCGTCTTTCATGTCAGCAAGCAAAGGACACTGTCAGTTAGCGAGACTGGAGGTTGGAGCTTCATTCTGGCCTCTTCAAAGGAACAGACTTCTAAAAATATCAGCGGTGAAGTCCAGAAAACGAATGGAAAAGCTTATTGTTCTGATCTTTGACTTGACATCAACACCCACAAGCATACAAACACACACAGGTGCTAGCATGCACACGGAAATAAACAAGCTGAAATAGAGAAATGTCTCGGCATGTCTGAGTGTCTTGATCAAATTGAGTTCAGTCCCTTAGGAGTCTTCAAACTGCAACAGTGAGTGCACTGCGAGGAATGAAAAGGAAAAACAGCAAGAAAGAAGAGCAGTCGTGTTGCTATGTGTGTGATGAATCGTACTGATGCTAGTGAACTAGATTAGCAAGTACAAAATCTCAGATTCTCCAAAACTGTTGAACTGCATTTCCTGGTAGCTAAATTAAATATCACTAACAACATGAACTAGAATTAATTCCTGAAAAAAATGAATTCTAGAAAAATACTTGCTGCTACGATGTTAGAGAGTTGTCATGCGATTGCTAAGGCATTCTCAAATGTTACTAGGCAGTTGCTATGGTGTTTTGGGCAGTTGCTAGGTGGTTGCTAACTGGCCCAAGCTAAAAGTGTTCACCCCAAGTATGGATAATATTTTAGTCTCTAGATATGGCTCGGGTCCCTTAAATATCAAATCATAAAATCATAAATCCATTCATTAAAATAGTAAAAGCACACCTCTCCTCAACAAGCCACAAGAGTAGCAAACCGACATTTGAAAAAAAGCCAGATATTTACAAAAAGATGCAACACCAGCAATATCTTTCAAATAAGTTTTGTCCTCAGAAGTTCTCAGAAACTTTCTGCACATCACAGGATAGAACATCTATAAATGTCTCTTTCAGGTCCTTGCGGTCAAATTCTAAGGTCTTGTGTTGCTTTCCCCTGTCCATGACCCATTTCTTATCCAAGCAAGGACATACGGTGGTAAAAACTCAACATAGCTCTACAAGAGGTGCGAGGGGTCATTACCCTTGAAGAGCCTTTAGCCCTCAAACCATAAATGTTAAAATCAACATTGGGCAAATGCTTCACGTATCTCAACCATCCTGTGGGGGGGGGGGGGGGGGGTGTTCTCTTCTTTTCTCCCCAATTTGGTATGCACAATTCCCAATGCACTCTAAGTCCTCGAGGCAGTGTAGTGATTCACCTCAATTTGGGTGGTGGAGGATGAATCTCAGTTGCCTGTAGCTGAATAGCTGTATACGTCTCACCAGTCAAGTTCTGATATAAGTTGGTTTTAGGTGGTGTTATCTGTTTTAGCTGGTCTCCTAGCTTTGCCAAGGTGTTCTTCAGTTTGTCTAGCTGATCTCCTAGTCTGACCAAGCTGGGGTTTAGCTGGTTTAGATTGTTGGCCAACTGGTCTTCTAGGCTTACCAGCAAACAACTATCCAAATCCCCTCTTAAACCAGCAAACCAGACCAGCCTAACTAGGCTGGGAGATCCGCAAGCTTTATTTTAGTAGGGAGGTCTGACAAGGCCAACAAAGCATTTTAGGCTTACATCGCTATTTTTTTTTCCGTAATTACAAGAGCATTAGACATAACTGACAGAAGACATGCGCCCTTCTATTTGACCTGCGGAATAACTGATGGAATCTTGTATCAGATCTGGGGCTTGTGTCCGCCTCTGACAGCTGTACCTAACAGACTCGTTTGATCTGGTAATTGACTCGGGGGTGATAAGAAAGACAAATAGAGACAGAGTAAAAAGGTGGATTGGGTTTAAGATTAGAGGGATTTGGTTTCCTGTAGGGTTTAGCTCGTTGCCACCTTGATATAAAACCTACGGCGGAAATGAATCGCACTTCTTACACGTATGGATTTACGTGTGTGTTGTAAGCATATCTATGAGCATGCAGCTTTAGGGTGCATGCACAGTAGAGAGAGATCTGAGAGAGTGCTTGACTGAAAGAAATGCTCAAGGTATATTTTGTGGATGGTGGAGAAAGCCGGATCAGTTTGAAATCAAGCTGCCATACACAAGGAAGTCTATAATACCTGGAGAAAACAAGCATTCCCATTTTTCTCATTAGCAGTTGGTTGCCGTAAATGCCATGCGAGTACTAACTTTGGAGTAGAAGGAAAATAACGTCATGACAACATTGATTGGTTGATGGGACTACAAGAATGCACACAGTCCCAAGACTTTTCCCAGCGACTATCCCAAGCAGTGAGTTCAAAGACAGCAAACAGGGAAAAAATATACATTTGTTTCGTGCTTTGAGCCCCAAAACTGGCAAAACAGATTTGTGATTTATATGTTGCTTGATGTATTTTTACATTTACTCATTTGGCAGACACTTTTTTCCAAAGCGACTTACAAAAGAGGAATACATAAGCGAATCATCTTAAGGAGACAGTGGTAGGAAAAGTGCTGTATTACAACGTTTCACTAGCATCAGAATAGTATTCAAAACAGATTAAAATGCAAAAAAACTATTTTTATTTATTTGTTATATTGCCACAATGGTTTAGTAACAATATCTACCAGCAGGGGCTAACTGTACCATGCTATCTAGCCTGACCTTGAATGTACTAGCTTCTCATTGGCCAACAGATGCCCACTTAAGAGTGGGTTCCAGAAAAAGTTACAAATTTCCCAACATTTGGATGGCATACATAGCATCACTTTAGCAAATATTTGCTATGTTTTTGCACGTGCAAACCCAGTTAAATTTCTCAAACGCAATATAAATGCTAGATTGTAGCTTAAACATCTTACCAACACATTGCATATTAACACACAGATGCTAACCTACTATAAAATTAGCTAGAACAAAAGCATACCTATGTGATTCAACACCAGTCATCCATCCATCAAAAATAGCTCAGAGTTAATTACGGCATGGTACTAATTGCCAAGGGCTTCAGGCAATGGATTCTAATTGGTCGTCATGACGATCTCTAAGTGCACCTTCATACCTCAATGCCTTCACTGTTACTGATGCCAGTCGTTTGACAGGTGAAGAGTTTATCAGCATGTTTGTGGACTTGTGCTATAGTGTTACAATATTACAATTACAAATTTACCATGGTAAAATTACTATAACACACAACCTCTCATAGCAAATTCCTTTACTAACCCTTGAAGTAAATGATTGAGACACAAATCATTGTTACATCAGCACAAAATTATTTGCACATTTACTTCTGAACAGCATGTACAAAACATGGTAAAAGTAGAGTAATACAGAAGTAGATTTAAATAGATAAAACGTAACCATTGTTGGTTTTTAATGGCATCGGTTGTTCTTTCACTCTCACTGGGTCACAGTTGATTTAGGTTGTGTCTCCTCTAATGACTCTCTAGTGTTCTGCTATGCTTACATGTCTTTGAATTCACAGAATTCATACAGAGACAGTGAGAAGTGAGCACGAGGACGTTTCGGATCAAAATATCACTTGACTGTTCCCAGCACAGCCGGTCAAATCCTGAGCTGATGAGTCCCTTTTGCACCTGAAGACTTTAATTAGGAGAGATCATTTCTGTCTCTGAGCCTCCTTGACAGTGTTTCCTTTCAAACACACTTTAAATTCTTTCATCAAAAGACTAAAAACATTTAACTGAAGTCGTCATTTATCACGTTTCACGGTGCACGTTGTTTCAAAGCAGTTTTACAGAAATCTTACTGTACTGTAGTGTCTGTAATGTTTTAAAGTCATGCCTTCATGTTTTTGTCTTTATCTATCTGTCTGTCCATCCATCCATCCTTACATGCATCTATCCATCTTTCAATTCATCTGTCTGTCCATCTGTCTATCCATCCTCTCATCTATCTGTCTGTCCGTCTGTCCATCCATCCATATATCTGTCTGTCTATCAATCTATCCATCCATCAATCTGTCCATCCATTCATCCATCCATCTATCTGTCTGTCCATCTGTCCATCCATCCATCAATCTGTCCATCCATCTATCAGTCTGTTCATCCATTCATACATACATCTGTCTGTCCATGTCTATCCATCCTCTCATCTATCTGTCTGTCTGTCTGTCCATCAATCCATATATCTGTCTGTCTATCAATCTATCCATCCATCAATCTGTCCATCCATCTATCAGTCTGTTCATCCATTCATCCATCCATCCGTCTGTCCATCTCTATCCATCCTCTCATCTATCTGTCTGTCTGTCCGTCCATCCATCCATCAATCTGTCCATCCATCTATCAGTCTGTTCATCCATTCATACATCTATCCATCCTCTCTTCTGTGTCTGTCTGTCCATCTCTATCCATCCTCTCATCTATCTGTTTGTCCGTCTGTCCATCTATCCATCCATCCATATATCTGTCTGTCTATCAATCTATCATCCATCAATCTCTCCATCCATCTATCAGTCTGTTCATCCATTCATACATCTATCCATCCTCTCATCTATCTGTCTGTCCATCCGTCTGCCTGACTGTCAGTCCGTCCATCCATCTATCTATAAATCTGTCTGTCTGTCCATATCAATCTATCTATCTGTCCATCCATCAATCTGTCTGTCAATTCATCTGTCTGTCCATCCATATCCATCCATCCATCTATCTATCTATCTATCTGTCTGTCTGTCCACCCATCTATCTGTCTCTCTATCCATCCTCTCATCTATCTGTCTGTCTGTCCATCCATCCATCTATCTTTCTATCTGTCTGTCTGTCCGTCTCTCTATCCATCCTTTCATCTATCTGTCCATATCTATCTATGTATCTGTCTGTCTGTCTGTCTGTCAGTGAATCTGTTCATCCATCCATTAATCTGTCTGTCTGTCTGTCAATTAATCTGTTCATCCATCCATTAATCTGTCTGTCTGTCTGTCAATGAATCTGTTCATCCATCCATCTGTCATCAAAACTTTACTTTTCAGAATAGTTTTCTGCCCAGTGATTTTTCATGTGGCATGTAATTCTTGCGAAAGGCCGGAGCTGTTGATTGTGTCCTTCACACCTCATTCTGCCCTCTACTTTATGACTTGCTTCTGCACCAATTAGTGCCATGGGCCATTCAGCACCATGCAGGTGGCCCGGTCCATGTGCAGTGAAGAGAGGGACGCGTTAATGACTCAAAGCCTCACTGCTCCGTGTCAGAGAGCAGAAGTGGAGATGACATTCTGCGCCGTGGGAGTTCATGCGGAACTGTGAAACACAGATATGCCAAGAAGGATCCAAGGGATTGAGAGGGGGTCCTGGGCTGCAGGCCCTATCGGTCAGTCAGTGAGTCAAGAAGCAAGACAGTTGAAATTCACCTGGGCGTGAGAAACAGGCGAGTGTTCTGGGTGTAGACATTGTTACACAGGATGTTTTGCTTTATTTCTATACAGTATGAGATATACTGGGGGTAGATAAACAGCATTTTATAATTAATATGCATGCAGATTTTATGACCTCATATTAATTGAGAGATCATACACGGAATATTTATGTTTCTTTATAATTTTTTACACCACATGACTCTTTAAAACTGATGCAAACTTAAAGAATAAAATAAAACTTATACATTCTAAAATAAAGATAGATGTTGATTAAAGAAGTCCATGAACAACCCATATAAATGTGTATTATATAGGTAGCTAAAAATACAAACCACATACTTGACGTAGTCTTCAAAAGCCGAGAAGGTGAATGTCTTCAAGTGCCTTTAATTGTGTTCTCGATGCCTTAATTAAGGTGTTGGTTTGTCAGCATTACTATAATAAAGTTTCCATCATCAGAGCTGAAGTGCTTTGATATCGTGTCACCTAACGCAATTACATCCAGACATTTTTGGAAGTGACAATTGTGGAATATTTCACCTGTAAATGAAAGGTTTGTCATCATTCACTCACCCGCATGTTATTCCAAACCAATTGTACTACTTCTTGCATGTGATGACAAAGAACACAGAGCTTCAAAGCATTAAAAAGTCCACAAATCTTGACATCTGTCCTATCTCTTTTTGCCGTGTTCATGAGGGAAGGAGCGTCATCCGATTCATAAACGAATCATTCTTGAGTCAGAGCTGTCCAATGGATCAGTTCATCTCCATTTTGATGATTCAGTCCCCATTCATTGTACAGTAATTGCATGGCAAAGCGTAACTAGAATCTTTTTCAAAATTTCTCTTTTTAAGTTCAATGGAGTAAAGTCAAACGGGTTATGAATAACATGTGTAAACTACCCCCTTTAAATGTCCAAATACTTAAAGGGGCAAGTATATTATCAGGGTTGTTTTGTGACTTGCACGGAATGGAGGAAGGATTGGAGAGAGAAAGAGCTCTGCTCACAGCTGATTAGTATTATGACCACCTCATACCAGCTGAGTTGACTTTTATTTGACACTTCAGAGTTGCCCAAATAAAAGTCACTCCAACAATAACTCCAGCCAATCGCCCTGTCCCTCTCGTGCTTACCTCAGCGAGACTCAAAGACCACAGCTCTCCGTTCTAAAAACGTACATCCCAGAGGTGGACACACTTCTACACACAGTCCCTAATCTGAACACCAGACCTGTCGTTAATGAAGCCTGCAGATGGATTGTGCAAGCTTGAGCACAGTTGAGAGGTAGGGACATGTCCCCGCATCACCCCTCGTTTCTAGAGTCAGCCTCTTGCATTTTTAACGAGCAGGAAATTTTATCATCTATCATAGTAGTATCTCCCCTCCAGGCAGAGAACTGACAAAGTGTTTAATATTGAAAATGCAATATTAAAACCGTGAGGTTTGGGATTATCCATTAGACCTGAGATGACTGCTTTTGTCATGTCTGGCAAAGCCACTTCACCGGGAAATTCATTAAAAAAAATAAAGGATTTGTAAAGACACCTGTTCAATTGGAGGATTCTCAATCAAACTCTGAGACGGATTAGTGGAGCACTACTGCAACATACGATGAATGTAAAGTCAAAATGTTTGTTTTAACAGATTTGGTATCCCAAGTTATAGGATATGTCCACCAAAAAAAAATACAACATTTTTGTGATTATTTATGTATGGACTAGTCTACTTTTAGTTGCATGAATGTTCTTCAAAAAGTCTCCTTTTGTGTTCTTCAAATTACATCAGAAAATAAAAGACCTTTCATTTTTGGGTGATCTATCCCACAACATGAATATTCATGCGGCAGTTCGAAGATTCGCATTGTTTAAATCATACTTGATGAACTTCCACTTTAATCAATTTAAGTTAATCTGTGAGGTCGCCAGTCCATTGCAGTGCTAAAATCAGCATATTCCAAAAATCAGACAATGCAAAGAGATTTTAAATTTTGTTTAATTTCTGCTTTTGACATTAAAAATTGAACACCCTTACAAAAATTGAGAGTTCTGGCAAACTTGCCGCACTTATTATTTTCACATGCAAGTGAGATTTTTGGCAAACTTTTCATTGTCGCCAAAGGTTTGCTGCAGGTTCACCACTACCGATGAAGAGTTGCAAACGTTTGCAGTGAATCGCAAGATCTTTTGCATGTGAAAATAATAAGTGGGAAATTTGCGGCAAGTTTGCCAGAACTCTTGATTTTTTTGTAGAGGCCGTAGTTAGGCTTGGGATCCATGCATTGATAATCTAAAGATTTTCCCGAGGATTAGTGATAAACTGTAAATCGTGATTTTTTTTCAGACATAAATTGGGCTGCTAGAAAACTAGCACAGAAGTCTTTATCTATTCAGACATTTTTTTCTCAACACAACTTTGGTCAAGTGTGATCAGCAGGATAAATTAAAGGTTCACTGGATGTGTCTGGCGGACAATGGTATTTTAGTATTTTCTAGGAGGGTATGGACACACAACGCTTGTGCACGTTGGATTAGAATGCAGGTAGGTTTTATATATAAACACATAATTGGGGTAAAGGGCAATAAACGTTTTTCGCTTAACCGTTGATGACTTTTCCCCGATAAAGAAATCCATTTAAGGCATTTACATGACCACACAGGTTGTCGGCATAATAAGCAAAATCGGTGTAAGATTATGCATGTAAATGCACTCAATGAGTCAAACTTCCAATAAAACGTTTTATCAACTGTTTGCAGAGACAAGTGCGTAAATGAGCTTTTCTGTTGAAAATTGTACACCTGCAAATCTAATTCCAACACTGTTGACGATCAAACAAACGCAATGCAAATGCTAGCATTTGTTTCTTCATATGTGATCTTTCAATCATTGTGCAACAGAACGTATTTATGGATTGTATCAATAGGAAGTCCAACTTCAAATTACCCGTCACAGCAGATCGGCACTCAAAACCCAATGGGGTTTGGAGAAGGAGCCATTGAACAATGCAATGCAAATGTTGGCATTTGTTTCTCTTTACCTCATCTTTCAAGCGTTTAGCATCCGAACACCTTTATGGATCGTAAATTGGAGATATCAAGTAGGAATATCCTACGTCTGACTTTGAATTACCTGTCACAACAGATCAACACTCAAAACAACAACTGGTTTGCGTTACGAGCCATGAATGCACCCTGATACCTTATCTCTTACTTTCAGCAAGTCCCTACTGTTGCTGCGATTAATTGCGAGAGCTCGCTTGAGACGGGATGTCACGCTAACATTTGATGCCGGCCAGCCAGACCAATGAAACAATGGCTGTCCTCTTCCTCAGTGGTCTGGAAATGCCCAGAGCACGGCCCTGGGCAGCTTACGCTGGCGTCGACATTTAGAGGACTGGAGCCTATCGGTCAAGACAGATGTGTGGGACATTTCATACGGGTCCCAAAAAAGGACATACTCAAAGACAAACCCAGAGCAGTCGCTCTAAAGGCCCTCAAAGATGGAGAAGGTAATAGGAAGCCAACAGGAGTGTTGAAGGAATGGTTTACGCAAATATGAAAACTATCCTAAGGGTGTTGCTACTAGTTACTAAACTCTTTAGTCCTTTGACTTTCATAAAAACATATAATCAACCGGTACTTACCAAATATTATACCGCTTTAAAGTGGCACATTATGATGAATGACTGGCCATTCACCCAGTTGAATGACAAACATCAGGAGATCGTAAGTGTGTCACGGAAAAGGTCGCCGAAATTCATCCGCACGCTCTGCCGTGAAATGATTCTTTATGGCAGTAATATATCAAAATCAGCTCATATTTCTTGCACCAGCCATCTGGGATGTTTAGAGTTGGGGTAAAGGATGATGTTGGGAACAGATGGCGTGAAGCAGCAGCTTATGCAGCTAAAAAGTTAATAATTGTAGCCCGAAATCAAGAGGAAGCAGTCAGGTTTTACCGCACAAGGTCAGGAAAAAGACATGTTGTTATTTACAATTTACATCCATGCATGTCATTGTTTATTTAATCCAATATATTCCATCTCCCTCATCAATAAAAGTGTAAGATCACTCTACCTGTACATTTCGGCACAGATCAAAATGGATTGTTGTCAACAGAAAAACTTCAACAACTTCACCGTTCTCCTCATGGACCTGATGATGCCCCCAAAACTAAAGTGTATGTCTCTGAAAATACTCTGGCGGATAAACTCAGATGTCAAGCAACAACAGAGAGGGACTTTGAGTAGTACAACAGCTTCATCCTTGTAGAACAGGTGACCTGAGATGTGCCTCTATCCCACAATCCCCAATGGGGACCAGACTGAAGCCATGTCATGAATTTTCTTGGGGGCACAAAGTGATGCACCCTACACAAGAGAGGCCTCATGCTGAAAAAGTTTGAGAACCACATTACTGTTACGTTGTCCCGCTACGTTACTGACCTTGAGTAATCTAACAGCACACATTACAAATTACATTTTACATCATGTATTCTGTAATCTGTAGCAGAATACCTTTTAAAAGTAACCGTCCCAACACTGTATATGATACAGTGTGTAGCTGAGCAAAATGAATAAGCTAATCAACATTTAAAAGGGAGGAGAATTTTATTTTGTTGTCGAGGTTAAAGTTTGTACATCAACAATCAAACTCAAGGACATTATAGAGACTTGGGTGTATTAGGGTTGCTAACTGTCACATGTGACTTTGTCCCGTACGGGACGCCTACTGTCTCATAATTTTTACTGCCAAGATGCTCGAGCAGGACACTCAAGGTGGAAAAATGAGGGCTTTGTGATGTCAGCCAAGAAGAAAAGTCATTTCAGAGGTAACTTTTCTTGGAATAATATGCATCCCATTAAACAAGCTCAATGTTGAGTTTTACCCCCTAGGATTCATTTCAAGGATGTTCTATTACGTTACTATTACTGTGTTTATTGTTTACAGTAACAGCATCATTAATCTAATTAATTAATTAATTAGTCTAATTAATTACCATTGTTCCATTTAGATAAACTGTTCAAGATACTCCAATAGAAAACAAGCAGGATCTTTCCATGAAAAAAGAAGTGTCAAAAACTAACTTCTACATTAAGGGACAATATTAGAGAGATTATCTTTTTTTTGAGGGCATATTTGTTTTCTTACCTCATTCATCTCATCCGTTTATCTCAGATTCATCAATTCAATTAATACAAATTCTCAATAGTGAGCATTTATTATCTCTTGACCTCAACTAATCAACTAATATGTTTTGCCATAGGACCAAAATATAAACCAAACACTTTTATGGAACTAACTCAAAAGCGAAAGTCATCCCATTGACTAGCGCTCACATGTCACAGTCAGCAAATCAGTTCTCGTGAACGCAGACAGCATGATTAATATTAATGAGCCCAACAGCCTGCCAGTTTTTGTGCTTTGATTCTTTGGTTCTGGCTGACTGGACCAATGTTTGAAGTGTTTGACAGCATTCAAATAATTCCTACGCCCCTGCTTTCTCCTATATCAGTTTAATATGCAGAGACAGACATTAGTAAAAAATTCATAGGTTAATTTTCTAGAAAATTGTAACCACTGTGTTTGATTTGAGTGACCGTCTCAAGAGAGACAATAACATTGACTCTAAAATCCTAAAAACAGCATTTAAATGTCAAATTTGGTGACTATGTGTATAGTTTAGGAGATCAAAATTTTTTTTTTAAAGGTTTTCTCATTCAATTTTTCACCAAAGCCAGTACATAAATTGAAACAGTGTACAAAACCACATTCTTGCCTTAGTGGTGTCACTACCTGGTGTCACCCAAAAAAATGGTTTTACGTACATAGCTGTCAGGTTCGATTTGGTGAAAATTTTCAGGCTTCCATCATTCGTTCTTATGCATTTTCGTCAACTCCGTAAACAAAGAAAAATAGGTCCGACGGCAGGTTGCTACTTACTTGCTCAGATGATATATGTAAGCGCAGTGTAGTTCTAGCGGGATGACTAGCAGCTGTACATCATCGTACCATTAGCTGGGTAAATCCTAGCCAATCACATGTAAGCCGTCGCTTTATATGTCTGTTCACAATCACACGATCACACTGCTGTTTCGGTGTGCTAACACGGCAACCTCCACCACCTGTTGAGTCCCGTCCTGCACGGGGGTAGGCTCCTCGCCCCTGCCTCCTATCTCCGGCAGGATATGACAGTTCTGAGTACAACTTCTTCGGACCGCCAACGCCAAAGAGACATTACATTTCTGTTTATATTCATCAAATAAATGTCATCTTAAATTTCACTCAAGTCTGCGAGACTTCCTGATAGAAGTATACTGTACCGACCATCATCTCATTATCAGTGATTCTTGGTTTTGCCATCAGATTCATCCGTGCAGAAGAGTAGAGCCAAATCACTGATGTAAAAAAAAGTTATTTGCAGTTTTATGGTTCAACCACAGGTGTTGATAGAGAGCCCAGAATTACGTAGTGTAGCTTTAAAAGTCAAACTTGGTTGTTTTGTAAATGGTCTGCACTTATATAGCGCCGTTTTAACCGTAGCGGTATTCAAATTGCTTTACACTGTGACTCATTCACCCATTCACACACACACACGCACACGCACACGCACACACACACCAATGACGGCAGAGCTGCCATGTAAGGTGCCAGCCTGCCATTGGGGGCAACTTGGGGTTCAGTGTCTTGCCCAAGGACATTTCGGCATGTAGAGTCATGTGGGCCGGGAATCAAACCACCAACCCTGTGATTAGTGGCCCATATATGTATGAAGACTATTTACATAGTCTAATATTTAATAGAATATCAATCGAGCTCTCAATCTCCCTTAAGATACAAAACAGCCCAACAGTTGCCAGATAATGAATATTCACCACTGCCCTGAGGTAAAAAAAAAAAAAAAAAAAAAAAAAAAAAAAATTTTACCTGCAGACACTATCAGTTTCTACTGTAAAACTCACAACAATCTACAGGGGTTTTAAACACATTCAATAGCTCTCAAATATCTTAACAAAAACTAATATCAAAGCCACTAGATAAAACTGTTCACTGTAAATACTGTACATTTAAAACAGTTTTACTGTATCGGTTCAGTCACCCTCCTGAAATGTCCTTTATTCATCATGCTAAATTGTTCATAATAAGGTAACTGGTGGCAGTGAGCTAAACACAACCACTTCCTGTTCAAAAGCACAGAAAAAGTCAGTGGGAGGTTGAAGCTCTCTACCATCATATGCCATGTCACGGGTTGGACTTAATTATGGCAGTCTTTCACCCAGCCGTCAAGCCAATGTGCCTGCAGGGTGATGATCCAGGCTCTTCGCTCAGTAGGGGAAACTCGCTCTGACAAACCGCGTGGGGTGAAGCTGGTCCAATGGCCGGCGGCGTTCACACCCTCTGACGCGATTCTAACAAAACCCGGGAACACAGGAAGCTGAAAGTGACCTTCATATGGGGAGAACACTAGAAGATGTGTATGATTGACTGAGGTCACTGTGGTTGATATACTGAGTGCAAATTAGCTTTAGATTCTAGAGGTTACATTAACCATTATAAAGTGTCCAAACCAAGTGCGAAGAGTGAATTTTTTGGCGCAACTAGTGTTGCAATTGCAAAAAGAGTTACAGTTTTAAAGCAGATTTCAGAATACTGATTTTCCATTGGTTGTACAAAAAGAAAGTCCCGCCCCGAACTCACACCATTGGCACTTTGTTCGCTGTGATTCTCTGATTGGTGTATCTTTTGACATCAGGATCATGGGTAGCATAGTTCTTTACTAGAAATTCCACTATTAAATAAATAAAAAAATAAGAAAAACCCCGCCTGCAGTGAAACCTCATTGGTCCAAAATCCAGCTCTATATCTGCATATGAAACATAAAATAAAAGTATGTGAACGGATCATATGAACACTTCTCTGTGATAACAGGAGGAAAGTAAAGCACATCTTCGTCTGCTCCCTTCGCATCTGTACGCGATCATGTCAAGCAGGTTCCATTACACCTCCGACAGCCGTATGTAAGAAGTAATAAAAGCATTAATGCAGATATCTGTCCACGGACACAAACCAACCATGAAGACTGAGACTCAGACAGACACGCCTGGTAATGATGCTGCTGAGAGCTCAACGTGACCTACTTCAACAGAGCTGGACAGAGACACTGAACAAATACACAGACAGACAGACGGATAGACCAACAGACAGAAAAACAGATGGACAGCCTGAAAGAAAGACAGACAGAAGATAGAGAGAGAGAGAGAGAGAGAGAGAGAGAGAGAGAGGCAAACAAACAGATAGACAGGCAGTCAGACAGACAGGCAGGCAAACAAACATATGGACAGGCAGACAGACAGAGAGACAGACAAACAGGCAAACAAACAGATGGACAGGCAGACAGACAGACAGACATATAGATAGACAGATAGACAGGCAGACAGACATATAGACAGGCAGACAGACAGTCAGACAGACAGGCAAACAAACAGATGGACAGACAGAGAGACATATAAATAGACAGATAGATAGATAGATATATAGACAGACAGACGATATATAGATAGATAGATAGATAGATAGATAGATAGATAGATAGATAGACAGACAGACGGACGGACGGACGGACGGACGGACGGACGGGCAGACAGACAGATAGATAGATAATTTTATGACAGACAGACACACAGACAGATGTATATATAAACAGACAAACACAGACAGCTAGTCATTTTTTTACAGACAAACTGTCAGACAGACAAATAGACAAATAAACAAACAGACAGAAAAAGACAGACAGACAGATGGATAGACACACACACAAAGATAGACAAAAAGATGGATGGATAGGCATACAGACAGATAGACAAACAGACAACAAGAACAACGGACAGACAGACAGAGAGATGGGTAGATAAACAGATGGATGGATAGATAGACAGATGGACAGGCAGACAGACAGACAGATAGATGGATAGATTGAAAAACAAAGACAGACAGGCACATGGATGGATATTTAAACAGATAGACAAACAAACAAACACAGTCAATGTCTCTTTTCTTTTTTTTTCGTTACATTTTGAAAATACTTGAAATACCTGCAGTTATACAACATTTCTTCTTTCTTTCAGATGTAGATGGTGTAAATGTAGTTAACACACACCTTGTCAGAGTCTGTGTATTACCTGACGGGTTTCACACTGGTCAAGTGAATTACTGAGAAAACACATCAGTTCTCTACACAAGCCTCAAATCAACACCGAGTGTTATTTACTATCAACTACCCAACCAGACCCCCAAAACAACTTCATTTGCATACATCATTATAGAAATGAAGATTTGAGTCACAAATACAATCTGATCTACACTTGGTGTAAATCGACCCTACAACTGTCAAATGAGCAGGATATTCCCACGAAGCAGTGACGATCATTGACGGTTTAATTTACTGTAAAGAAATAAAGAATAAAAGACTCTTCTGTGCATTCAACATCGTTACATTTTATTTTAGAATTTCTAAAAATATTTCAACCCATAAACAATAAAAAAAATGGCACATTGCATTTCACACCTCTTCATAGAGGATGCTGGGACATAATTGTGAGCTGCATTGTCCAACAGTTGACACAAACGTCCTGGGGTAACTCTAATGACCGGTCAGGGTCTAGATTATTTTCACTCGCCTGAGGTCATGTGCCAGTTAATACCACCCGTTGTCGTACTAACAACCCGCAGTGTCACTGACTAGCTATATTCAGCTTGTGTTGACAACAGCATCTCAAATTAAGTCCATATCAGTGACATGTTGTGCCAAGAGTTTGTTAGTGTTACTACATTTTTTGCCAAGAACGTAAGGAAAATCAGCTTTGGACACAGTGGATGTGTTTCAAATTTGAGCCTACATAGGCAGCCTATTTCTAAGGTCGCATCCTAACTAAAATTGACTTGATTGATGTGGTCAATTTCTAACCTTCTTTAAACCAATATATTAAATGTAAGCAGTGTTTCCTACATAATTCTGGCTAACTATACTACTCTATGCTACAACAATACTGTAGTATTATTGTCCCACTGTATTGTTTTGCTGTGGCACAGTAGGTTCAGAAGTGGCACAAGCAACACTATTTTTTCCAACTAATTCAAAGACTGTGAAACTATGTCATAAAGCAGTAAATCGGTGTTTTTGAAGAGATGTATTTTTTTCCCCTGGTCAAGAAAATGGTTCATTTTGTTGAATGATTAGAACACAATGGCCTGCGACCAAACCCAAGACATCCTGTGCTTTCCAGCCCCCATCACAACCACTTTCAAGGTCATTTCATGCTCATAAAAAAAAAAAAATCTTTCACATTGCCAAAGAATATGACATAGACATAATGTCATAGCCTGACAGCTGAATACGCTTAAGTACTGTGGCTGTACCATTCATTTACCATGGTAATTGCATGCTACTCTAAAGGGGCTTTTCCACTGCACAGTACAACTCGACTCAACTTGACTCTTTTTGGGGGTTTTCCACTGTGGATATGACCTGATACCTGGTACTTTTTTAGTACCACCTCAGTTGAGGATCCAAGCAAGCCGAGCTGATATTAAGTGTGACGTCAAAATCTTACCAGCGTCACTGATTTCCGACACGCGACATCAACCCGCTAGTTTTAAAGTTAGCCACAGTGATAACATTATATGTTCACGCGACTTTTGAATTGTAAAAAGAAATGGCTGTGCGCAAAACCACGCAGTGGTCAATAAACGAGGTGCAGACGATCCACTCGTTAGCACTGAATGAAACAAACGATAAAGTCTCTCAGGAAGTGTCTCAGCTGTTGGCTGCACACGGCTACGACCAGACCAACCAACAGTGTAGGGAACAGTTACAATAACTTAAGTGACGACAGAACCATCAAGGAAAAGTGGAAGTGGTTCGACCAAATGGACGCTATCTAAACCAGCGAGCAATGGGAGGGAGATTGCGCTGGACTGGCGTTGATCCACGATGGAGGATGGTACGTTTTGTTACTCTGCTTGAAAGCTTCATTTTATTTAGTTGAGCAGCTACTGGAAGCTTCTAAAACAACCAGGACAATTTAACTGTTACACTTGTGCAAAATCACCATCAACAACTGCTTTATGTAGCACAATGAGCTAACAGCTAACAGCTAACGGTCATGTTATTGTTTTGGTCCGTTTGTGTCATGTTTAAGATGATGTCACGGCAATAGAGGCGACGCAACTATGATGATCAGCCTATAATCCCACCAATGTTGAGATGGGACTAAACTGCAGTGGAAGTGCAAGCTAAAAAACATAAAGCGTCGAACTTTAACGTGCAGCGGAAAAGTGTCGTAATGGTAGCAGCCTAAAAACATTGTAATGACATAGTACCACATTCAAAAAATGGTAGTTACCATTCTAGTTTGATATATCCTGTTTACATGATACTCCAAAGTAACCATTGGATTACCGTGGTACATGTCCAAAATAATACAAACAACTCCTGACTAGCCCCTTTTCATGGGCAGCACAATCCAATCAAATCCATTACCTCTCCCCAGACCTTTAAATATGCATAAAAGACATGTATACTGCAGTTCAATTCTGACAGCGTAAATCAAGCAGCTAACAGTGACAGTGGAAGAGCCTGTCCCTCCAACGCATTAACGTAATAGCCAAATGGCTCAGCATAATTCTCACAAGAGACCCTGCATTGATGGCATGCGGGTGGGGGTTGGCTTCATTGGCGGTCCTCCGTCACACTTGCAGAAACTATCAAATGGATTTACTTAACAAACGCCGCAGCAAGGAAAAGCTATACCAAGCGAAGTGGAGGGTAGATTCATTCACAAAATGAAAAACTCTCGAAGTAAATTAAATTACTTCTGGAATGGAATTATTGGGGCGTCGTACTCAGCACAAGTGCGCTGTATGAAAAGCAATACAGCTAAAAACCTTTTAGTGGATTAATGCGAGTCCAAGACTACCCCCTCCCCCACCTGTCAATTTTTCTTGCATCTTGTTTTGTCATCTACCAAGGTGCATAGAAACTAGAGAATCACTTTACCCTCATGCTTAGTGTCTGAAAAACTTCAATAAGATCCAACAGAGATGACGTGTCCACTGCCAAGCTACAAGCTGCTCAAAATTTAAAGTTGTAAACAGTTTTTAGAGCAACTTTAAAAGTTAGTTAGCTATGCTACAAGCTACTGTGGCGGGGTGAGCAAGAGACAGACACAGTGGATGTGGCGTTAAGTTATAACTACATACTACATAAGTTATTTATGCAGTGGGCTAAAGCACATAACTGGTAATCAGAAGGTTGCTGGTTTGATCCCAACAGCCACTCCAGGTTGCTCCGGGGGGATTGTCCCTGTAATAAGGGCACTGTAAGTCGCTTTGGATAAAAGCATCTGCCAAATGCATAAATGCAAATGTACATAAAATGTCCATAAAAGGAGAAAATAAAAGTATTCAGGGGGAATGGTGATCAAAACAAAGGGAAATCTGGCATCCTATCGGTGAAATGGGGCTCTGTGAAGACAGAAAACTACGATTTGAGTTTTCAAGAGTTTTCCAAAAGTTGCTCGTCTACACTAAAACTTAAGAAAATGCTTAAATCCCCTGAGTGCTCATGTGAAAAATCGCCGTTTCATGTACGGATTAAAACACAATTGTCCTTGTGTTTCGTAGCCGGACAGCAATTCCGAGTAATCTTTTTTGTCGCCTATGAAGAAATGCAATGTGAAGGTTGTACAAAGTAACATTTATCTTTAATAATGCTCTCAAAGCGAATAACAGGAACAATAACGCCGCAACAATGTGGGCCACCGTCTTGATTGTTTTGGGTTGAACGGATCACATGACCGCGTCACATGACAACAAATACGTCAACGTTTTCCGATATCTCCATCTTCCCCATCCACACTACTACGCGAATATGGCATTTTCAGATGTATCCACGTAGGAGAGCATTTTCGAAAAGCTCAGTTTTTGCGGTCAAATATGCCGTCTCGGTGTGGACGGAAGGCCAAAACGACGAGAAAAAGATGCGCTTTCCAACGAAAACGTATTAGCGTGGACGTGGCCTTAAAGTTGCAATGCGTAAAACATTTTCAGCAAACTATATTTTGCTGTTGCGCAATTGTAGTTAAAGTTGGTATAATTTCCGAAGTATAAAACAATGTTTTCGAAAATTCGAAAATAAAACAATGTTTTCAAAACAGCTTTCCGTCTACGCCCCTCAACAGCCAGATAGTCCCGCCCCCAATGTTGAAAAACATACAAAATATAGTTTCTTGAAAAAACATTGCAGTGTTGCAACTTTTAGTTAGTTATTGCCCAAACGTTGGTTCTGTGGTCCGTAAAGCTTGTTATCGGAAAAACTACACTTTCTGAAGTTTAAGGCAGTTACTCCCCAACATTGGTTGTGAGGTTCACTAAGTCCGTAAAACCTGTTATTGGATTTCACATCCTTATTGAAAGTAAATAATGGCATAGCAGTTTATATGCAATCATCTTTGCTTTTATAACTAAGACAGTACAGCTACAGCTTTCAGTGAGCCTGCGTAACACGAGGCAACCAATTCAAAGATCAATTCTTGTTTAACAACTTGTGAACAATGAGGACAATTTTATATCTAAAAATAAAAATATCCTCCTTTGTCTGTGGGTGATAATGCTGGAAGAGGGGAGCATTCCTTTATTGTCGTCTAACAAAGAAATCTAGGCACACAACCAAATAATGGGCAAACACAAACGACATTGTTGCAGCTCAATGCGAATCACAATGTCACAATGTACAAGAAAAGTCTTGAGTGTTTTAGACCTTGTATGAGCACCAAAAAAATGTATATTTGCTTCATACTGATGAAAGGAGGAGATATTGGTCATGGCAGCTCACTCAAATTAGAGTGCTGCAGAAAAGATGAATCCCTCCGAGTTTGCCAGTGCTTGTCAGACTGACCCGGACACACCAGAATAATGGTCACTATGATGTACTGACAGTGACGAATTGTTCTCTTTTGTTGTACCACACAGAAATGTGTACGTTCAGTATTTTTCTGCCTTTTGCAATGGATATTTGATGATGACTGACTGACACTCAAAATGTGAATAATTGAAATCCCAGACGGATTTAAAGGTTATTGTCACTTTCACTACTATTTTATCTGTGATTACTGGGGGATTAAAGGATGAAGAACTTCAAGTTGCTCCATTTCAAAACTTTCCTGCATTCATTCATGCAAGTTTCTTGTCTGAACAAGTTCAGTAATTACAGATAATTGTCGCAATCACAGTTAGTTCAGCACCTGCATTGTCTAAGCCGGATGATTTCAAAGTCTGAAATATTGCTTTGGAGATAGTGGGGGAAAATAGATTTAATAAATGTTGCAATAAGGAGAACACGTTCGATATATTCCGTACCTGAGCGTGCTTGCATAATTGCACGCTGAATATGGCAACAAGAATCATCGTGCGAAATGAAGCCTCTGTGTAATCGCTACCCCAATCACAAACGACATAATTGCTCTGACAATCAGGGTGGCACTTTTCGGGGAATGGAAAATGCACGGGGGAAAAAAAAGCAGTGTGGTGGCTTGGAAAGTATTTGCATGAAATTGAGGGTCTTCTCAGGGCGTTTGTGAAATGAGTTCGGGCTAAATTGCTCTTAATTATAGGGATCCAAAAGCGATTTGATTATATTGTATGTTACGTAACTTTGAATACTGTACATGAAAACAAATATTTGTAAACTTATTTAACATGGTTTGCCAACGTTTCTTCGAAATGCCTCGATAGTAAAGCTCAGAAGCATGACTTTGAAGACATATGAGGGCTGAACACACTTTCTCTCTCTCGCTCTCTCTACTGTATATAGTAGAGACTGGGCCTAATTGTCACAATGTAGTCTCGCTGTCCACATCCTGTATGTGGACATTAATTTTTAGGAAAACATTTTTGCATGTTTATTAGGTTACAAATGAAAATGTGATATGGAAAATATGATATGCACACAGCAGTCATGCTTAGATCTCAAGAGGATACACTATAATGTAATATGATGTACTGTAATATTTGATCATTTTTAATAAGCTAAGTACTATAATAAAATATATTACACTATACTATACTGATCTATACCGTAGTGTACTATACTATACTATAATAAAATATATTACACTACACTATACAATACTATAATAAAAGTAAAACAGAATTCTCAAATTAATGTAAAACAATCATAAATTGAACAAAATTTAAATGTAACTAAATCTGTGTATCATTAGTTCATTTCATATTCAATTAGGAATTCCAAATCGGAAAAAACAAAAATGACTTGTTATTTTTTTATTTGTTTACAATACCAATATTAAAAAACAAATAATGACGAGAGGTTTGGGTAGCTCTGTGAGTATTGACGCTGACTATCACACCAAGTTTGAATTCAGGGCATGCTGAGTGACTCCAGTCTGGTCTCCTAAGCAACCAAATATGTGCCGGTTGCTAGGGAGGGTAGAGTCACATGGGGTAACCTCCTCGTGGTGGTGATTAGTGGTTCTCTCAATGGGGCGTGTGGTGAGTTGTGTGTGGATCGTGGAGAGTAGCATGAGTCTCCACATGCTGTGAGTCTCCGCGGTGTCGTGCACAACGAGTCACGTGATCAGATGCGCGGATTGACGGACTCAGACGCGGAGGCAACTGAGACTTGTCCTCCGCCACCCGGATTGAGGTGAGTAACCGTGCCACCACGAGGACCTACTAAGTAGTGGGAATTGGGCATTCCAAATTGGGGAGAAAAGGAAATATAAAAAAATAAATAAAATGAATGACTATGTTTTCGTAATTTTGCTTTAATTCTCAAGTTAAAAATAGGAAATTAGAAAAAATAGCCATGGGGACACTGTGCGTTTTGATTATTTGATTTCACTAACATATATGTCTTGAATATTTGATTCGCACTTATGGGTGGACCTGAAACGCCCCTTTCTTCTGATTGGTCAACCTGGAATGTTGTCTTCTCAATGCTGTGAGATAGAATAAAAGTTCTCTGCTTTTATTCAGATGAATTCATCTAAATTAATATAAAATTATTTAAAATTTATTCTCCAAAACTCGCCACGTTTATTGCAGCTGCGCTATCTCTCTCATCAAATAGTCAGACACAGTGCCTACACGTAACCGTAAAATGATCACTGAATGCAGACGGGGTTCAGCATTAGGACAATCATTGCCATGTGAAGCAATTGATAAGAGCGACACACACTCACACACATTAACATGTTTATTAACATTAATCCCTCGCTCTGTATGCCAAATGTCTTCTCACAGTTATCCTTCTTGTTTTATTCATTTATAAGTGGTACCATGCTGTGCGGCTGATCAGTTGGGCACTGGTGGTCCAAATGGAGAATCGGCTGGCATTCACAGTTAGGGTGACCAGATGTCACTTTATAACCCGGGCACAGTCCCGATTTTACAAGTCATGTACCGTTTCACGGTGAACTTACACTCGGGTCACCTTTTGTTAGTTAGTAAAGTTAGTTTTAGGTTCAATATTTTTTGGATATTCGGTTTCTCGTACATGCGCTCTCTGCTGGCGGCAAGTTTGAAAAGATTTCGCACACTTTGCTTGATGTTATGGTATATAAATATAAATGTTATATAACTACAATATATATATATATATTGATCTCTATTAATGACCTTTTGATGAACTGATGATCTCAACAATAATGTAAGTAGGTCATTAATAGGGATACAGGCTACTGAAAGTCTACTGAATGTTTGTTGAAACACTGTTTACTAGCTATAGCAAGTCAGTCGATAAGTTGTTATTTTGCTGCTGTTATACAGGCTATTGATAGTCTACTGAATGTTTGTTGAAACACTGTTTACTAGCTATAGCAAGTCAGTCGATAAGTTGTTATTTTGCTGCTGTTATACAGGCTATTGATAGTCTACTGAATGTTTGTTGAAACACTGTTTACTAGCTATAGCAAGTCAGTCGATAAGTTGTTATTTTGCTGCTGTTATACAGGCTATTGATAGTCTACTGAATGCTTGTTGAAACACTGTTTACTAGCTATGGCAAGTCAGTCGATAAGTTGTTATTTTTCTGCTGTTATACAGACTATTGATAGTCTACTGAATGTTTGTTGAAACACTGTTTACTAGCTATGGCAAGTCAGTCGATAAGTTGTTATTTTTCTGCTGTTATACAGGCTATTGATAGTTTACTGAATGTTTGTTGAAACACTGTTTACTAGCTATGGCAAGTCAGTCGATAAGTTGTTATTTTGCTGCTGTTATACAGGCTATTGATAGTCTACTGAATGCTTGTTGAAACACTGTTTACTAGCTATAGCAAGTCAGTCGATAAGTTGTTATTTTTCTGCTGTTATACAGGCTATTGATAGTCTACTGAATGCTTGTTGAAACACTGTTTACTAGCTATAGCAAGTCAGTCGATAAGTTGTTATTTTGCTGCTGTTATACAGGCGATTGATAGTTTACTGAATGTTTGTTGAAACACTGTTTACTAGCTATAGCAAGTCAGTCGATAAGTTGTTATTTTGCTGCTGTTATACAGGCTATTGATAGTTTACTGAATGTTTGTTGAAACACTGTTTACTAGCTATAGCAAGTCAGTTGATAAGTTGTTATTTTGCTGCTGTTATACAGACTATTGATAGTCTACTGAATGCTTGTTGAAACACTGTTTACTAGCTATAGCAAGCCAGTCGATAAGTTGTTATTTTGCTGCTGTTATACAGACTATTGATAGTCTACTGAATGTTTGTTGAAACACTGTTTACTAGCTATAGCAAGCCAGTCGATAAGTTGTTATTTTGCTGCTGTTATACAGACTATTGATAGTCTACTGAATGTTTGTTGAAACCATCAAAATAAAGTGCTACCACAATGTTATTTTTTTTATGAACATGCAAGTCAATAGTCAAATAAATGACTGCTCTGACACCAGTGACGTTTTAGTTGTGGGTGGAGTTTTCAGATGGTCCCTTTAAGCACCATAGGTGAATATCTAACAAATATCCACCCTAAAATGTGCTTTACCCTGCAGTTAAACGTCAGCCTATGTCTTTACAAAGTAAGCATATGCTTCAATAGTCTTATGAATATATGATTTTCATCATCTCATTTAAAACCATGCCTTTTCAAACCAGAACAACGTCAAAAACAGCAGGTTTATGGTTAGGGCTGTCTGATAAATCTGGCTATTTGATGAGAGAGATAGCTCAGCTGCAATAAACATGGCAAGTTTTGGAGAATAAATGTTAAATAACTTTATATTAAGTTTCATTTGAACAATTAAACAGCAGAGAACTTTTATTTTATCTCACAGCATTGAGAAGACGTTGGTGCAGGTTGACCAATCAGAAGAGGCATTTCAAGTCCACCCATAAGTGCAGAAATAAGATGTTGTCTTTTGTTTTTCCAATTTTTAATTCCTAATTGAATATGAAATGAACGAATGATACACGGATTCGTCTAGAATGACAAACTGAAAATTAGCAGAAATAAAAATTACATTTAAAATTCTAAACTGACAAACTTGGTAACCACCTGATAGTCTTGTTTGATGTCACTGGCCTGCAGTTATGTAAATTAATGTTGGTTTAGCACAGCAGATGTGGTCCCATCCCATCAACTTGGGCTCTCGGGTGACGTACTCAGACAAGCAAAGCTAATAGGGGCCCATCAGCGCCGATTACTGGCAGCGCGGTCAGCCAGACCTCCTCAGTCCCCTACAGGGATCTTGCAGAAGAAGCTGGCAAATGGCCATCTTCATCCCTAAATCTATCTGCAGATCCACTGCACTCTGCAGGAGTGATTTTAGGACACAGAGATGGGAAAAATACAGTTGGTTGGCCTTCACTGAAAAAAGTGTGTTGTGAATGTTGGTTTGGAAACATTTCGTTTATGTATAAAGCTTAGTTTCACCAGTACCGTCTACTTTTGTGTTCTACGGGAAAAATAACAGCATACAAGTTTGGAACGAAATGAGAGTGAACAAAGAATTTTTTTTCTGGGTGAACTATTCCTTCAAGTGGGCTGCCCTTCTGGTAATACATTTCACATGTGACAACAAAGAGGATTAAACCAGCATTGTTGATTGTGATTCTCGCATACAGAGAATAATGTCTTCCCAATGGCATCTTTTTACTCCTGTCTCATTAACACCAGCACACAAGCAGAACTGTGATCCAAACAGTACTTTATGTAAAACTCACAGATGGTCAGTTTGCTCCCTTTTGACAGTAATACTGACACAGGAAAAATCACAGTATTTCAGCTTCATATTGGCCAGGCACTCTGGTACTGGCACACCGTCAGCATACCGATGCTGTGGTAAATATGAAAATGACCTGTGAATAATTATCTGGCATGGCAGGGATAACTTTAGCTAAAGCTAACTTTCTGACTACTTGGCTAGTTTGCTGCTTGCCACTAAGAGTTAACTCATTACAGGAAAATAAGAATTATTATATCTTTGACTCATCCCTTATTTATTTTTTTGCAAAAAGTGTTTTTACAGTAACATACACACAGAATGGATGTCTATGGGGCCAGTGTTTCCCTTTACGATTAGCATTAGCAATAAACAGAGAGAGAGCTTATAACGTTGGTGAAATGGCTTATGAAAGTTAACAGTGTAGATTAAGATGCAATGAGAAGCTTCCGTAATGAAATGCAGAGGACAGTGCTCATTAATTAATTTGTGTGTTCAGCCGTCACAGTCAGACGGGTCACAGGCTATAGCGCTAAAGCTAGTGCTACCCTGCTGTGGCTGCAGAATCCTTGTAATTACATGCTTCCCTGGTTATTGGCCACCACTTATTTGAATTTTTTTAGTACTTCATATCCATTTGTATGCATGTGCAAAAACAGAAGTGCAAACTGCTGTTAGATGTAATGGTTATGTCAGTGATCACATTGTGTTACAGGATGTTTTGATCATTTAGGGTTTGCATGAATAGTTCATAATGTTTAGCCCATTTCTAAGTTATGGTAGATGTAATATCCAAGTTTTAATCTAGGCAAAAACTTGAGCCTTTAAATACAACAAATTTTCAATAAACTTTACAAAAGATGGGGCTTGCTCGTGTAAACAATGTTGTGTGTTGTTGATGGTTGCCAGGGCATTGCTATGCAGTTGCCAAGTTGTTCTGAGTGGCTTTTAGTTCTTTGCTATGCAGCTGCTAGTCTTTTCTGGGTGGGTTAAATCTGTAAATTTTGTTCAAATCCATAATGCTAAGTATGAGCAATACTTATAGCGCTGCTTGCATTTGCTAGTACCACTACATAACGTGCTTTTTAAAGCATGTTGAATGGCAGATTATAGTAAATGTTATGTTTATGATATGTTTGCAAAAAGATAAACATGGAAAACGAGAGTCTGTAAATATTTTATGGATGTATGTGGCAGGGTGTAGGGCAAGGCTGGGTCGTGATTCCACACACCAGGGCTGTAATAAGGCTAATCAAACCTCTGAGAGGGATAAGAGCCGACCGGAGACGGCAGTGCGACAGAGAGAATGTTAAGGGCAGCTGTCCGATACCAGTGTATGTGTTTGTCTTTTTGATTCAGTTCGTCATTAATATCATTTATATTTTCAATCCGGTTCTCACAGCCTCTTTTCCATTAATCCTGTTACACTGGTGCCGAAACCCGGGAAGGAGGAGGGATGTGCCGTAGACCACCTGGAGTGGGAGGACCGCTGCCAGGGGCAGGGGAGACCCCTTCCATCCACCGGAACATGGTGGGGCGTTCTGTACGCCAGGGGCCGGAGGACTGCCTCCAATCCTCCCAGGGAGGTGTGGCTGTCATCTGCTAGAGGGTGGAGGAGTGTCCGAGGACCAAGCTATGGCGTATCAGAGAACCAGTGAGTAAATGTATTTATTTTTTCCTCCTCTCCCTCTCCTCTCTCTCTCCTGCTGCCAATCCACATTGGCCTTTTCCCTGTCTTTTTAAATATTAGTGATTTCATTTGGTACATCGCTGTTACGGCATGTAAGTACCGCATTTTTTTGTTTTGTTTCTCTCCCCTTGTCCCCTCCCTCATCCAGGTAGATGGGGATGACCTGCTTGCAGATGGGGCGGAATGCATGCCCTGGTACGTTATTCCAGTCATGCCGGGGGCTCCCCGGCCTGAGAGAACGAGGGAGGAATGTGGTAGGGTGGAGTGCGGGGCCAGGTTGCGATTCCGCACTCCCGGCCCCTAATCAGGGATAAGGGCCGACTGGAGATGGCAGTGCAACAGAGAGAGAGTTACGGGCAGCTGTCCGACACCTGTGTGTGTGTTTGTCTTTTTGGTTCAGTTCTTCATTAAATCAAATTTATATTGTCAAGCCGGTTATCGCAGCCTCCTTTTCATAATCCCGTTACAATGTACAACATCGATTTCTTTAAACTATAATAGTGTCCAAAGCTCTTAATTGCTGTTCTGCTGTTTGTAATATGATGTTTCTTCAAGCATGTTTCTGAGGTTCAACAAGTGCAGATGTGGCCGCAGATGCTTAGAAGCCCCTCTCCACCTGATGCCTGTTCTCCACCTGCTCCTCGTTCTCCTACTCTTCTGAGCCCCAGCATTGAGACCTAATCCTGCTTGCATGGAGGCGGCATTTTGTCGAGAATGAGCTGACACTGACCTTCAGTTTTCATCCTACCAGTTTCTCTGTTCTTTCAAGGAAGCATAAATCTAATTTAGGCCTGTGAGCTTCACGGCACTAGTCTTTGATCTGCAGCTCTTCATGAGTACAAAGAGAGGGAGACGGAGAGAGAAAACTGCCAAAATTAAAAGAGAGAAATGGATGGAAATAAAAGGAAATAATCCTAGTTCCGAGAGCAAACAAAGTGACACATTTGTGAGTAGAGTCACAAATAACATGCAAAATGAAAGGTATGCCCAGTGTATTGTGCGTTATATTGGTGTATCTTAGAACCAAGGTAAAATTCTTCTACTTAGGAGCTTCGGTTTACTTTTAAACAGATATTACTTTTGTCAAAATGTAATAACTTGCACTGCCTGCAAAACAATTTTTCTTTTGCAGCTGACGTCGCCTAGGCTAGAAATCATGTTAACCAAACCTAGTAGCTGTTTAGGCATTGTTTAAGAAGCCTTTCTAGAATCTCGCCAATTGTTAACGCAATAATTAAATGCTCATCAACGTTAAAGTGATAACGGTGATGGCAAAATTAGCAAAATATTCTACATCTGAAAAAGAAAGGTTACCATTGTGACATCAAAATACTGGAGGGTGAACTTGACCGTCACTCCCCACGTATGGATTATCACACTGGATGTTGACATGTTGCTACCAAATGTTCTGGTACCCTGACATCTACCCCATTCTACCTTGTTACTGATAAGAGCCATTTTTTAAAAGGTATTTACCTTTTCCTGTGGCATGGCTGATAGAGAATTGGGCAAGCAGCCTCAAAGACACGGGTTCTGGTCCTGTGGAAATGAGGAAGTAAGCGTGTTTGGATAATCAAAGATGATTAACGTGATTAAGAGGTTGCATTTAGCCTCTAAGATTACATTTTTACTTCACTGATGGCTAGGCTTAGAGTTGGGGTTAAGGTGTATGGTTAATAAAATATCGCTATTTACAACTGAAACAACCCACTTTTGGTGCCCCTCTGCAGACATTTCACTCGGAAACTTGAGCTCACACATGCCCATGCGTTTAACAACCCTTGCAACTTTGGCAACTGTCCTTACTTTTCACCATCTTATTCATTTCTGATGTCAGTTTCTTGTGAATATCCTGTTTCACTTGGAAATAAAATGGGTTGCAAACAACATGTCAACTTGTGATATCTGCTACAAAAGATCCAACTTCAACAGAGGGTTAACCAGTTTTCTATTTACCTCAACAATGTACGTTAAAAACCTCCAACAGATAAGAGTTTAAGCATGGCCAGCCTTTGATATCACGTAATAGATCTTTGGTCACACTTTGAAGCACATTGTATTGCATTTAACCAGTAATGCAGCAGGTAACGGGCCACAACGACACCCTGAACAAAATACAAAACACAAGCCATAATGCATCTCAGACAAATAGCTCAGCTGTCTTGCCTGGGGTGCAATGGGGACCTTTAAAAATTCAAGCCTGCCTTGTGTTGCAAGTCAGAGCGGGGGTTATTGGTGAATGATGTGGCATGGCATCTTGGGTCGTAGATATGTGTGCAAGGGCCTTAAGACATCTAAGATGGATTTGACCCAGGAAACAAGAAGGTGTTATAAATTCTACCTAACCCAGAGTTGAGCAAAGATAAGATTGATGCCTGTTATCAATTATTTCAAAGCAACAGTCTCGGAAAGTTTTTGGGAAACAAATGATAGATTATTAAAAAAATGAAAATTCTGTCATTAACTCTGTCATTTTTTTTCTTCTTTCGAACACAAGATGAGAAAATCTGAATGATGTAGCCTAATACTGGCAACTCTTTTACATGCAATAACAATGAATGAAAGCTCTCAAGCTTCAAAAAGGGTGCAAATGCACCATAAAAGTATCATAAAAAAGTGGACAATTTGAATGTTTCAGGTATTATGAAGCAACACGATAATGTTGTGGGTGAAACAGACCAAAATGTAAGTCACAAGTAAATGTGAGTCATGCCTGCCAATGCAAAAGTTGCTGCCAAGAATTTCGGGTGCTGTGGGTGGTTGGTTGAGCATTCTGGGTGGTTGTTTGGTGTCCAAAATCATGAGAGGCCACCCCAAGTCTCTGGATAGAATGTGGGACCCTCCATCATTAGTCTACGTGATTTTCCATCCATTTTATTGTCCGCCAAACAATAATCGTGCAATTGCTTCTATTCAAATATGCAACCCACTCTTCTGACTAGAGGTCAGAAGGTTAACATTAACAAATTTCCAATTAAGTCATGATTCTCATGGAATACAGAAGAGGCTATTGTTGTGTTGTTGCCATTTTTTAGAGCCAAAACTACCTACCCAAGCAGCAAAGCAAACACTTTTGTTTGGTAGGAGAACTTCCCCCTCCTCTTCATTTTCCTGGTGCTCAGCATGCCAACGGCAGACCCCGACCGTGTCAGTCTGCCAGGCTCGATTGATATGTCTGTCAAAAGGAGAGGTCTATGCAAGCCAATCTCCCCGGGGTGGGCCACAGTGCCCAACGCCACAGATTAAAAGGGCTTTTGAGTGGCCGTCCCCTGTTTCCACTTCACAAAGAGTAGAAAAATCTCTTCAATGCCGCCTGCCTTTGCTACACACAAAAAAACATGCTCACACACCTGTGGGACCTGGACGGGGCAGCCTGCCACTTTACACTCCACCACAGAGCCACCCGACACGCATACAGCAACTACAGCACACAAGCTTTAGACATGGATCTAAACCGAACAGTGGCCTGCAGGCTTTTCACACCAGAGTAACTGGAAGCCTTGCTGCCAAAAGGGAGTTTTGTCCTAAAGAGAGATAACACCATAAAAAAGGAATGACAAGTTGTTTTAGGAAGTCTGCAGTCTCCTGAGAGTCTAAAAGTCATGAAAGCTACTCCGAACCTAAGCGTCTGGATGAGTTTGTTTATTCGTATGCTGTCTGAAGAATCAGACTTTGATTCTAAAGGAATAGCTCACCTAAAAATGTACATTCGGTCATCATTTACCCTCCCTTTTTATTCCAAACCTGTATGACTTTCTTCTGTGAAACACAAAAGGATGAACTTTAGTGGATTCTAAATATAGGTGTAGATGCTAGATACCAAGCCACGTAAAACCCACCTAAAAGATGAGGAAATACCAAATCCTCCATTTCTAAAATGCATCTTGTGGTGAGAGAAGCTGATCATGATGGGAAATGCAGAGTTTTGGTTTGAGCAAGAGGAATAAATCAGTGGTTAATGAGGAGGTTGTGTGAACTATGACCGTTCCCTGCGTCTTGTCCCGCTAATGGATAAATTATCCCTCACTGCAAAACAACATCTGCTCAGTAAAATATTTCAGTAAAAATAAACACCTCACAAAATTATTTTTAAAAAACCCTGAAGTCCAGAGAAAAACCTGCCCATTTCCACCACCAAAGATAGGTATGATTTCAAATAATTTTGTTCTGTCGAACTATGCTTTTAAAAAGAGTGATGGCTGACACACTGCATATACCAGAAGAGAGCTCTCAAGAGCGAACCCCAAGTGTCACTACATCGACACAACATCTCGTTCCCTCCATCAGGGAACTACATCAGTGACCAAGACATTTTACTATAGTAATATTGGCAGGAATCACCATTTTAGAATAGTAATATTGTAGCAAACATGACTGTTGTAAAAAAAAATGTTTGGCAGAAAACATGGTTTACTATACTAATATACTAGACTGTAGTAACTAAATGTTTTTTGGCAAAAATCTAAATTTTTACTATAGTAATATTGTAGTAAACATGACATAGAAACCATATTTTTTGGCAGAAATCACAATGTTATTATTGTAATATTGTAGTGAACATAACATGATGCCATGAGAGGTTCGGCGAGTTCGGCACACTTTGCTAGTTTTAATACTTTTAATGATATAAACCGGTGAGATTCGATAACTGTTCCATAACTGTACTAGGAGGACAATATGTCAAAGAATTCAAAAAAATCTTGGGCTCTGGAGACCATAAAAGACACTTACGTGCTCAATCTGATACCCCTGAGAACGGCCACAAGCCCGGGAGCCTATTTGGCCAGAGAAACGCGGGGAAATTCTGTGAGAAATGTTGAAAATGTCGGCAATCCTGACGAAGGCCATTGTTGACTTGGAAGATCTTGCTCTAATACGTCGATCGATCATTACTATGGAGATGAAATACACTGAGGTGGTCACAAGAGTAGGGGATGTCGAGACACGGATTATCTGGAGTCATCATAGAGGGAATTAGCTGCTAATCTGCTAGTGACAGAAATCTGCTAGTGGATTTAGAACGCATCTGGGAGAAATTGGAGGATATGGAGAACCGTAACCACAAAATAACATCCAAATCGTCTGAATTTCTGAAGCCGAAGAGGGTCAGGATGTGGTGAAATTCCTGGATGTGCTCTTTCTGAATCTGCTTCACATAACAGGCCATAAACTGGAAATCAAGCGAGCTCACGTTGTTCCGGCTCAGCGATGCACTGAGGGAGACGGGCCCTGATCAATTCTGGCCAAATTTCTGAGATCATCCGAAAAAGATCATGTGTTGCACAAGGTGAGGAGTAAAGGAAGGCTTTTTTGGGAGAACAACAGCATTTTTTTGTTCTCAGACTTTGCTAATTCAACAAGAGAGAAACTCTTGATCTATTCAAGATGTGCAAGAAACTCTTACTTCAATGGAAGGTTTCTTTTGCACTGATGTTCATGGCCAAATTGAGAATAGATGCTAAGGATGGCCGTAAAACATTTACATGTCCCCAGCAAGCGATGTCCTTCATAAAGTCAATGGATTAAGTTATTTTGTGGTACTCACGTTGTCGTCGAATGGACCAACTCACTGAACATTCACTTGACTGTTCAAGGAACTGGGCGCCTTTTTTGTTTCTTTTTGTGCTGGTTCTGCCTAGCGGCTGGAGTTTGTTTTGTGGAGTCCTTTGGGACTGTTTAGAGAATGAATCAGTATGTTCTTTGTGCTTGTGCCTCCTATTGGCTGGGGATTGTTTTGTTTAATACTTCTATACATTGGAGTGATTTGGTCATTTGTTGCACTCACGTAGCAGCTGAATGGGCCAGCTCACTGAACATTCATTTGACTGTCCCGGGAGTCCTATGAGTCCTTAGAATTTGAGTCCTTTTATAGATTATCTGTTGTTGTGTTACTCTGTCTCACAAACTTTGTACAGAATCACTGGACTTGAGCATTCCGATGGCAAAGTTGTTGCGGGGGCTCTCGCAGGCATGCACGGACTGTTTGAGTTTAGAGGGATGACGCCAGTTGCCACTGTCATGCATGGGGTTAATGCACACATTTTTCTTTGTTTTGGTTCTGGGGGAACTTCGGGGTTTGATTATTGCACTAATGCTGAAATGTGATCTTTATAATTTTGATTTTGACACACAATCTATTTTTTCCTCATATGTCAAACTGTCAAATGTTAAAATGAGTGGATTGTCTCTCTCCACGTGGAATGTGAATGGGTTGGGGCACCCCATAAAAAGAAAGTCGGTTATTTCTCTTCTTAAGCATAAGAAATATTATATAGTGTTTCTTCAAGAAACACATCTTTCTCGACAGGAAGCTGAATATTTGGGAAGATACGGGGTGGACATATTTTATTATTTACAATTCAAATGTCTCAAACAGATTAAAGATAAATTAGAAAGAGTCTTTATTGTTTTAGCTGAAATTCAGGGGTAAAGTCTTATTTTGGCTAATATTTCTGCACCTAACATTGATGATCAATGCTTTTTTTAAGATCTTGAAGGGATGTTGCAAGCCGCTGGCATCCCTCATGATATAATATTGGGAGGAGACTTTAATCTTTTGATGGACTGTCCTTGATCATAGTGAAGCAAAAATGTGCAAGCACCCTAGAGCAACATTGACACATCAAAGGATGTGTACAAATCTTGGTCTTACAAATTTGGAGACTTTTGAACCCATCTGGTAGAGACTATACATTTTTTCATCAATCCTTAAGATTTATTCTAGAATACATTTTATGTATGTATATATATATATATATATATATATATATATATATATATCTATATATCTATATATATATATATATCTATATATATATATCTAAATCCCTCATTTCATCTGTTGTTGATTGCTCAATTGGAAACATTTTAGTCTCAGATCACAGCCTGTTGAGTTTTGAGGTGTTTCCACATATGGAGAAAAGGAAATCATATAGTTGGCGCTTTAATGTATCTCTTTTGCAAAATCCTGAATTCCAACAAATGTTAAAGGCTGAAAGTAATGTTTATTACTTAAATTTATTAATGCCTCATTCACCAAAAAATCCAAAGCATGAGATCTCGTGGATTTGGAAGGGAATATTAAAAGTGCCAAGGCAGAGCTGAAGCGCTGAATGTCGTCTGATGGAATCAGAGAGTTGACCAGATTGAAATACAGATATAATACTATTTTTTCATGGAAGGTGGAGTTTTGGCTATTCAGGGCAATACTTTGAGGCGGAGGACAAAGCAGGGAAGCATTTGGCTAAACATATAAAGCAGAGAGAGTCTTCTACCATTCCCTTAGTGAAATCTGCTGGTGGTTTAATATTTAATACTTTAAAATAATTCTATCTTGATCTCTATAGTTCCCCATCTTCATCTACTGATGAGGATATTAGAAACTTTGTGGAACCATTAGAACTTCCTAAACTGACGACTGTGCAAAACAATTATCTTGATTCTGAGATAACCTTGGAGGAGCTTGGCGAGGTAATTAAGGCCTTGCCACCAGTCAAGTCTCTGGGGCCAGATGGCCTTGCCACTGAGTTTATTTTAGATCTTATGCTACAGAACTGGCTACACTTTAGCTAGATGTTTATACAGAATCATTAAAGAATGAAAAACTTCCGCCAACTATGACATAAGCCTGGACCAGTCTGATTCTTAAAAAGGAAAAAGATCCAAGCGAGTTTAAGAGTTACCATCCAATTTCCCTGATCCAGGTAGACGTTATATATTGTTAAACTTTTTGGCTAACCGATTAAGTTATGACATCTCTTATACATATACATCAGGTGGGGTTTATTCGGGGCTGTAGCTCTTCTGATAACATTAGGCGTTTCATCAATACAGAATCATTCCATTTGGAAAAGGTCATGAGGCATCAGTGTATAACTCCCTGTTAATTCAGAGTCTGGGGGATGGCACTTCAAGTGATTATGGGAGAAAGATTTAAACTTGGTATTGGAGTGTGGGCTAGGATTCTAAAAAATGTCAAGTCTGCATCTAGAAATGCAAGGGTGCGCCTTTATGCATTTCAAGATTGTATATAGATTCTATTGGACCCTCTATAGACTGTATAGGCTTAGACTTAAAGACAAACCCACCTACCGGTGATGCCAATCAGAAGACACAACCTATGTTTTTTGGTGGAGTGTTATGATCCAAGAATTTTGGTTGAAGTTTCAGTTTTATGTGTGATGTATTGGGCACTCAAATTTAATTTTGCCCCAGACTCTGTATTTCAGGAGATGGGGTGGTCATCAATATAGGGGATAAACACATACAATGTTGGGTTCTAACCAGTGTCATGATCGGCAAACAAATTGTTTTAAAGGGATGGAAGTCGGCTGGAGCATCCTCATTTCAAGAATGGTGCATGGAGATGGGGTGGGTGGTGACTTATGAGGAAGCATCATGTAGAAGGCTGGGGATTTGGGAGTCGTTTGATGGGAAATGGGGCAGCTAATTGTTTTTGGAGGGCTATCGGGGAGGGGCAGTGGAGAGAGAAGTTTAGTTTAAATGTGTGTGATTATATATATATATATTTGTGTGTGTGTGTGTGTGTGTGTGTGTGTCTATAATGATGTGTGACCAGAGGGATGTTGTTGAGGATCAGAGTGGAGTTGTTATCTAAATGAATCAATAATAATTGATTCAAAATGTTAATCAGACAAAACAACCATAGAAACTGTGTATTTTTGGCTAAATCAGTTTCACTATAGTAATATTGTAGTAACCATGACTGTAGTCATTTTTGATTTTTTGGGGGGGGTTTTTTGGCGGAAAACATGGTTTTACTATAATAATATTGAAGACCGAAGTAACCATGTTTTTTGGCGGGAATAACAGTTTTACTATAGTAATATTGTAGTAACCATGACTGAAGAGAAAATCAAATTTTGCAATAAAATATTTGTTTATTGACAAAAATGTAGCCAAAAGATATAATTTAGCTTCAAAAGACTTGGGATACAGTGCATAAGTCATAAGAACATCCATTTTCTTGTCATATTTGTAGCTTCACATCCTCTTTCATTTTCATTGTATGGAAAAGAGCAGTGAACAATAATTATCCCTTTGTGTTCCATGGAACAAATAAAGTAAGTATTTTCTTAGAATATAAATAAATAACTACAAATAGAAAAAGAAATGTCTGTATTTACATTGTCAGAACTTTTTAGCATAAACAGGTTCTCTTAGATGCACCTGTAAGTTAGATACTGTAATTCTCTGCCTTTTCTGATCAATTATCGATGTCTGAAATCCACCTAAAGTCATCCATTCAAAGACAACATAATACCATCTAAATTCGCTTAAGTGTTTTTCATTAAACTGGTCTTTAGCAAACAACTCCCAGATCATTATCATGAGGCATGGAGAGCAGTGTGGGCCTGTGAATCTGGACCCAATACAGTCATTAGAGCAGGTATTTCTGGATATACAGCCCTGCTGAGAGACACTCGGTTCAGGATCATTCAGCTTCACAGGTCGTAGTAATAACATCCAGCAGGAGACGCTTTAATGGAAACCAAAATTATGTTTCTGCAGTCCAACCAGGGGATAGAAGTCAGTGCTTTAGGCATGAGGTCTTGGTTTTGTGTTCTCTATCTTCCATTCACAGGCCCATCATACCTTCTCACTAACCAAATTTTGGTTTAAAGTAATTCGCTAGAATTTGGTTCTCCGTAAAGTTCAAACTAGTAGTGCATCTGACCCTCGGATGTAGCTCTCATGCCAAATATGATGTCAAATGACATGCATATGTGCTAATATACTGAATGCAGAGGTGGCAAAACAAATTATGAGAGCCCCACATTGTATGCATACATAATCAAACCCACCATAAAACACAATAACATTATCCACGCCCCATAAAAATCTGCTGCTCCAACAACTGACATTACAACTATCCTTTACAAACTTGCTTGGTTACATAAAAACAAGAAGAGAATCTGATCCTCCATTATAAAACAACACATAAAAGAAGCTCCCTTTACATTTGGCTAGAAAGACCCGTCGTCACAATTTAGGAGGGTCAAATCTCACAATAACAGATTTAATAACGTATGCAGGCGGTGAAACAACGGGTTGCGTATATCATCCTGACAGGGATGTAATCTGCCCGATTGATTTTCCGAATTTTGGGCCACAAATTGCGACAGGCTGTGCTGTACATGTGGAGAGCGCTGTTAGTTTGTACAGGACTGATGACATCCACCACATGTGCTCGTAAATCTGACCTCACTCATCCCATATGGTAGGAAGAGGCTTCAGACCCCCAAAAAACGACAGATATATTGGCGCATTTCTCATTCAGGCATTCTGGGCCTTCATAATTAGCATTTTTATGGATTGGCCCTACAAGATTTCTACAACGGCGTGTGAATTGTTTATGGTTTGTTATCATGTTGGGGCGAGAGGTAACAATGAAGGTTTTTAATATCTGAAAGTTGGATTGTTGCATATTGTATTGTAATGAAACACATTTTAAAGTCAACATGAAATCAAAAGTAATCATGTTTACTTTATTAATAGGCAATACTTTTCCTAGGCCTCTTTTTTCCATTCAGATATTAATGGAGTGGTGGCGGCATAATGGTCTAAAGCATATAACTGGTAATCAGAAGGTTGCTGGTTTGATCCCCACAGCCACCACCATTGTGTCCTTGAGCAAGACACTTAACTCCAGGTTGCTCCGGGGGGATTGTCCCTGTAATAAGGGCACTGTAAGTCACTTTGGATAAAAGAGTCTGCCAAATGCATAAATGTAAATGTAAATGGATAGCATTTGACCACATTAAGTGCCAGGTGTAAATGGGGCCTTATTGTGCATGTTGCGCTAGTCAAGTCTAGTTTGGAACACCCACTTTTCGCCATCCAACCAATACAGCACAAAAGTCTGGCTTTGTGAGTAAAATTCCCATAGATTCATTGATTTTCAACAATAACCACCGATGAACAAACTAACATGAGCTACAAGGTTGTTCATCGGTGGTATACGCTTCCATTGAAGCAATCCGTCTGTGTTATCTCAACTTCACTGTTTAAAAATCATGTTTGATAGTGGAATTCATGGTAAACAACTACAGTACGTTGCCCATTGTACAGCAGAGAAAAATCCACCAATCAGAGAACCGCGGCCAACGAAACCCGCAAAACGTGCCTTGGAGCGACCGCCCATTCCCATGACGCACTGTGAATGACGTAATCGAGTCGATCTCCCTTCACCCTTAAATTACTATATTTGTACATATCAGAATATTTTGGAATAAATGTCAAATATCTTGTTTCAATAGTTATAATCAACAACCCAAAATCAATAGTTTTATATAGTCCCATCAAATTGTATTCAATGACATCATTCGCAATGCTTATTGGGTTTGTAGTTTGTGACCTCATGAAAGACGGTAAGTACACAGTCTTGTACATTTGTCCTTGTGTCAGATACTATTTTAAAAACCTTTTTGCTTCAAAACAAATTTCGTGATGTTGTGATTTACCTTGAAGCTGGTTGGTTTGGTTCATGTCTCATAACTCTTTTAAGAAGGATTTTATTAAAAGCCTATGGATGAAATTAATGGGGAAAATACTTCCGGAACCCAAACGGCTGAACAAGTGGGCGGGCACTGTTGCGCTTTTCCAGATAGATAAAATCAAGTCCCGCCTTTTATCTAATTGAATATACTGTTGCACATGTAAATATGTTACATAAGTAAAATTGGCAGCGAATCCCATTTCCTGTTGACTTCAAAGATCTGATATGTAAACAATTGTTTAGGACTAGACTAACTGACAAAATTAAAACAATCAAGGCCTTCATACTTAGCATTTTTATCAAGGTTTCAGCAATAGTGCGTGAATTGTTAATGGTTTGCTATCATGTCGCGGCAAGAGATAACGATAAACATTTTTATCTGAAAGAATTTAACTGTTGCAGATTGTATTGCAATAAAACAAATCTTAAAAAATTAATGTGTAATCCTAAAAAAGGGATTTGCATCAAATATAGCATCAAAATATAAATGAATGCCTACAGAGTTATACTGACATGCTCCCAATTGGCATTCTTTTCTAATTCAAGTCACAAAGTCACATTCTAGCAGTCTGGTTTTCCCACATCAGGCTGTACGTGACTAGAACGGACTTCCAGTAAAATGCTTTGTGATTTGGAAAATGTTGGAGAGAAGCTGAACACGACGAGTGTTCTGAGAGGTGTCTGCGATGTAACGTGAGCACAGATGGAGGTAGGGATGCTGGCATGAAGATAACCGCCCACCAGTGTGAAATCACGCAGTGCGACTTAACCCTCCATCTTCCAGACTGAAACTTATAATTTATGCATCGGCTGTACCCTCGAAGCTGTTCCAATGGCGCCACTATTCCTTCCAAATTTCATTTTCTTGTTTTGGATTCAGGGGTCTCCCAATGGGACGCTTGAGTTTAGCAAACGTTTGCATAAAGACAAAGCGAAGAGCCACTTTTGATGTACTTGAAGAGGTCAGATTTTGTTAACTCTTACATATAATGGTTTCAATTAGAACCGAAATGGAGTTTATGGTCATATGCCTTATGAGAATTTTTTTAAAAGGAATACTTTACCTCAAAATGATCTCGTTTCCAGACTGGTATGATTTTATTCTTGTTTGTAACAGAAAAGGACATGATATAAAGAATTTCTGGTCCCACTTTACATTAAGGGTCTACATCTACTATGTACTAACTTTATGTTTAATAAAAACTATGTTTTTATTGTATAACTACATGTTGTTCTGTAAAATTCTCACAGGATTCACATTTGGTGCTAGGAGTAGGGGTTAGGGGTCAGGATTTAGGATAAGGGTTAGGGGTCAGGGTTTAGGATAAGGGTTAGGGGTCAGGGGTCAGGTTAACATTGTACCATCCATCCATCCATCCTTTAAATACTTTAAATGCGAGTACAATAACAACAAGTTTGTCGCCAATGACTTTAAACATCATTGGTTCTTGCTTGTCTCATGACATCAAGTGTTGGGTAACAACAACATCAAGTGTTGGGTAAATTGCTCAAAAAAGTAATCCATCACCAATTACTAAGTACCTCTTAAATTGCATTTGGATTACTTTACGAATGTCTTCTGGGAAAAGCAATCACATTTCAAATGACTTAACTTTTAAGTTATTCTTTCCACAGTAAAATTAAATGGCAGACGAACATATTCAAATAGGTAAAGTTTAAAAGTTGAATTCAATGTAATTGAATGTAATTAGAAAAATACGTAATGTACTTAAACGTAATTCATTTAATTGAAAGCCTGTAACAGTAACTGATAACAAGACTTTAAAATGTAATGTTATACATTAGAAGTATTCGATTACAGTAACTTTTTACTTTATAATCAGATTACAACACTGTTGACATCAAACCTGGTGCAATGCGTTGAGTCACGTGATATCTGATTGACTGCAAATGGGAATGAGATTTGAGTGTTGCGGGTGAACAAATGTATTCAAATTTCTCAAATAACACTTTATTGTTTAGTTCTTTAGAAAAACATTGATGTATTGGTGCTTTGAAGAACCCAAAAACCAATTAACTTTCCCCAACTACCAATGCGCAATCTAAACAACCTATAAATGTACATGCCAAACTTTTGAACCCCCAAAGACCCATATAGCAAACTCAAAGACCCTTTGTGTCCCCCAATGGTTCCTACCTGAACCAAAGGTGTTGCAAAAAACGATTGAAGAACCTTAATTTTTTTAAGACAGCACTGCTACATGAAGCTTGTTTTGAGTTTACACTACATAATTCAGAAGTTGAAAATCTCTTTTTGCTCTGTCAAGTAGACACGAGAACGGTGAATAAACCAAGTGTGCGAGTAAACGAAAGTCAACTTAAGTGAAGGCTATTCACTTAACTTCTATTGTTCAGCTCAAGACTGGTTGCCCACTGAAGCCAAGCACGGTTGAGTCTGGTCAGTACCTAGATGGGAGACCTTCTGGGGAAAACTAAGGTTGCTGCAGGAAGCGGTATTAGGGGGGCTAGAAGGGGGTGTTCACCCTGCATTCTGTGTGGGTCCTAACGGGGACACTATACTGTAAAAAGGCACCGTCCTTTGGATGAGATGTTACACCGAGGTCTTGACTCTCTGTGGTCATTAAAAAAAATCCCAGGACATTTTTGGAAAAGATTAGGGGTGTAACCCTGGTCTCCTTGCCAAATTTCCCCCATTGGCCCTTATCAATCATGGCCTCCTAATAATCCCCATACATGAATTGGCTCTATCTTTCCTCTCTACCAACAGCTGGTGTGTGGTGAGCATACTGGTGCACTATGGCTGCTGTCGCATCATCCAGGTGGATGCTGCACACTGGTGGTGGTTGAGGAGATTCCCCTGTTCACTGTGTAAAGCGCTTTGAGTATAGTGTCAGAAAAGCGCTATATCTATTCATTCATTCAGCTCAATTTGTACTTGATGAATTGTACTTTGTTAAATCACTATGTAAGACTGAAGTGTAATGTCATACTGCAAATTCACATTACGAAGAAGTGACAACTCAAATAAAACATTAATGTGAAATATATTAAGGACTGGGGAAAATGGGTGAATTTCAGGAAAACCTGTCAAGAACTGGTCCAGGTTGTATTTCCCTTTAAAATGAAGTCTCCCAGCCTCACTAAGCTGCTGATCAGCTGGTTTTGCTGGCCAGCCAATTGGTCTCAATGTCTGACAAGCTGAAAAGTACCCTTCTAAAATAAACAAAAGAGACCAGCCTTACCTAGCAAAGGAGACCAACTTAGCTGGTTTAAGGTGTTTTTTGTCAACAGGACTCCAACTAAAAATAGAGATATGGAACAACTTTATATTGTACTAACAAGAGGAAGAGAGAAAAAGGAAAGCAAAATAAAGTGGATGTCTCTCAAGATGGTGTTTGGTTAGTGAGAACACATAAGATTTCACCATCTGTGTCCCGCCTCCTGTTTCTGTCTCCTGAGATCCGGCACCATGACGACCGCACACGCCACACAAGACTGGTAAATTAATGTTGAGATTTTTGGCCAATTGCTTGTTATTGGGGTTGAAGACAACAAGTCACAGATACTCGACTGATTGGTCACAGATATTCTCTCTGAGGTTGGCGTTTCTCGGTCTGGCATCCTGCTGAACGCAGGTTGTGGGATAATCTTGTATGACAACAGAAATGGTTTCCATTATGCACCTATTAGTCATGGTGTATTTACAGGCTTACTGCCATGTAGCCCAAGATCAGGAAGAGTTTTGTTGCCAGCCAATCGGTGTGTCCCAAATCGTTAATATGCTAGTGCGAGCTTGTTTACGCCACAGGAATCCATCCGGAATTGTAGTTAACTTTTAATTGCATTGTGTTGAATTCTACAGTAGGATAGGTAATTAGCTGGCCATGTCTCGTGCTGGCTTAGCTATCATATAATTAATTAGTGGCTTTATTGGAGGCGGACAGATGATAATATAACAATAATAGCAGATGACCAAAAGAATATTGTCGGAATTGATAAAGAATGACGTGAATGTATTTCAACTGACTTAGAGCAACTAGTAGTTACGACCAAATAAAGTGGCATTTGGGATGCATTTCTGAGTGAAACCGAATATTTAGTTGGAAATAATGTAGGGATGGATATTTTTTTATCCATCGACAATTAATTCATTAAAAAAAGTACCCATTCCATAGCAGAATGTAGCCAGGTGTTTTAATGGAAGGAGTGCTTGAAGAAATCGGCTGAAAAGGAAAGTTGATTCTGAGATGGAGCAAGTTAATACATTTTGATGAAAGATTACAAGGACTAATATTTCTTTCTTCAGAATAACGCACTAAAGCCGGCATCACACTAGTAGACTCAAAACTACTCGATTTTTGCTGAAGGTTTCACACTTGCCGGCTGTTTTGCTGCTTCAATTAAAATGTAGATCACACCATTCCCCGGTGGAGCTGCCTTGAGTGCACACACATCCTCGGAGGCATCCTCGCAGGTCCATAAGTCCAGAGTATGCCAGTTGAATTAGATGCACCACTGGACCCAAGTAGGTATAGCTGCCGACCAGAGACCTCCAAATTGGGGCAGAATCTACAAAAGAGTTGGGGTTCCACCAAAAAGGGGTTGTGCCAACTCCAAAAGGGTTAAGGTTGGGGAAAGGGTTAGGTTAGGGGCTGCCTATCCCTTCTCGCCGGACTCACTCCCTCGAAACCCCGGCACGAGTTAGATGTGTCGCTGAGGATGACAGCACGCATCGCAGTCAATATGCGAGGATGCTGCCCTGCCCTTCCCTTCAAACTCCGCGGCACATGGGAAGACAGGCCGCCAGAGAAGCCACCTCCGATCACGTCCCGGAACCTAGGAGGGGAGCGCGTGTGCCGTCGGACCCCGACCACATTCTGGACCATCCCATGGGCACTCCCTGACCAACACAAAGCCTCCTCTCACCACCAGGATGGCAGATTCCCCCACTGCTTTTGGACACTTCCCCTTTATTGAACATTTAAGTCATTTATTATTTCAAATTATTAAATGGGAATCTGGAATAATTGATTCTGATTGGTCAATGGCACCATCTAGTGGTCTGATATTTCTGAGTAACAACCGCACATTTGGTCATACCAGTACTCCATGCATTCCGAAACATCTTTCCAACTTCTCAGAACACTAAGTGATCTCTACAAGTATGGTTATAAATTAGTTTTAAGTCAAATCAATGTTTACATTCATTTATTTATTAATTTGGCTAGTAATCTTGTAATAAACTGGATTATGAGCAGTTACACGGCCATTCTTTACAAAATAAACACCAACAAAATTCCAAACCAAACAGGAGGTGGAATTCACCTGTCCAGCGATTGCTTTCTTCTCACATAATTACCAATAACGCCAATAACACAAATAACTATTTTATGTCCATTTATTTATTTATTTGGTTAGTAGCTGTGCAATAAGAGGGATCATGTACAGTCAAGCCAGTTGATATTGCAAAATAAACCTTTTCAGTGTATTACAAGACCCCCTCGCCCATCAGGGTCCAGACCACCCTTTCTGGGTTTATTTTGCGATAACAACCGGTTGACCGAAGCCTGATGCCACACCCACTGTGTCTGTCTCTTATGAAAGGTGGTTGGGTACATCTGGATTTCTGCCAAAATTGACTTAACCAACAAACTGTACCCAGCCGCACTTCCAGTATGGTGTAGAAAATGTTCTGAGTCCCAAAGCCACATGGAGGAGAAAACACTTCATCTGTTCAAATGAACTTGGTAATTATGCATTAGGGTGTTGTACGAGTGAGCTTATATTGCAGCGAGAGAGCACAGGGGCTCAATGTGAATTTACAACACTTTCAGAGTCCTTATTAATGACAGCCTGACTGAACAGCACTCACACACTCGCTTACAGAACAGCCATTCACAAGCACAAGAGAAGAGCAAGATTAAACCAGGCACAGAGAGAGACACCCATTTCAGTGATATCTGTCAGGTAGTCTGGACATTTTATGCATTGTATTCCAATAGAAAAACACTTACCACTCTTTTATGTGTTTTTCAAAATTTCTGTCTAAAGTGGCTGAAGCCCTGAATGTGTCTAGAGGGTCATTGAGGTCACCTTTCCCCTGCAGTGATTGTCTGGTGGAAACTATTCATTTTCCACCCAGTGGACAGACAACACACACAAAACTCGTATTAGCTTTGTGCCTTATTGCAGCCAGTAATGTTGTGCCATTAGTGTTTAATGGGAAGGATTTGAGCATCACAGACATGGGTGTGTGACGGGTCACTCGCCCCAGGAGAGATTGATCGAACTATCTATCTATCTATCTATCTATCTATCTATATAAAGTCTATCTATCTATCTATCTATCTATCTATCTATTCATCTATATAAAGTCTATCTATCTATCTATCCATCCATCCATCCATATACCATCTATCTATCTATCTATCTATCTATCTGTTCATCTATATAAATTCTATCTATCTATCCATTCATCCATCCATATACCATCTATCTATCTATCTATCTATCCATATAAAGTCTTATCTATCTATTCATCCATATAAAGTCTATCTATCTATCCATCCATCCATCCATATAAAGTTTATCTATCTATCTATTTATCTATCTATCCATATAAAGTCTATCTATCTATCTATCTATCTATCTATCCATATAAAGTCTTATCTATCTATTCATCCATATAAAGTCTATCTATCTATCCATCCATCCATCCATATAAAGTTTATCTATCTATCTATTTATCTATCTATCCATATAAAGTCTATCTATCTATCTATCTATCTACCTATCTATCTATCTATCCATATAAAGTCTATCTATCTATCCATATAAAGTCTATCTATCTATCTACCTATCTATCTATCTATCTATCTATCTATCTATCTATCTATCTATCTATCTATCCATATAAAGTCTTATCTATCTATTCATCCATATAAAGTCTATCTATCTATCCATCCATCCATCCATATAAAGTTTATCTATCTATCTATCCATATAAAGTCTATCTATCTATCTATCTATCTATCCATATAAAGTCTTATCTATCCATCCATATAAAGTCTATCTATCAAACTATCTATCTATTCATCCATATAAAATCTATCTATCCATCCATCCATCCATATAAAGTCTTATCTATTCATCCATATAAAGTCTATCTATCTATCCATCCATCCATCCATATAAAGTCTATCTATCCATCCATATAAAGTCTATCTATCTATCTATCTATCTATCTATCTATCTATCTATCCATATAGTCTTTCTATCCATCCATATAAAGTCTATCTATCAAACTATCTATCTATTCATCCATATAAAATCTATCTATCCATCCATCCATATAAAGTCTATCTATCTATTTACCTATCCATCTATTCATCCATATAAAGTCTTATCTATCTATCCATCCATATAAAGTCTATCTATCTATCTATCTATCTATCCATATAAAGTCTTATCTATCTATTCATCCATATAAAGTCTATCTATCCATCCATCCATCCATCCATCCATATAAAGTCTATCTATCTATCTATCTATCTATATAACATCTATCTATCTATCTATCTATCTATCATACAGTACTGTTTTCTGTCATTACTTTTTATATCATAAGTTTGATGGTGATTAAGTTCAGAGATACACTTTTATACAATGCAAAGCAGGTGAGAAAATTAAAGCTTATTATAGGCTTTAAAACCATTTTTTATTATTATTTTGGAACACTGTCTGTTCACACAGAGCGCTTTTCTGGACATATCAGCTCAGACAACATCAAAATGATTATGCTTCAATCTTGTGATGAGGTCACTGATTGCAAAATACAACATCCATTAACAACAGAGACTCTGGATTTAAAAATACCTTTCTGATATTTGCAAGAAAGAAGTGCAGTGTGTCTGAGTGTGTTCTTATTTTCACAAAAAAATCTGCTGTTTTCACACACTAATACTCACTAATGGAGCTTTGATTGTACAAGCTGTTAATAATTTGGGGTATTTACCCAAGCAAACAAGGCCGTGTGAAGTCTTTGGGGAAATATAAAGGTTTTGTTTCGTGGCCATTCATGTTTGTTTTGGAAAAACTGAGAGATCATGCCTCACAAACTGTGTAGTGTTTGGCGATGCACCAGTTCTTCACACACTGATTGCATTTCATGCAAAATTTTCGTCTTATAAAACGTAAAGTCAGTGATGTGTAAAGAGTCTTAACATAATGCATAAAATGTACTTTTAACTGAAAGTTCTAGATTTAATGCTTGAACCCTTGAGCAAATCTCTGGCTCTTTAATGAATGTTTGCATGTGCATGACTGAAATTTAAATTGTTTGATATGGTGCCAAACAAGTACAGTAAATACACTCCAAAAACTCCATGCAGCCTTATAAATAGCTCGAAGGCTCACTAAACCAGTATGTCATTCACAGTGGTGGACAGAGTACACAAATCTTGCTCTTGAGGATTTTTTTATATATTTAAATACTTTCCTCTTATTCCATCTTAAAATGTAGTGAGAACTACAGTTTAACACATTTGTAGGTTGTTTTCCCTGAAAAGTGTAAAAACTGTGACCCTGTGTGTTTTCAGGAAGAAAAAAGGTTCTTAATAATTGAGATTTTAGGCCACATGATTCAACATTTATATGCATAAACAGAAGTGCAAATTTGAACTGTTGGTGACACTAGAGGGTTTGAGTTAATACTCCAAATTTGCTACAAATGAATGTTCAGACTCTTCCCAACCAGTGTGCTAAATTTCACCACTTTTTACCATACGCTTCTATGGGCTGTCATAGACTCCCTGTCAGAGAATAATAACACCAATAGGTACAATAGGGGCTTTGCACTTTTGGTGCTTGGCCCCTAAATTCATTACTGTCCACTACTGACTGTACTAGCTGTATTTTCTCTGGATATAATCTAATGTGAGCGCCCATTAACCATGGCGTCAAGACCGCCAGAGCGCCAACCCCCCTCGCATCTGTGATCCGAGCACGGTGTCATGCACAGAGTGGGCAACACTGCCATCATATCTAAAAATGAACATTGCCGAGTGGCAGCTTGTGTATATTCTAGCCCAGTCAAGCTCCAGCAAGCAGAGCGCCAGGTTTTAACCTGCCCTCGAGACACATGGCTTTGCCCGCACACCAGGTAGCTTGGAAAGGTGCCAGTCTTCAGATGTTACAACAGGCACCTGAGGAGGGAAAGCTAGTGTGCCAGAGTGATCTTCGTCTGCGGTGCAAAAGCCACCAAATATGGACACCTTGAAATCTCCACTAATTAGTCCCTTAATGATTTCCAGTCTTGGCATACATGTCGGTACAACTTAATCATAAATAAATGAGCGGATAAATATTTAAGGAACTCATAATAACTCAATAACAAGATGTTAGGGCATCATAGTCAAGCAACTCAGCAGCACCCCCTTGTGGTCAGTTAAGTGATACATGTGATTTTTTACAACTGAACTACATGAATGACATAAGTAAACATAAAAGCAAAACTGACCCTAATTACTTTAATATCCATTCCTGGTTTTGATATCCACAATTTATTGGTGCACATTATCCTAAAGAAAAACTAAAACCTCTGAAACTACTTTCCTTTTGGCTGACATCAGTAGGGCTAGGTATAAATACACAATGTAAACACAGTCGGTAATTTGTTGTAACTGTGGCAAAACATTGCCAAGGCTATTTGCCAATGCAGATGAGTG
>JAVLUX010000163.1:14380000-14475000 GCA_032164185.1 Moxostoma hubbsi
CAACCCCTAAACCCAACACAACCCCTAAACCCAACACAACCCCTAATCCCAACACAAACCCTAAACCCAACACAAACCCTAAACCCAAATAATAATTTGTTTAAATATATATCCAAATGCATATCTTGAGATAAAATATAAAATTAGGTAACAAGTCATCAGACTGCACAGTGTGTGTCTTCAGTCATCTACTGTCTGTTACTGGTGTGACATGTTCCACTCATGTGATTTATATTTTATTCACCAGATGGCAGAAATCTGCCTCCAATTTATGTCACATTCTCATATTTTCTTCATGTTTCAACTTATAGAAGGGTAGATTCTGAATTTTGTATTTTTGTTTAAAAATGTGCTTATTTGTATATGCAAATTAATGGTAAAATGTTGATAATGTTTTTAATTGTACTGTTCTTACTTCAGGAACTGACCCTTCTGGTCAAATATGGCCATGAACACCAAAGGGAGGTGCCCTTTTTCAGTTCCAGAGGAGGGTTATAAAACCACATCTGTTTAATAGCACAGACATTCGAAAGTAACTCTTATTGCCACAGAGTACAGAGGTTTGTTACCGCTACACTAACACAAGAATGCATGTTAAGTATGTTCAACAGCCAAGCATTTATGTCTGCGTTTGCGTACTTGCTTAAAGTGGCCGTACAGTTTCAACCGATTGATGATGAAGGGATTTAGGCCACAAAACACAGCATAATTCTTTGCACAATTGGATGGAAGCAGTGACGTTTTCAGGAACACAAATGCTTTGTTTTAGAGACAGTATTTTAGTCGTTAAGCTGCTGCGGGTGGTTTGATAAGTGCAGACAGGACTGTAATTACACACTCACACACACAGAGCGGAGGACCAAGTGAACGCTAAATAATCGTGATAGTAATCTACAAGCCAGAGATGATGGGACCGAAATTAAAGAAAACATCACAGTGAGCTTGGTCTGCATTGATTAGAATTCAGTTGTGTGTGTGAAAGAGAGATCGAGTTCATAAGCAGGTTATGTCACCAAAAATACACATTCTCCCATCATTTACTCACCCTCATTCCACCATTACAAACCTGTATGACTGTTAGTCTTCCATTGAATGCAAAAAGAGATGTCAGGCAGAATGTTCAAGCTCCTGTGCAATGAAAGCATATAGTAAACATTCACTGTCAAGCTCCAAATAGGACAAAAGCACAATAAAAGTATCATAATAGTAGTCCATTGAACACCAAACTTCGTTTCTTTGATTTTCTTGTCTTGTAACAAAGGAATAACAATTCCGGTTCCGATTCCTTTTAATGATTCCGTTTACTTCACAGACTATTACTGATTACCGTGGCAACAACATTTGCTGACATTCTAAACATTCTTCATGTATATCATGTTATTGTGCAGATATTGTCTCTATTCTGTTTGATGTTTGTCTGTGTTGCCAGATTGTTTACAACATCTTAAAGGTTTTTGTGCTGTGTTGTGCAAAATTATCAATTTCAGTACGAAAAAATGACTTAAAACGTATTAAAAATACTAGCGTATCGCTTTTAACGTAACTGAAAACACAATTTCGCAATCAGAAAGTTCCATTTTCCACATACAATTATGAAACTGTAGTGGCGTTCATGTGCACATTTCGTAAATATACAATCTTGAAAGTAGCAACAGCGCGGTAGGCGGCTAGCACATTAGCATATTAGCACATTAGCTATACAGAACTGTTTGGTTTGCGTTCTGAATAAGAGTGGTTTTCTTTTTAAATGCAGTGATTACTTTTACCAGTTTAGTTTAGTTCACGGAGGGAGGCGCGGATCACTTCGCACAAACAAATTTTAAAATGTTTGAAAGGGGATCTTGAAAGATTTTCTTTGCTGCGACAAGAATTTATCTTTTCTCAGTGGAGAAAAAACTACAGATCGCGATTATTCCTTGTATATTAGCCGCATCAGAAATACTGACAGATGGCAAGATAAGCTACAGGCAGCGTTGTTCTCATTCAGAATGACTCTGACTGCTGTGTGCCATGGAGAATTGGATGTTTTGAGCACAAGTGTTTCCTCCTTTATCCATTTTAGCAGGTGGCTAAAGATGAAGGAACACAACACATCTGGACGAAGAATCTTAAGGGCTTACTGGAGCTCACGGAAACGGTTTCCTTTTAAATGTAGCAGAAGTACTGCGTTGGTTTCCATGGTAAAGTGATGTATCAGATTGTAATACCATTGTAATTTGTTTTGGTAAAAATATGGTTTAACATATTCATACAGTGCATCATGTTATTTACATTGTACAGCAAGGTATTTCAAAGGCTGCCATGGTATTATCATGGTACCATGTTCAAGAACTATGGTTAAGTATTGGGTACTGAGTGAGCACTGTGGTCGTACCATGGGACATTAATGGTAATACCATGGTACTCTTGATATATGTCATTGAATGATTACCATATTCATACAGTATATCATTGAGTTTACATTTATTCCAATGTTCTTTGAAGAATACTCTGGTATTACCACATTAAATGTCCCAAAATATTCATGACCATAAAAACACGATTATACCACGTTACTGAAAAATTACCATATTCATACAGTATATCATGGAACTTTAATTATCCTCCAAGATTACCATGGTTTTACCATGTTACCATTTCCAAAAGACACTACGGTAATTTAATGGTACCTTTTCTGAGTATTCATTTACTAGAGTTATATTGATTGTTTTGCCATTCAACTGGGGGTGCACATGGAAAATCAATTGGGGCAATTCTCCCATCCCCCCTTTAGAACCGGCCATGGCACATTTCCAAAAGGTACATTTTTGTGAGTATTGAGCCCTGAGTGAGGCATCACAATACATCTGTGTATGAAGACAAGTCTAACATTGACTGTTGCTCTTTTTAAATCGTGTGTGTGCCTATGAGCTCGACTCTTTTCCAAATCAATACTGTGGCTTTCCTAATTGGCATCGTTTTCTTAACTGTAACCAAATACCCACAACAGAGGAAACCTGCATCCCCAAAGTGCCTCCAGTAAACCGTTTAAGACTGATGGCACAATTCATTGGAGGAAAGACAGTCCAGATCGGATACCACAAGCAATGTCAAACCGCTGGAGAAATTATCTGGTGCTATTTCAACTTCATAGTCACCTGCTGGCTGTGTGTGTGTGTGTGTGTGTGTCAAAGTCATTCGCACATAAATTCCTCCCCTCTGCGATATACATCACCACCTGCTGTTGGTTGCCTATGGAAACAAAAGCAAAGTGCAAAGATTCAGTTCTCTATTTCAAGTCGACAGCTGCACGTGCCATTTGACCTGTCATACATTCAGTATCTTTATATGGGACGTAAATTCGAGGGATTTACAGTGCTGCAATGAGCCACCGAACTGTTATAGTTTTAGAGATTAACTGAATTAATTAGGCTTACTTATTCCACATAAAAATAATATATATTCTAATCAAGCATCCATATAATTATTCATCCAGCAAAAAAAATACAAAATAAACTACTTATTCTTATAAAACTGACCTTGAGGGAATGTTCCATGTTCAAGTTAAGCTCTATCGACAGAATTTATGACATAATGTTGATACCACAGAAACTAATTTTGACTCACAGTGGGCAACACAATAAATATTCAGAAAGACACCAACTGAAAAGTATAGCCATAAGAAGTAAACATTAAACACACTGGGCAATATATCAGTTAAATTGATACAGTGGCTAGAAAATGTATGTGAACCCTTTGTAATTGGCTGATTTACTGCATTAATTGATCATAAAATATGATCTCATCTTCATCAAATTCACAAGTATAGACAAAGTACAAAGCAGCAGCTTCAATTGTGACGTCCTGCCATGGACACCACGCCTGTTTAATGTTTTCTCTACAGTAGACTCATGAACAAAGATGTTAACCAGTCCCAACGATTCCTTCAAGTCTTTATCTGTCACATTAGGGCTCTTTTTTACCTCGTTGATCATTCTACGGTGTGACCTTTGAGTCATCTTAGCTGGACGGCCACTTCTAGTGAGAGTACCTATAGTACTAAATCATCTCCATATATAGACAGTTTGTCTAACTGTGAACAGATGAATATCTAACGGCCACTTCTAGAGAGAGTACCTATAGTACTAAATCACCTCCATTTATAGACAGTTTGTCTGACTGTGGACAGATGAATATCTAACGGCCACTTCTAGTGAGAGTACCTATAGTACTAAATCATCTCCATTTATAGACCGTTTGTCTAACTGTGGACAGATGAATATCTAATGGCCACTTCTAGTGAGAGTACCTATAATACTAAATCATCTCCATTTATAGACAGTTTGTCTAACTGTGGACAGATGAATATCTAACGGCCACTTCTAGTGAGAGTACCTATAGTACTAAATCATCTCCATTTATAGACAGTTTGTCTAACTGTGGACAGATGAATATCTAACGGCCACTTCTAGTGAGAGTACCTATAGTACTAAATCATCTCCATTTATAGACAGTTTGTCTAACTGTGGTCAGATGAATATCTAACGGCCACTTCTAGTGAGAGTACCTATAGTACTAAATCATCTCCATTTATAGACAGTTTGTCTAACTGTGGACAGATGAATATCTAACGGCCACTTCTAGAGAGAGTACCTATAGTACTAAATCATCTCCATTTATAGACAGTTTGTCTAACTGTGGACAGATGAATATCTAACGGCCACTTCTAGTGAGAGTACCTATAGTACTAAATCATCTCCATTTATAGACAGTTTGTCTAACTGTGGACAGATGAATATCTAACGGCCACTTCTAGTGAGAGTACCTATAGTACTAAATCATCTCCATTTATAGACAGTTTGTCTAACTGTGGTCAGATGAATATCTAACGGCCACTTCTAGTGAGAGTACCTATAGTACTAAATCATCTCCATTTATAGACAGTTTGTCTAACTGTGGTCAGATGAATATCTAACGGCCACTTCTAGAGAGAGTACCTATAGTACTAAATCACCTCCATTTATAGACAGTTTGTCTGACTGTGGACAGATGAATATCTAACGGCCACTTCTAGTGAGAGTACCTATAGTACTAAATCATCTCCATTTATAGACCGTTTGTCTAACTGTGGACAGATGAATATCTAATGGCCACTTCTAGTGAGAGTACCTATAATACTAAATCATCTCCATTTATAGACAGTTTGTCTAACTGTGGACAGATGAATATCTAACGGCCACTTCTAGTGAGAGTACCTATAGTACTAAATCATCTCCATTTATAGACAGTTTGTCTAACTGTGGACAGATGAATATCTAACGGCCACTTCTAGTGAGAGTACCTATAGTACTAAATCATCTCCATTTATAGACAGTTTGTCTAACTGTGGTCAGATGAATATCTAACGGCCACTTCTAGTGAGAGTACCTATAGTACTAAATCATCTCCATTTATAGACAGTTTGTCTAACTGTGGACAGATGAATATCTAACGGCCACTTCTAGTGAGAGTACCTATAGTACTAAATCATCTCCATTTATAGACAGTTTGTCTGTGGACAGATGAATATCTAACGGACACTTCTAGTGAGAGTGCCTATAGTACTAAATCATCTCCATTTATAGACAGTTTGTCTAACTGTGGTCAGATGAATATCTAACGGCCACTTCTAGTGAGAGTACCTATAGTACTAAATCATTTCGGTTTCGGTTATTGTTGGAGTTTTGGGGGTTACCATTATGGTGAATTGTGGAACTTGAGCTAACGAATCCTGTGCAGACCATACTATAGTTAATAAACTACACTCTGTAGTGCTTCCAACTAGCATGTATTCAGTATGCTAACATTCACTTTCACTGGTTAGTATATAAAGAAATAAAATAGATATATTTGAGTTCCATAGACAAATATAATTTTGATGGGTTACACAATTCAACTAGGTTCTTTCTACACAAAGTGTTAGTGTTGGGAATGCATGGTAATTTTAAGGTAAGAAAAATAATTTCAAACAAGTGGAAACACGAGATATTTTAGAAGAGCTATTTTTTAATCTTATTTCCAGACTTTCGACTGCATCATGACCCTGTAAAGTCGATAAAGCTGATAAACTGTCATATGATTTGGTACCAGAAAGGGATGTCACATAACGATCTGTAAAGCACTGTTTAAATGGAACAAATTCCTCCTACGTGAATCCCATCAGTTCCTCATAACTAGAATCAATGCACCTAAAAAAGAGGTTGCACTTCAAAAGGATTTTTTCGACATCTTTACAGATGAAATAATCAACTTTTTTTTTTTTACAAAATACAGCAAAAATCACTACAACAGTATAAGATAGCGTTGGGTCCGAGTCAATTCTGAATCTTTAGACCATCGAGTCCGAGTCCAAAAGGGGCCGAGTCGGACTCGAGGCCGTGTCCATAACAGGCCGAGTCTGAGTCGAGTCCGAAAGAATCGGTTCATAAATCTGAATTGAAATTGTAACCATAAACAACATCAATATTTTAAGTTCATTTAAACTTACAGAACTAAGAAAAACTGTTTGTCAATATAAATGTAACAAAACACCTTTTTTCCTGATTATTTTCCAGCTGCACAAACTTCAAAGTGGTTTCAGAATGAAAGCATATGCTTGAGGTGTATGAAGACAAAACTGTCCTGCAACACAGTTCTTGCATTCTGTTGTTCTGTCTTGCACAATGTTAATTGACTGTTAACATTTCCAATTTGTCCTTTCAATTTTGTTTAGTTTCATCTAAAATGATCCCTATCTAAAGAAATAATATATACTGAGATTTATTTTTTGTCTCTATCTGCCAACTGGTTTGGGAAAATAATGAGTTAACACAGTAGAAATTAGGACTACACTATTAGTTACACAACTGACAGGATGACTGTGGCAGGGCAGAGTCTGGGGCCGGGTCGTGATTCCGCACACCGGCCCTTAATCACGCTGATTAGCCTGAGAGTGATAAGGACCGACTGGAGACAGCAGTGTGACAGAGAGACATTTTTGAGTAATTTTGGCTGGACGGCCACTTCTAGTGAGAGTACCTATAGTCTAGTGAGAGTACCTATAGTACTAAATCATCTCCACTTATAGACAGTTTGTCTCACTGTGGACAGATGAATATCTAACGGACACTTCTAGTGAGAGTACCTATAGTACTAAATCATCTCCATTTATAGACAGTTTGTCTAATTGTGGACAGATGAATATCTAACGGACACTTCTAGTGAGAGTACCTATAGTACTAAATCATCTCCACTTATAGACAGTTTGTCTCACTGTGGACAGATGAATATCTAACGGCCACTTCTAGTGAGAGTACCTATAGTAATAAATCATCTCCATTTACAGACAGTTTGTCTCTAACTGTGGACAGATGAATATCTAACGGCTACTTCTAGTGAGAGTACCTATAGTACTAAATCATCTCCATTTACAGACAGTTTGTCTCACTGTGGACAGATGAATATCTAACGGCCACTTCTAGTGAGAGTACCTATAGTACTAAATCATCTCCATTTATAAGACAGTTTGTCTAACTGTGGACAGATGAATATCTAACGGCTACTTCTAGTGAGAGTACCTATAGTACTAAATCATCTCCATTTACAGACAGTTTGTCTCTAACTGTGGACAGATGAATATCTAACGGCTACTTTTAGTGAGAGTACCTGTAGTACTAAATCATCTCCATTTATAGACAGTTTGTATAACTGTGGACAGATGAATATCTAACGGCCACTTCTAGTGAGAGTACCTATAGTACTAAATCATCTCCATTTATAAGACAGTTTGTCTAACTGTGGACAGATGAATATCTAACGGCCACTTCTAGAGAGAGCACCTATAGTACTAAATCATCTCCATTTATAGACAGTTTGTCTAACTGTGGACAGATGAATATCTAACGGCCACTTCTAGAGAGAGTACCTATAGTACTAAATCATCTCCATTTATAGACAGTTTGTCTAACTGTGGACAGATGAATATCTAACGGCCACTTCTAGAGAGAGCACCTATAGTACTAAATCATCTCCATTTATAGACAGTTTGTCTAACTGTGGACAGATGAATATCTAACGGCCACTTCTAGAGAGAGTACCTATAGTACTAAATCATCTCCATTTATAGACAGTTTGTCTAACTGTGGACAGATGAATATCTAACGGCTACTTCTAGTGAGAGTACCTATAGTACTAAATCATCTCCATTTATAGACAGTTTGTCTAACTGTGGACAGATGAATATCTAACGGCCACTTCTAGAGAGAGCACCTATAGTACTAAATCATCTCCATTTATAGACAGTTTGTCTAACTGTGGACAGATGAATATCTAACGGCCACTTCTAGAGAGAGTACCTATAGTACTAAATCATCTCCATTTATAGACAGTTTGTCTAACTGTGGACAGATGAATATCTAACGGCCACTTCTAGAGAGAGCACCTATAGTACTAAATCATCTCCATTTATAGACAGTTTGTCTAACTGTGGACTGATGAATATCTAAACTCTTCGTGATAACTTCTTAATCCTTTCCAGTTTTACACAAAGCAACAAATCTTGATCGTAGGTCTTTTAGATCTCTTTGGATCTCGACAGATGCCCGACACCTGTGTGTGTTTGTCTTTTTGGTTCAGTTTCATTTTAAACTATTCTTTACATTGTCAAGCCTGTTCTCGCTGCCTCCTTTCGACGAATCTTTAATTAAATCTCCTTTCGGAGATTTAATTAAAGAAGAAATAAATCAATGACCCTACCAAAAACTGGGACTGTCCTGTGGATAAAAACTGGGACGTCTGGTCACCCAATCTATAATTCAATTATGAACAAACATTTCGCTGCCCAAAATAACTTCATATTTTGTGCATTTTATTTTGTAAAAAACTGTAAAAGAACATTTTTAAGCAGCTCGTGAATGCTTTTAAAATAAAAAAATAAAATAAAAAAACTATGTAAAAACTCTACGCTCCCTAGCAACCAGCACGCCCTGGATTCGAACTCACGACTCCAGGGGTGATAGTCAGCATCAATACTCGCTGAGCTACCCAGGCCCTCTATATACCTGTCTTTATGTGTTCGTTGTGCCAGTCTCCTCGGTAATCGATGTTATACAGCAGTCTCTGAAGTAACTTTCAAGCGTAGTGGCTGACTGAGTGTGCCACTCTGCAGGTGTGTTTGCTCAACATGGTGAAACAAACTCTGGCTACGTCTACAACATCAGGGGGTGCTACAACTGCTTGCATACAGCGTGTCCATTTATTTCTGTTTCGTTATTTTTATCTATTTATTTTGTTCATTGCGTCACAAATCAAATGCCATGTTTGGAATCCCGAGTCAAGTCCTAGTAAAATGCATCCGAGTCTGTGACAAGTCCAAGTCCATTAAAGTACCTCAACTCTAGTATAAGCATCACATTTATACTTTTAAACCTTCTAGAATGCTAACCATGTAGCCGTACTGTGATTTTAGCATTTTTTTTTCTCCCCCTTTTCTCCCCAATTTGGAATGCCCAATTCCATATGCGCTCTAGGTCCTCTTGGTGGCATAGTGAGAACCACATTATAGCGACCACGAGGAGGTTACCCCATGTGACTCTACCCTCTCTGGCAACCGGGCCAATTTGGTTGCTTAGGAGACCCAGCTGGAGTCACTAAGCATGGCCTGGATTCAAACTCACGACTCCAGGGGTGGCAGCCAGCGTCTTTACTCACTGAGCTACCCAGGTCCCCAGTTTTTGCATTTTTTTAAAACTAAGAGACAAATCAAAATGTTATTTTCATTTAGTAATCCTTGAACTGGCAAATTCAACATGGTCCTGTTGCCCGAAGAAGTAATAATTGCATGTCTGGTATGACTGTATAGTAGGTCGGTGATATTTGAACTCTTTTATGATTACACAAGGATTTGTTTAAGTCCATGCTGAAGAAACAATGCTTCCACTCCCTGTTGGGTTTGCTAATGGGAAGACACCGCTGGCAATTTCAGGCAGCAGAAACATATTCTCTTGTCTAGGCGAATTTCTCTATATCTTAGAGGATTCATGTTGCATAAAACAGTCTTTTGTACCAGCTGAGTGGAATAAATTGAGACAGATAGAATGATAATAAATTCAAGATGAAGAGTGTAATTTTTGCCAAACAAAAAGTGCAAAAATGACTTTTCATGCATTATTTTAATTATATATTCTGCTTTATTTTCTTAATTATGTGTGAACTATTCTGCATAGATAAAATTTTTTATTACTGATAAAAATCACTGTTTACATTTACATGCAATTTAAAAGTTAGATTTCAATTGGACTTAAGTCTTTGAAATTTGAAAAAGACAATTATACAAATTCATACAGTCTAATTTCGCCAGACTAACAGACCCAAATAACGTGATTGGCTTCGTAGATTAGCTTGGCTTCGTACAGCATGTATACACGTTAACTGGACCATGATTAGCCTCAGAATTTCATGAACACTCTGAAAACAGAGGTGACGTGCAACATGTATTTCACAATTCGCTCTTTGTTAAAATATTCGATACTTGGACAGACAGATGAAGACTAATGGTGCGTTCACATACAACACGAAGAAAATGTTCCCGCTGGAATGTGTGTTTAAACTTGCATTCGCGCGAGTAACGCGAACCCGCAAGTATACCCCCTTCTCTTCCGGAAAAGGACAGGAGGAGGGGCTTCTACGACTTGGTTCATAGTAAAGTTCAACCAACTGTTGGAATCAAGTAGATGCGCATATTTCCAGAACTTACCAGGTAGTCCAACTTCCTTAAAGTGTTCCCAACATATGTTGCTAACAAGTTGCTAAATAAAGGCTACAACTGCTGTCCATTTAGTCAGGCAAGAACACTCACATGTTTGTGGTTGTTGTAGTCCTTACCAACTAGTATCTTGTTTGAGATCATTTATGTTGTAGAACAAAATGACCCATCAAGAAATTTTATGCACCAACCTTATTTCACTCCTAAATCCAAAACTGCCATTTGGCTCAAAAATGCTAATTATCTTCCAAGTTTTAGGTCTGCAACCTGAGCAGCTCTATTTCCTTTTCCTTGTTTATTTCCTCCTCAGCTACAGTATTTTGTTCCCTTCAGCTGTTTGATTATCTGTCACTCAGGTTTATAGTCTAGGCTTTTCTCTCTCTCTCTCTCTCTTCCTCACTCTGTTGCTCTCATCTTCAAATGCTCTCAGCGGAGATGAGGGCTGCTCTCTCACTTCCTCTCTAATTTCCATTTGATTCCTCTTTTCTCCTTTCGAATCAGTCATCAGACGCCCGACGGCCTGCTTGCCCTCATCGAACTCCTCACAGAGGTGTACTCCAAATGTTTGTTTGCCTGCATGCTTGCTTGTTTGTTTGCTGACAGATGTCAGGGCATCGACTTTGAACTTCTGAGTTTTGTTGCACCTTGTCGGTGGTGTAATGAAAGAACAAGATTAGCATGCACTGTCACCCTTCCACAAAACAGAGGAAAACGACCCTAACCCCGACTTTTACCCTAACCCTGACTTTTAAACTAATCCCAATTTTTATCCTAACCCGACTTTTAAAATAATCCCAATTTTTACCCTAACCCGATTTTCAAAATAATCCCAATTTTTACCCTAACCCCAATTTTTACCCAAACCCGACTTTCAAAATAATCCCAATTTTTACCCTAACTCCAATTTTTAAACGAATCCCAATTTTTATACTAATCCGACTTTTAAAATAATCCCAATTTTTACCCTAACCCCAATTTTTAAACGAATCCCAATTTTTACCCTAAACCGACTTTCAAAATAATCCCAATTTTTACCCTAACCCCGATTTTTAAACGAATCCCAATTTTTACCCTAACCCGACTTTTAAAATAATCCCAATTTTTACCCTAACCCCAATTTTTAAACTAATCCCAATTTTTACCATAACCCGACTTTCAAAATAATCCCAATTTTTACCCTAACCCCGATTTTTAAACGAATCCCAATTTTTACCCTAACCCGACTTTTAAAATAATCCCAATTTTTACCCTAACCCCAATTTTTAAACTAATCCCAATTTTTACCCTAACCCGACTTTCAAAATAATCCCAATTTTTACCCTAGCCCCGATTTTTAAACGAATCCCAATTTTTACCCTACCCCGACTTTTAAAATAATCCCAATTTTTACCCTAACCCCAATTTTTAAACTAATCCCAATTTTTACCCTAACCCGACTTTCAAAATAATCCCAATTTTTTACCCTAACCCCGATTTTTACCCAAACCCGACTTTCAAAATAATCCCAATTTTTACCCTAACCCCGATTTTTAAACTAATCCCAATTTTTACCCTAACCCGACTTTTAAAATAATCACAATTTTTACCCTAACCCCAATTTTTAAACTAATCCCAATTTTTACCCTAACCCCGATTTTTACCCCAACCCGACTTTCAAAATAATCCCAATTTTTACCCTAACCCCAATTTTTAAACTAATCCCAATTTTTACCCCAACCCGACTTTCAAAATAATCCCAATTTTTACCCTAACCCGACTTTCAAAATAATCCCAATTTTTACCCTAACTCCAATTTTTACCCCAACCATGACTTTTACCCTATCCCCGATTTTTAAACTAATCCCGACTTTTACACAAACCATGACTTTACCCTAACCATGACATTTACCATAACCACGACTTTTAAACTAATCCCAATTTTTACTCTAACCCCGACTTTTACCCTAACCCAACTTTTAAAATACTCCCAATTTTTACCCTAACCATGACTTTTACCCTATCTCCGATTTTTAAACTAATACCGACTTTTACCCAAACCACGATTTTTACCCTAATCCTAAATCAAGATCACTTTTCACTCCAAATTCAAGCAAAAACAACAACAAAAAACAACCACATATGCTAACCAAATGTGATGAAACCAATTCTAGTCAATCCACTCAGAATCAAAAACCAACTTAATGTTCAGCTAATTTTGGACTAATGAGATTTCACTGGCGGGGCTACCCAGCACAACGCCGCATAAAAACACAGCGATCAACAAAATGTTTTGTTACTTGTTGTGGCTTGTTAGGACATGCATCTTACATTATTTTCAAGGAAATTAAGCTATTTGTAAGCATATGTTTTTGGTGTGCAGTGTGATGTTGACTGGCCGACATCAATTACATATAAATTATAAACGTAAATCGCTTTAGACAGATAATTTGTGTTGTTGTAAATCAAAAAGCTTTTGTTAGATTTATCTAAAAACTATGTAATTTTGCTTAACAAGTACGTTTATTTTGCTTTAAGAATATTTAGGTATTCTTACTGGAAATCAAGACAGAAATAGATTTTTTGCAGTGCAGGACCCCCAAAAAAGTGACATATTCCAGAAAATACAGTAATTGTAATTTTGTTCTTATTACTGTCAATGAGTGTTCTCAATACGATAATAAAGTAACCTTTTGCTCTATGACAAAAATATATATCTGTATATTGTTTTCCATATTAGCATAATTCAAAGGAGCTCAATAAATATTACCATGATTTATAAATTCTAAAGGTCGACCGATAATGGATTTTGCCGTTACCATTAACTAAGGTGTTGAATAAGGCCTCCTTTTCTTCCCAATTTGGAACGCCCAATTCCCAATGCGCACGAAGTCCTCATGGTGGCGTAGTGACTCGCTTCAGTCCGGGTGATGGAGGACGAATCTCAGTTGCCTCTGCGTCTGACCACACTGACAGCGAGAACCACATTATAGCGACCACAAGGAGGTTACCCCATGTGACTCTATCCTCCATAGCAACCAGGCCAATTTGGTTGCTTAGGAGACCTGACTGGAGTCACTCAGCACGCCATGGATCACAACTCCAGGTATGATAGTCAGCGTCAATACTCGCTGAGATACTCTCAATATAAAAATGTATAGAATTTATAGAATTATCAGTGTTTTTAGTCTTTCCTTACTATGACGGGTACATATAATGAGGATACAAGAGTAGGGAAATTTTGGGGGAAATTTTTGGGAGGATAAAACCAGAAATGTGAAGCTTAAAATGTTATAAAAGCACTTACATTAGTTTAACTTATATTCAATGCAGAATATTCCTTGAAACAAGCCTGAAATACACCGGGGACTTTTATTTTAAAAAATGGCAGAGACTCTGTTAATCCTTATGTATTTAACAAATTAAGCTTTTTATAACATATAATTTCACCAGATCAGGTTTATTTATGAGGGATAAAAAACTATCGGCTTAGATTGTTGCCGATAACTGATAATTTAATTAGATATATCGGTCTACCTCTAATAAATACTTACATTTATACAATATTTCATTCATTTTCTTCCCGTATTACATTATACGTTTTTCCATTGTGTTACGGTCATGCGAATCTGGTGGGGAAATGTGTTTAATTGTCATAAAAATGGCACAATAGTTTCCAGAAAAATAAACGCAATTTTCGTTGAGCAAAATTCGTATTTCTTTTGATTTTGGCCTTTGACGTGCTTGACAGGTTTAGTCCGGTTCACCAAAACAGCTTGAACTAAACTATTATTCAGATGTGACAATAGGATCTTTCTTTGCCTGAGGTGAAACTGTCAATGGAAGTAAAGTCACGGCTTGCAACTGACATCAAAGTGCTGAGCAAGTTTTAGGCTGATTTCACATGGCAGCATTTGAACAGTAATACAGCCACTTTCTGCTAGTCGTTTGGTTGGTGTTGGGTGTCTGGGTTGACAAATACCTCAATTGCTACAAATATATTACATTTATTGGAACTCTGATATATTTCCTATCTCCATTACACACTTATTTATAAAAAATCCCCCACTGAAAAGACAAAGGGGCTTGGCGAAGCGACCGCACACAGATGAGCATGGCTATATGAAATGACACGTCCACTTCATCTTTGTGGCATTTAAGCTCTGGGAGAGAGCGTATGAGGAAAGAAAGCAAGCAGAGGTTGCACATTTACCCGACAGATACGTTACTCTTTCTCTATCTACAACTCTCTCCCAGCAGACAAGTTTTAGCTGGGGAAATGTAATGCCGTAATGGTGCGAGACAGCGGGAGTTAAGCTAAAATGAACACAGAATCATTTCTGAAAGCCGGTACATCATAAACAAAATGGAGGATCTGGAGCCCAAGTGGGAAAATATATTCTCAGATACCGCGTTCATGAGGAGCGTTGACTGTCGCTTTAAGGGGGTCGAACGCCGGACGCGTTTGGCGGACTACGTGGCACGTTCGAAAATTCGAAACAATTGTTTTCTGTGTATGTACGCACACTGCCGCCGCCACTCGGCATCTCTCGGCGACGCCCACCTGCAACCTACAGAGGTTGCCGTACCACGGAGCACAACTCGAATATTTTCCATTAAATTCAACCCAAATCATTATCAATGGAAATATATTATTTACTCTATCCTTGTTCATACGTGTGTAATGGATGGCACCTGAACTGCATCAACGTGCCCTGTGTTTGATACTTGTGCCATGTCCTAGCCGCGACGTGGCACTTTTTGTTCAGTGTCGACCGCCTTAAGGGAATACTTCACCCAAAAATTACAATTCTGTCATTATTTAATCACCCTCATATTGTTGTTGTTTTTTTCTGTGGAACACAAAAATAGGATTTTTTTCTTTATAAGTTCACATTTTTAAATTCAAAGACCCACAGTACATTTTAAAACCACTGAGAACATGGGCCTGGGTAGCTCAGCGAGTATTGACGCTGACTATCACACCTGTTTGAATCCAGTCAGGCTTCCCAAGCAACCAAATTGGCCCAGTTGCTAGGGAGAGTAGAGTCATGTTGGGGTAACCTCCTTGTGGTCGCTATAATGTGGTTCTCGCTTTTGGTGGGACGGGTCAAGCCTCCACACGTGCTACGCCTCTGCGGTAACACGCTCAACAATCCACATGATAAGATGCGCGGATTGACGGTCTCAGACGTGGAGGCAACTGAGATTCGTCCTCCGACACCCGGATTGAGGCGAGTCACTACGCCATCACGAGGACTTGGAGCACATTGGGAATTGGGCGTTCCAGATTGGGGAGAAAAATCCAGAGGAGTGCAAGATTATGCGATATAAAAAAATAGACAAAATATGTTAGTTAAAAAAAGAAAGAAAATGCTGCAAGTGTGAAGACAAAGAACATACAGAAAGAGAAAGTTATGGAGCTACGCTCGCTTCTCAGTGGGTGCATTTGATTAATTCATCATTTCGGTGATGATACAATCTATAAATACACTTTTATTACTATGAAGTCTGTAAACCGCTGTCAAAAGTCATTTGGAAAAGAGGACGAGATTATATGTGAAAAGGAGTGACAGAATCATGCCAACGGCTGGTATATATAGATCCTCACAGCACAATATGTATTATGAATTTACAGGCAAATGGGCTTTTGCAGTCTGCGTTCCTGTTGACTTTGCATACAGAAGACATCTGCACACTTGATAAAACCAGTTTCTGTTAAGAAACAATTCCGTTGATATCTCCGTCTCATGCTTTTATGATTACACACACAAGGGAAAGCAGTGGAACATGTTCTGTTATTGCTGAATAAAGAAATACTCATCTCATTATATCCCAGTAAGCACAAAACGTTTATACAACATTGTTTAAAACGTTCTAGAAACCCCATGATCGCCTAACCATGCGCGTGAGTAATTTGTTCACACTGCAAGGAAATTGACTCAAGTAAAAGTGAAGTTGGTCATGAGAAAAAGAATTAAGTAAAAGTATTAAAGTAACTTATATAAAATTTAAGTATCAATGTACAAGTAAATTATATTAATTACGGAACAGTTCATTAAACCCATGGCAACTTATTCGATTGGTGGCAGGGCTGGACTGGGAAGAGAAATGGGCCCGGGATTTACAAAGCAACTGGCTCAAATGTTGTTGGGGGGGGGGGGGGGGGTGTCCGTTTGTGGTCTGTTCTGCATTCGGCCCGTTCACTGCTCGGTTCTCCCGATGGCCAGTTCACCCCTGATCAGCCCCAAATTGAGTCGGCCCACTGGGAAAATGGCTGGTATGCCAGATGACCAGTCCAGCCCTGATTGGTAGTGCTCATCATTTTCTCACCCTCACGCCATCCCAGATGTGCATGACTTTCTTTCATCTGCAGAACACAAAGACTTTTAGAAGAGTATTTCAGCTCTGTATTTCAATACAATGTAAGTGAATGGTGGCCAGACATTTCAAGCTACAAAAAGCACAAATTTAAAAGATTAGACTCAAATGATTCTTTCAACGAATCCCACATCACTAATCGCAAATGTTCAGTCCCAAAAGTAACGAAAGCGTCTGGAGAACTTTATTGGAGTAAAAGTATCAATTTTCTCTTCAAAATGTAGTGAGGTGAAAGTAAAAGTCCAAATAAATATTTATACTCAACTAAAGTACATATATTAAAAAACTGTACTTAAGTACACTAACAAAGTATTTGTACTTCGTTACTATACACCTCTGAATAATACTAATAATAAATGTAAAGTGATGCATACTTTACATATTTAATTACAAAAAAATATAATTGACAATCTGATCATTTGAAAAAAGTTACATTTTAGCCGCTAATACTAATAATGTCCATTTTAGATTTTGATATTGAGCAAGTGGTTGTCTCTTCATTGGTCTGGAGGTCAGAAGTTTCTGGGAGGCACTAGGAAATCTAGGGGGGCAAATTTTAAGCACAAATGACTAATATTTACAAAAGTTTAATATGTAAATGAGGCCCAATACGTTGTAATTGAGAAATGTTTTTTACTTGTGGTCCAGTTCTGCTTTCTGATATCCAATTCGCTACATTCTCACTTAATTCATAAACTCACATGGCTCTTTTCACGCCGTCAAATCGTATCTTATGACCTCAGTGCCAGAAGCCTAGACAACCTATTATTTGCAGTTCTGCCATGACACTATGTAACAAGTGATAGCAAAATGCTTCAACAGCACTGCGAAGGATCACCAATAAATCATTAATTTGAATTAATAATAGAAGAAACTGTTGAGTTCTTCTCGCAAAAAGCTTCACACCTTGGCATGTTAGTTGATCCCATTGCCAAGTTTGTTCATTAAGAATCTTCATTTCCTTTTCATGTAAGCCAGTGCTAATTAATGACTGCAGGTGTTGACAGTCAATCAACAACAAAAGACAAAATTATGGGTGAGTGATGAGCCGAGAGCAATTTGCCCTCACTGACAAATTTCATAGAAGTACTAGTATAGTTTTTGGTCTTTACTATGGCAAGCATCACTGTTCATATTGCACATACTTAAGGTTAGGGTTAAGGATTCGAGGAAACCAAATTATATGGAAATAAAGAAAACAATACATTGACTTTTAAAGCTGCTTTTAGTTGTATTTATTTACAACTAAAAGCATTAGTTGTATTTATTATACTATCTATTTATAGTGTATTTATTACTTTTGTCTGCCATAATAATTGATTTATCCAATTTAACTTGAATTATGTGGCTCAGGCGGTACAGCGGGTTGTCCATTCGATACCCGGCCCACATGACTCCACATGCTGAAGTGTCCTTGGGCAAGACACTGAACCCCAAGATGCTCCCAATGGCAGGCTAGCACCTTGCATGGCAGTTCTGCTGTCATTAGTTTGTGAATGTGTGAATGAGACACAGAGTAAAGTGCTTTGAATACCGCTAAGGTAAAAAAGGCGCTATATAACTGCAGACCATTTACCCTGACTGACAGTGAAACATTCAAGGGGCACTCCGCCCCCATGGATTGATCAACATTGATTGATGATGATCAACATCTTAAATTGACTTAAATGATCTTCATTTGGGGCATGGACGAGTCTAAGGGGGTGTGGGGGCTAGTTAGGGCATTGCCTCCCTAGATTTGCCATGAGCCCTCTCCAGAAACTTGTGATAACCTCACCCTGACTGACAGCGAAATTATCAAGGGGCATCTTCATTTGGGGCATGGCAGAGTCTAAGGGGGGGGGGGGGGCTAGGTGGGGCATTGCCCACCAAGATTTGCCCTAAGCCCCCCAAAAACTTGTGATGCCCTTGCCTGACTGACAGTGAAACGATTAAGGGGCACTCCACCCCCATGGATTGATGCTGATCAACACCTTAAATGGACTTTAATTATCTTCATTTGGGGCATGGACGAGTCTAAGGGGGTGGGCTAGTTGGGGCATTGCCTCCCTAGATTTGCCATGAGCCCCCCCAGAAACTAGTGATGCCCTTGCCCTGACTGACAGCGGGGCAATCTGCCCCCACGGATTGACAGCAATCAACATTGCATCTCAATGTGTGTTGCCCTCCACCCTGTCACAAACAACTTCTCTCAGAATCTTCTGGATGTTCTCTGTCAAACTCTGATGCTCCACCACACACATGTAAGGGTACCTCCTCCAGTCTCCTGGACGCACATTGAGGGAACTTGTCTTTTGGATGGTCCCGTCCTCATTTGGTAGAATCTCTCCAATCTCCTCATAGTGATCTGGTCCATTCTTCATCCATGACTGGGGGACTTTTTAAAAGTTATACAATTATTTGCGATTAATTTGATTAATGCCATGTAATTTCAATTACATTTTTTATCAGTTGACCCCATTTCTAATCTATTTTTATACATAACTTTTTCAAAACTGAAGTCTGGCTGGATGGTGTAAGCAGGAAACACATTCTCAAACCTAAACGTAAGTGCTTCTCTTGAGGTCAAAGATGACAATATGGACCTCCTCGAATCGCTGGATTGTTTGCAGGCTGTGGGAAGGAATGAAATTGAAGATTTTATTTTGACTGATCTCTCCTGCACGACTTTGAAATCTTCAGTGACCCTTAGATTGGGCCTGTGGTGAACAGCAGGGAGCAAGTGTGTGTGTGTTTACTTTCTAGGGCGTTCTATCAAGCCTACCTCTCGTTGAGCTAATGGTAGCTGGAATCATGCTGGAAGCACATCGGAAAGAAACCTGCTGGGAGGAAAACACGAGGAGAAGAGATGTACCCTTGCTGTATGAAACAAGGGGGCAAAGGAGGTGAGCCAAGAGGCATGCTGGGTAAACCTGTTTATATTGCTTTCTGAAGCTCTACAGGCGCAGGAATGAGGCTCGGAAGCCAAAAAATCTCTTCATTTTCATTACCAAGAACAATATTTCAGTGGCGATCACACAGGCTCTGTGAGGTGGAAAATTATGCAATTTAGGGTTTTATCACCGAAACATGAGTTTACATTTCTGAGAAAGTGAAAGGGAAAGACAGAGAATTCAAAAGGGGAAAGAATATTTAGAGAAGTGTAGGGAAAAAAAAGCAGAGAGAGGTTTCTCCCTGCCAGAGAGAGAATGAGTGATTATTAGTAATTACCTTGGATTTACAGGTTAAAAGTTGTCAAACGTTATCATGAGTATTTTAAAGTGTTCAAGGGATGTCTTAACAACTGGAAGCAGAGTGGGGAGATTTTAAAACATTCATAAATACACAAGATCCTTACCTTCACTCTGTGGACGTACTGATGCGCATCTGTGCTCATGAAATTCGAACACAAAGTCAATATAAATATCTCTAACCATAATTCACACATCACTTTTAAAAATGTGGGGTGACAAATACATTTTTAGAAGTACAAATGTAAATTTTTTTCATGTCTGTTTAAAATTTCACTTCAACTAAGCATTTTAACACATTATAAACAAGTTGAAACCTAAAAAGATTAAGCAGAATTACACGTATAACAATAAAATGGTGGTATTGTGAAAAACAGCAGAGTGTCAAAGCTGTCTGAATGTGATCTGCCAGGTTCAATTTGCATTGTGGTGGCGTAGTGGGCAACACACATAACATGTGTAATCAGAAGGTTGCTGGTTTGATCCCCACAGTCACCACCATTGTGTCCTTGAGTAAGACACTTAACTCCAGGTTGCTCCGGGGGGATTGTCCCTGTAATAAGTGCCCTGTATGTCACTTCGGATAAAAGCGTCTGCCAAATGCATAAATATTTACATCCTACATACCTTTATTAAACAAAATAGCCCTACTTAGCAATAATACTATACGTGAGACCGTTTAACTCCGTAAAACACATTAAAATGTCATTGATTAAAGGTGGACTCAGTAACTTTTGTCTTTGTGTCATCTTGGGCTTACACTGACACCTAGCGGCTTGGATGCAGCATCATTTATAATCAATAGCTTTCAGTTTCAAATGCCACTTTAGAAATGTAGTAGTCAGCCATGATTACTTTAATCAATGAGTCACATAGCAGGACGGTTATGCAGTTTACACTACATGATTTTAAGCCCGATTTGAGTGAGTGCTCATGATTTCCTACATACTGTATATTGCACAATTACAATTCATGTCTTGGAGTTAAACTTTTTAATGAGGAAAAAACTACTGAATGCACCTTTAAGGCATATAAACTTTGGTAGCTCTAAAGTACCAAAACTAAAAAGGAAAATTTTATTTAGCCATTTTGTAGTGTTTTTATTATTTTATGACTGTCAAATTTAATGTGGCATTCCTAAAATACTTGAAGATTAATCAATATAAGAAATACTGACAGTTGTAGGGCAGACATACATTTACACAGATGAGGCAAAACATTATGACCACCTACCTAATATCCTGTTGGTCCTCCGCATGCCAAAACAGCACCGACCCGCCGAGGCATTGACTCTACAAGACCCCTGAAGGTGTCCTGTGGTTTCTGGTACCAAGACATCAGCAGCAGATCCTTCAAGTCCTGTAAGTTTTGAAGTGGAGCTGCTGTGAATTGGACTTGTTGATCCAGCACGTCCCACAGATGCTCAATCGGATTGAGATCTGGGGAATTTGGAGGCCAGAGCAACACCTTAAACACTTCATCATGTTCCTCAAACCATTCCCGAACAATGTGTGCAGTGTGGCAGGGTGCATTATCCTGCTGAAAGAGGCCACTGCCATCAGGGAATACCGCTGTCAAGAATGATGCAACGATGATTTGGTAGATGGTCAAACTGATTTCCATGTGAATGGCCGGACCTAGAGTTTCCCAGCAGAACTTTGCACAGTGCAACACACTCCATCCACCATTTTGTCGGCTTCCCACAGTGCATCATGGTGCTATCACTTCCCGGGATAAATGGCGCACACATATTAGGCCATTGATATTAATCTTTTTATATCAAATGTCGATTTAACAGAAACATACGTGCTTGACAATATAAACAACATCTAATTAAATAAAAAGACACACACAAACACATATGGGGCAGCTGCCCGTAAACGCTCTTTCTCTCTCGCACCACCATCCACAGTTGCCGTTTATCCCTCTTGGAGGCTTGCTTAGCCTGATAAGGTGCCGGGTGTGTAGAATTACGACTCGGCCCCGCCCTCCGCCCTGTCACAAACAACTTCTCTCAGAATCTTCTGGATGTTCTCTGTCAAACTCTGATGCTCCACCACACACATGTAAGGGTACCTCCTTCAGTCTCCTGGACGCACATTGAGGGAACTTGTCTTTTGGATGGTCCCGTCCTCATTTGGTAGAATCTCTCCAATCTCCTCATAGTGATCTGGTCCATTCTTCATCCAGGTAATATTCACTGCTGATGGGTAGAAACCAGTGGCATGACACATCACACTGGAGAGGATGGGTCCTTCTGCAACACTGACACTTCAGGAGCTAGAAAAAGTATGTGAACCCTTTGGAATTAGCTGGTTTTCTGCATTAATTGGTCATAAAATGTGATCTCCTCTTCATCAAAGTCACAAGTATAGACAAACACAATGTGCTTAAGCTAACAACACACAAACCATTATAATATTTCATGTCTTAATTGAACACATCACATTAAACATTCGCAGTGCTGTGGAAAAAGTAAGTGAACCCTATGAGTTAATAACGGGTCAATCCTCCTTTGGCAGGCATTTCCGGTAGCTGCGGATTAGACCTGCACAACGTTCAGAAGGAATTTTGGATCATTCTTGATCACAGAACTGTTTCAGCTCAGCCATATTCTTAGGATGTCTGGTGTGAACGGCTCTCTTGAGGTCATTCCACATCATCTCTATTGGGTTACGGTCTGGGCTCTGACTGGGACACCCCAAAAGGTTGATTTTCTTTTTTTTTTTTAAGTCATTCTGTATTGGATTTACATCAATGTTTAGCGTCTTTGTCCTGCTGCATCACCCAACTTCTACTGAGCTTCAGCTGTGCACAGCCACCCTGACATTATCCTGTAGGATATCTTGACAAACTTGCAAATTAATTTTCCCCTCGATGATAGCAAGCAGTCCAGCCCCAAAGCAGCCCCAAATCATGATTTTCCCTCCACCGTACTTCACTGTTGGGATGATGTTTTCATGTTCGTAAACGGTGCCATTTTACACCATATGTAGAGCTGTGTGTTCTTCCCAAACAATTCAACCTTAGTTTCATCAGTCCACAAAACATTTCCTCATTAGAGTTGTGGAGTGTCAAGGTGGTCTTTGGAATACTTCAGGCATGCAGCAATGATTCTGTTAGAAAGCAGCAGCTTTCTTTGTGATGTCCTGCCATGGACACTGTGCCTGTTCAATGTTTTCTGTATAGCAGACTCATGAACAGAGATGTTAACCAATTCCCATGATTCCTTCAAGTCTTTATCTGTCACTCTAGGGCTCTTTTTTACCTCATTGATCATTCTGCGGTGTGACCTTTGAGTCATTATTGATCGTAGGTCTTCTGAGATCTCTTTTTTTGCAAGGCATGGTCCATATCAGCAGATGCATCTTGTAAATAAACTCAAAATGTTTGAGTGATTTTTAGAAGTCAAAGTAGCTCTAACCCACACCTCTTGTTTCGTTAATTGGTAAATGATTGTGCTGTTTTTTTACATCAGTAATGTCCTGGCTATACTTGTGATCAGTTGAATGCCACTTTGGTGAATAAAAGTACCAATTTCCTTCCGAAACAGCAAAATCTGTACATTAATCCAAACTTTTGGCCACCAGTGTTTACATAGCTATTTTGGTATCTTCAGACACTCCAAGCAAATATAATGTCAAACAATACATTATTTCTTATTCAGAGATGAAGGAAAAAGGCAACATGTACGAAAGTCAATATCTGCGGAAGATGCATTTGTTTTTGCCGTCAGGACAAAGACGATGTGTGACAGGTGTCAGTGAACCAATAAAAATCCCTCTGACAGCTGAACCGCGGCCAACTCCACTCTCTCAGACACAATTGGCGTGAGTTTCTCACTAAATGACATCGAGGAATCAGTGGAAGTGGAAGAGTGACAGCAGAAAGGAAACAGACAGAGCAGATGGAAGGAGTTTTGATGTCTGGAACATTGAGTAGATTCACTGGTGAAGGTGAATTCACACGTCGCTTAACAACCTTTCCATTGACGTCACCAAACAGTATTTTTCAACCCATCCCCTCTAAGCGCTGGCCATATAGAAAACATTTTTCACCATCTAATCATCTTAAGGTGGATAAAATCCAATTCCCCATCCAACATTTTTTTTTCTCATAAAATATCATGTTTGACTTGGAAATACTAAATATAAAACATTATATATTATATATACACTATATATACAAATTCTTTTGAATATGATTTTTTGTTTAATTAAGTTAAAATGATGTAGACTGAGGACTTCAACAGAAGCATATACGATTGAAAAACAACCTCAGAGATCATGGTAGAACTTTCTTTAAAGGTTTATAAGTTATCGTTAATAATAAACTCACCTATGGAGAGAATAAACGGAAGTTTTACTTCCGGAACCAGACTTTTGTGCTCTATAGCCACCTTTACATTGATTATTGTATCATATTGGGGCGGCTGTGGCTCAGGTGGTAGAGCGGGTCGGCCACTAATCACAGGGTTGGTGGTTCAATTCCCGGCCCACATGACTCCACATGCCGAAGTGTCGTTGGGCAAGACACTGAACCCCAAGTTGCTCCCAATGGCAGACTAGCACCTTGCATGGCATCTCTGCCGTCATTGGTGTGTGAATGTGTGTGTATGAGTGTGAATGGGTGAATGAGTCGCAGTGTAAAGCACTTTGAATACCACTAAGGTAGGGCTGGACGATTAATCGAACAGTAATCAAAACCGAAATTCAGAACAGCTAACCGACGTAATTTTCCAATGTTGGTTATTTTGGTTTTTTAATCCGGTTACTAATTTTCCCTTAAAAACATACAACCACATGAGGTCACATGACTCCGCCCCGTCCAGTCAGCAGCATGGAGGCGAACTCAAACACAGAGTCAACTGAGCAACAGGAGCGGGTTGTACCAACGAAAAACGCAGTGTCTGTCGTTTGGGCACATTTTGGCATCAGTCAAGTGTAAACACTGCAGAAAAAACATTTCACGACCAAAGGTAATACCACTAATCTGTTTCAACACTTGGATTCGTTACCGAATATGAACAGTGCATGGCTCAAAAAAAGAGAGAGACTGACAAGCGCCCAGTAACAAGTGCCTCCACAAATCAAGCAATATGAAAAGGATACAAGATGGAAAGAAATATCTGACGGCATTTGTTTGACGCCATTCCCATAGCTTCAATGAAGCGCAGTGTGTTTAAACACCTCGTTAAAACTCTCGACAGAGACCATATTTTTCCCAAACTGCACTGCTTCAGATCCTGCCTGAAACCCGAAAAGGTAAACATGCTAGTGTTTCTTAGTAAGAACCCAGAGTAAATACTTGCATAGAGTGACAGTACAAGAACACTGAGAGGAAGATCACATGCAACAGCGATCATGAGTCAGATTCAAATCTAGACCGCCATGAGCACACAGCTTTATAATATCATTAGAGGTGTCCTGTCCAAGCCCTGCACTTGCTCTTAATCAGCCAAGTAATTTATTTATTTACAAGTTATTCATTTTCTACTTTTTGGGAATCTTGCTTTTTACACAAACTGAAATATGACTTTTTTCATTAGACATTTCCATTTCAAGCAATGTGTGATTTGATTGTTCGAAATATTCCAATAAATATCCACAAATAGTTTATTATTTTAAAATCACAAAAGATAAGAAATGTACTTTTTCATTAGAAAAAAATATCCCACCTTTAATAGTTGAGCATATTTACCTTACAAACCTTGTCAGTGAACTATGAGGGCAAAAAAAAAAAACAAGGATAAATGTTCAATTAATCGAAATTTTGCTTTTAGGTCATTTTTAGGTCATTTATCGTCCAGCCCTACACTAAGGTTAATAAGGCGCTATATAAGTGCAGACCATTTACCATTATCGTACACTACTGAAATGCTCTGAATTAGCATTTAATTTACTGAATTTAAAATGTTACTGCTGCCTTGCAATCAATGAATAACTAATCTCGCACACCTGAGAAGTAATCGATAGGTCAATGAGACGGCTTGCAGAGTATCAAAATGTATTAAGCAACATATCGGTCACTTGACATTTACCTGACTGCTGCATTGCAAAAATGGCCATTTCCTTCAAGAAGTGCGAATTTGTTTAGTATGAAATGTCCAAAAATAAAGAAATAAATATTTATTGTATTGACAGATTAAACAGCACAGAGGTCTTGTCACAGTCGGTGACATTTCCAGTTGACAAGCCATCAAACGGAGCACGCTCTGAGGTTTGCTAAAAAGAGAATGGATAGAAATGCATAACCATCATTTTTTGCTATTATCTGGGTTGTGAGGGGTTGCTGCTGGGGTCCAATTATGACAAAACAGAATGAATGCGGCAAAAAATATCTCTGAACTGGCGATTAACAGCAGTCGTATACACCACCCCAGAGTCTCATGGATGGGTACCCAACGGGTGAACCGCTAATGTTTGATGTAAAAGGTGGAAATATATTTACATTGTCATTTGCTGTGCGGGTCCAGAATCAATAGGCACGGGCCAAACTGCGGGTCAAATAGCCAAGGCAAGTGCATCTATACAGCCGTGCGACTATACGTACCATGAGCGCTCAGACTGAGGAACATTTACTCTCAGAATATTTCATCAATCATGAAGTGTGTCCAGTGATTCTGTTGGCGCATGAGTCGATTCTTTTCAGTGAATTGGCCAAACGGGTTTGCAAAACGGTGCAATTCGTTCGGAGCGGCCTCTGAATCCTTTGGAGGGGTTTCTCACACAGTAAAACAGTATCGGGATATTTGTGAACACAACAAACTGCGCTGGGAACAGAGGAAATTTACCAACAATCAACTGAAACAATAGGCTGCATTTTTGAGAGGTAACTTCAGCTAGTGCTGTGGCATGTGAACATGGACGTATGTCTTTGTGTCCACTGTTCCAAGTTTTTTTGACAACTGCGCCTTGTTTCACTGTGTTTTTAGCATCTCTCATGGGAGTGCCGCTTTTTTAGAAGCCGCGTGAAGTTAAAAAGAACTTCTTCGACTGATATAAACATGTCTCAAGACACCTGCGTTCTGCTCTATTCATTTGTGGTGTGTTTGGCTTTTTTAGCGGTTGTATTAGACATATTTCTGTGCGTACCCAAATCCTACAGGTGCCCATGACCAAGGCTGTTTTTTTAAAGTGTCAACTAGGCCTAATGTTCATCTTTCTCATCTTTTTCTGTTAATTTTCATCACAACATTCGGCTACGTGTCTATTTTTCTTAAATGCTCGACTCAGAGTGCCTAATGTTAATTTGATTGCTTGTGTGACGTGAGCAAATAAATCATTTTTGTGTACTGATGTAGTAGATTTACTTTAATGTGGGAATATCATTGAGGAATATCAATACAGTGCTGCCTTACAAGCACTGAAATAAGACAGGGGGGGGAAATACTCAATTTTTTGCATGATTGCATTCACTAAGCCAACAAGACGCCATAGCAGCATCTTTAAATAAGGACTGCAGTTTTTCATGTATATTTGCACAATTATTTTTGCCAGCCAAGCAGGAGCACAACACGCTAACCATGCTGATTAGCATTTAAAAGAGGCCCATTTTTCATATCCGCTAGCTCCCGGCCCTTTGACTGCATCTGAACTCACGGACCCAACGCTGTTCAATTATGGCCATAAATACCGCCCAGGACAAAAGCCAGAAATGGAACTGTCTTGCGAGAAAAGGCGAACCTTTGAAACAACTAAAGGGCCTTTAATAACACTGTGCGGTCGAGCCCAAACACAGGGCAGCTCTCAGCAAAGCCCGCTAGAATGGCTCACGTGCTAAATAAGATGGCATTCACTCAAAACGTGGGAAGCCCATTTTTGCAAAACCTTTGTCAGGGAGTGCTGCACAATGCAAGGTCTGACAACAAAAAGTGGAAGATATGAAAGAACCTGAGGGCAAATTGATGAAGCTCTACTTGCATAATTATGAAAGTTAGCAAAACGCTAAAAAGTCACTTACATCACATTTTAAATAATTACACTACAATCAAAGTGCACTTTCGAAAAGTAGCTAAGTACTTGTTAGAAGCTCATGAAAGGGGCCATTTTTTATTGCATAACAGAATATATAGTCCATTTTAAAAATGGAAAAAAATTGGGAGAAAAATAAAATAACTGGGTCAATGACATTTCAGAGCAGGAGGAAGCAAGTGTTATTCAAGGATAACCTTTGATTTGATTCATGCATCCATCACAAAAACAAATCTGGCCGATTCCAGCCTTGCACCCCAAGATCATCACTGATCCTCCACCTGGTCGACCTGGAGAGGCCTTCAAGCCGCAGTGTCTCGCACACACGGTGAAATTTGCTGGGATGATCGGCAGAGGTGGGTAGAGTAGCCGAAAACTGTACTCATGTAAAAGTGCAATTGCTTCAAAAAAATAATTACTCAAGTAGAAGTAAAAGTACTAACATAAATAATTACTTAAGTAAGAGTAAGAAAGCATCCAATAAAAAGAGTACTCAAGTAGTATCTCGTTACTTTCACAAATGACATAATGGACGTTTAAGCTCCTATATTCCATTACATAATACACATTGAACATGTACTACAGAATTATGATTATTATTAATGGAAATTCTGTCATCATTCACCATCATGTTGTTCCAAACCTGTATGATGTTCTTTCTTCCATGCAACACAATATGGAGATATTACACAGAATGTTTGCCTGAGTCACCATTTACTTTCAGTGAATGTTTATATATATTATATATCAAACATATTTTGTGTTCAACATAATATAAAGCCTCACACTGGTGGGTAGAGATCATATGAATGGATTTAATATGCTTCGATTTCATTTCATAGCTTTTAAATTCCTGTGTGGATTCTTATTTTCAGTGTAGTTACAGTTTTCAGTGTCGTTAAGTATTTAGATCGTTAGTTCTGTACAGCAGTACCGCCGCTCTCTTAATACAGGGCACCAACCCTGATCATGGAACACTCGCTGTGTCTGAAACCGCCCCCTATCCACTATATAGTGCACTAATTCAAGTTTTTGCTATTTTGTAGGAGTGTCTGAATTCTGAGTGAAGTCACTCGTTCCCTACTTTTGTTCACTCATTCTTACCCACAATGCACTTTAAGTACACTCGATGACGGTTAATTTCCCACAATCCACCACGGGGAAGACGTACAAGCTAGGAGTTTACTGCTTCCTTCAATCCTGCAATGTTTTATTTCATGCTGAATGTATTAAATTACTTTTTAACAAATCATTACTGGATTAAAATAACATATATAGAGACAAAACATACAGATGCATTTTAAAATGTACTCTTTATTTGATCAAATGTGTTTACTCTTAATATTAACTCACAGTATGTATTAAAAATGAATGAATTTTTATTGTATTAATATTGTATTTCATAAGAATAACAAATAAGGCTCAAGTATTTTAAAATTTCATATGTTTCTGTACCAGCCCCAGAGCTCGGACACTCACGTCCAAATTCACTCATTTCGTTCACTTACTGCTGAGATATAGTGCACTAACTGCTGTTCACTATATAGGAAATGATTGACCGATAGCGGACACAGCCACTCTCGTCGACACGCGCCTCATGCACGCACCTCGCTGCGCATGCGCAGAAATGCTGTCTGTTTGCGCTCCAGTTGTAGATCACGCGATTGGCAGTGATTTACGCTCAACTTGGATGTTTATATGGATTTATAGAGTTAATCCGCCTGATGTAGCTGCGATAGTTGCGATAGTTTCCAGTACCCCCGCGAGGGCTCGGAGTAAATGCATAAATACTTCTCATGACATCCGGGACAAAGCACACGGATATATTACTGCACTGATTTAAAAATGTACACTTAAAAACTGATGTCATAAGAGCACAGTTGCAGAATCACCCTGATAATGACCATCTCAATACACAGAAAAGCCCGCGTTAGAATTAGCGCCAAAATTTAACTCAGGGTGCTGCATGAAGTAGGAGCTGTGACTTTAATCTTGAAATATCAGCTTGTCTTGGTGATAAAAGAAGGCATTGAATGATGAAACTATTCTTTTTTCACTCTTTGGAGCAAAGAAAGTGTTTCACTGTGAAGAGTTTGATGCTGCTGCACTGATGACTTGAGTGACAGTCTGTGACAGCGGCTCATCGCGTGCAGCAGTGAACTTCCGCTCTCGTAAAAGTCCCATTCAATAAATTACACATTAATTCAAATTAAACCCAGTAATGTAACGACAGTAACGCCACACATTGTAAAAGAACTAAAAGTTAAAAAAAAAAAAAATGAATTAGCAATTTACTTGTGTGAGAGTAAAAAGTACCCACTTTTAAACCTAAGTACTCTAAAAGTAAAATTTTCCCCAAAATGTTACTCAAGTAAATGTAACGAGTTACTACCCACCCCTGACGATCGGTGATGATATAGCTTTAGCAAGGCTGGAATCGGGCAGATTCGTCTTTGTGAAGGACGCATGTATCAAACCACGTGTACAAGGTTATCCTGGAACAACACTTGCTTCCTTCTGCTCTGACAATGTTCCCCAACTCTGAGGATTGGTTTTCCTGCAGGACAATGCTCCATGCCACACAGACAGGTCAATCTAGGTGTGGATGGAGGACCAACCGGATCAAGACCCTGTCATGGCCAGCCCAATCTCCAGACCTGAACCCCATTGAAAACCTCTGGAATAGGATCAAGAGGAAGATGGATGCCCACAAGACATCAAACAAAGCCGAGATGTTTGAAGTTCATGTGATTTAAGCTTCAAATTCCAAGTATTCTGAAGACATACGATAGGTTAAGATGAGGAATAAAGCCAAAATCCTGAAATCCATAGTGCGTTCATTAGCATATGAAACTCTTTCACAGTGGCACTCGTGTTCACGCAAGTACTTGCATTGTTTAACTTTATTTTTTGGGTGAACTTTTTAAGTATATAATATATCATATTTATTTTTAAATATTAAACAATTATTATCTGGCACGAAAACAAGGATCACCACATCAAAGCTAAACACAAAGCTTCCCAAGCTTTAAGCAGCACAATCAGTCTAAAATACATCTAAAATTCCCCAAACGTCCTGTCCAGACCGCTCAATGCCAAAATAAACAAGCCGACAAGCAACACGTTAAAGACAAACGGGTGATCAAATGAGGAAAAAGTGAAAATGTCTCTTGTTCTCATTAGTTCAGGGAAAATCAACACCTTAGGGAGATTGACAGTCATGTGACCTTTGGTGAATCCACAGAGTTTCCCCGCTGAAACAGCAGGAACCAGTTGAGGAGATCGCTGCATGCTAATGACTGTTTGTGTAGCGGGAATGACATGTGACAGCTCTGAGGGCGGGAAAACATATTGAGTTAGGGCGGAGGGGTTTATTACAGATCACAGGCTGGAAGAAGAGGAGGAAATGCCAGCTAAGCCTTAAAATGTGAATGTGTAATTAAATGTAATGTTTCCGCTGAATTCTCATCGTTATGAAGGCTCTTATGCCTCAAGAGTGAGAGGAAGCTAAAATCACAGACTAGCGTTCATGTCAAGCAACTTACCATAAAGTAGACTAATGGAAATCCAATGGTCAAATCAATCTTGCGCACATTCGTTATGCAAACTACAATAAAGATAAATCCATTTCAATCGATACCACAATCAAAGCTGTCAGCAACATTGACCTTTGACCCCCGCCATGGTGACATTTGAGTAGTCTGATTTCCCATGAGCCCTTAGACAATCTTACCTCAGGCAGTTCACCTGTTCGATTCGCTCCTTGTTTAGGGTTTGGAGATTACTAGAGCAGAATATACGTTTGAACATTTTGAAACAGTGAGAGAACACCTAAAGAAATGTGCTAGCTGAATGTGGCAGGGCGGAGGGCGGGGCCGGGTCATGATGATACACACCCGGTCCCGTATCAGGCTAATCAAGCCTCCGAGAGGGATAAAGGCCGATGGCAGACGGTGGTCCGAAGAGAGAGAGATCATTTACGGACATGTCCGTCATGTGTGTGTTTGTCCTTTGTTTTAAGTTTCTTATTAAAACCTTATTTATATTGTCAACAAAAAAAAAACCTACTCGCCGGTTCTCCGATACACCGTCGCATGGTCCTTGATCACCCTCTCACCCTCTTTTTTGACAGCCGCTTCTCCTGGGCAGACCGGAGTTAGACTCAACGCCCCTCCGTGTTCTCGGCGACTCGTGGGGACACTCCTCCACCCCTGGCAGCGGCCCTACCTCTCCAGGCGGTCGGGGAGACACTTCCCTCCTCCCCTCGCGGACGGCGGTCTTCCTTCGATCCCTCCGCCCTGCCACACTGATATTTTGGTCATCAATATTGTTAAACTAAAATCAAATGTTCATGAAATGTGAAAGTAAGTATCCGAAACATTTTCTTTAAGAAACCTCCAAATAGTGGGGTCTGGATATCTGAGCAAGTAAAGACGCTGACTACCACCCCTGGAGTCGTGAGTTTGAATCCAGGGCGTGATGATTGACTCCAGCCGGGTCTCCTAAGCAACCAAATTGGGCCGGTTGCTAGGGAGGGTAGAGTCACATGGGGTAACCTCCTCGTGGTGGTGATTAGTGGTTCTCTCAATGGGGCGTGTGGTGAGTTGTGTGTGGATCGTGGAGAGTAGCATGAGCCTCCACATGCTGTGAGTCTCCGCGGTGTCATGCACAACGAGTCACGTGATCAGATGCGCGGATTGACGGTCTCAGACGTGGAGGCAGCTGAGACTCATCCTCCGCCACCCGGATTGAGGCGAGTAACCGCGTCACCACAAGGACCTACTAAGTAGTGGGAATTGGCCATTCCAAAATTGGGAGAAAGAAAAAAAACATTGCAATGGAGGCATGCAAACAATGTCAATGTTTCAGAAACATTTAGAAAATACTGAAATTAAGGGCATTCGCCATACACTGCTCTTGAAGTTTTGTTGTGCCTTGAGCATACTAATCTGGTTTGCTTGATGGATGGATGAGTTTTTTGTAACTGTGATGAAAAAATAAAGATTTTCTGAAATTTGAATTGCACAGACCTCTCTTGGTTCAACTACAAAATAAAACTGCTTCTGTTGAGTCCCGTCAATGTAATTACAGTCCAAAAATGCCAGCAACTGCCCCAGTCCAGCTATGCCAGACCTCTCTCGCTTGATTTGTTCTCCAAAGAATTAATTACACAATTCATCATCTATTCACAGCGATGCCCCTTCCAACAGCGCCCAAAAGCTTAGCACAGATGCCCTAAAACCAACTCTAATTGGTTTTGTCCCAAAAACAGCACCACTTAGGACGAAATCTCGAAAGGCGACAATTAAACAGTCTACTGGAGTTTCCCTGAAGTTATTGCTACGTATGCACGCAAGGATAAAATGAAGGGAATTATGTCACTTTCCACAAATTGGGTACAAATTGCTGTCCATTACACTTTTTAAGCAGTAAAAAGCAGAACACAATCTCTCTTTGAAACATTTCTCTTTTACTGCATTTATCAAGCTCAACCATTCAACCCTGTCACCAAAGTTATTGTAAGGATCAAATTATCAAACATATATTTTTCCTTCATGCATGGGAAATACAAAGGTTATAATACCTACACACCAACAGTTTCTCAATTATTAGATAGTTCTTACAGAGTTAGAAATCTGCAACCCTGTTACTCATTGTGGTTGTGAGCCACTTTGTTGTTGTTCCATTTCGTTTTTTTCTTAAGACAATAAAAAAAATGTCATTTTTATGTCTATTTGAATATTATTTGTTATTATAAGACAACTAACTTGTATTTTTTGCTATCACACAAATCAAGGTTAACATGTTTTATTATAGGTAAATAATCCCATTCCATTTTCTCAATTTTCAAAAGTTTCTTTAATTTATGATATACAAGTTTAACAATATTTACAAAAAAATCCACACAAACATGTATAATCTTTCATGTCTTTATTGAACACATCCCATTAAACATTAATAGTGCTGTGGAAAAAGTAAGTGAACCCTTGGATTTAATAACTGGTCGATCATCCTTTGGCAGCAATAACCTCAATCAAGCATTTCCGGTAGATACGGAATAAACCCACACAACGTTCAGAAGGAATTTTAGACCATTCTTCCTTACACAACTGCTTCAGCTCAGATATATTCTTAGGATGTCTGGTGTGAACGGTTCTCTTGAGGTCATTCCACAGCATCTCTATTGGGTTACGGTCTGGGCAACTCCAAAATGTGCATTTTTTCTGTGCGGCAACGTTTTTGTTGGAAAGCAGAGGCTTTCTACGTGGTGTCCTTCCATGAACACCATGCCTGTTTAACGTTTTCCATATAGTAGACTCATGACCTGAGATGTTAACCGGTTGCAATGATTCCTTAACTCCAAAGATTTTAACTGTTACTCTAGGGTTGTTTTAAACCTCATTGAGCATTGTGCAGTAGCTGAACGGCCACTTCTAGTGAGAGTACCTATAGTACTAAATCATCTCCATTTATAGAAGGTTGTCTAACTGTGGACAGATGAATATCTAACGGCCACTTCTAGTGAGAGTACCTATAGTACTAAATCATCTCCATTTATAGACAGTTTGTCTAACTGTGGACAGATGAATATCTAATGGCCACTTCTAGAGAGAGTACCTATAGTACTAAATCGTCTCCATTTATAGACAGTTTGTCTAACTGTGGACAGATGAATATCTAACGGCCACTTCTAGAGAGAGTACCTATTGTACTAAATCATCTCCATTTATAGACAGTTTGTCTAACTGTGGACAGATGAATATCTAATGGCCACTTCTAGAGAGAGTACCTATAGTACTAAATCATCTCCATTTATAGACAGTTTGTCTAACTGTGGACAGATGAATATCTAACGGCCACTTCTAGTGAGAGTACCTATAGTACTAAATCATCTCCATTTATAGACAGTTTGTCTAACTGTGGACAGATGAATATCTAACGGCCACTTCTAGTGAGAGTACCTATAGTACTAAATCACCTCCATTTATAGACAGTTTGTCTAACTGTGGACAGATGAATATCTAACGGCCACTTCTAGTGAGAGTACCTATAGTACTAAATCATCTCCATTTATAGACAGTTTGTCTAACTGTGGACAGATGAATATCTAATGGCCACTTCTAGAGAGAGTACCTATAGTACTAAATCATCTCCATTTATAGACAGTTTGTCTAACTGTGGACAGATGAATATCTAACGGCCACTTCTAGTGAGAGTACCTATAGTACTAAATCATCTCCATTTATAGACAGTTTGTCTAACTGTGGAGAGATGAATATCTAACGGCCACTTCTAGAGAGAGTACCTATAGTACTAAATCATCTCCATTTATAGACAGTTTATCTAACTGTGGACAGATGAATATCTAACGGCCACTTTTAGTGAGAGTACCTATAGTACTAAATCATCTCCATTTATAGACAGTTTGTCTAACTGTGGACAGATGAATATCTAATGGCCACTTCTAGAGAGAGTACCTATAGTACTAAATCATCTCCATTTATAGACAGTTTGTCTAACTGTGGACAGATGAATATCTAATGGCCACTTCTAGTGAGAGTATCTATAGTACTAAATCATCTCCATTTATAGACAATTTGACAAACTGTGGACAGATGAATATCTAAGCTATTTGAGATAACTTTGCAACCCTTTCCAGCTTCATCATCACAGTACTTGTTTCTGAGATCTCTTTTTTGCAAGGCATGGTCCACGTCAGCAGATGCTTCTTGTGAATAGCAAACTCAAAATGTTTTAATGCTTTTTATAAGTCAAAGTATCGCTAACCCACACCTCAAATCTTTTTTCATTAATTGAATGCCAGGTTTGCCAACTCCAGACTCTAATTAGCTTTCATTGATGTCATTAGTTCACATGTTTATTCCAACCTACTCTGTGAAGAACATTTCAAACAGATTGTGTTTGTTCATTATTGTAACAGATGGAGATCAAACCAGATTTATACATAAATGCAAGTAATTCCAAAGGGTTCACATACTTTTTCTTGCCACTGTAGGTAAATAATCACATTCCATTATCAATTTTAAAACAAATTTAAATATTGACTAATTTTCGTTAATTTATGAGATTTGGAAGTTTATCATCGCATTTTAGCTAGCCAATGCTAAGGGATAGCTTAAGCGATATACATAGTAAATACATATTTAAATGTCTTTTTAATGTTTACTGTTACTATATAAGTAAACTGATTTGTTAATTTTATTGCACAAGTCATGGTTTATACCATTCATTATTTTGTATCCTTTTCATTTAAATTGCCTTATAATACTGTAACTATCTGGTTTGGATCACACCAATTCCCTATTTAAAACATGAGCAATCTGTAAATTAATCCCTGCCTGGTGCTCATTAAATCTGGGCTAGCTACAGGGGCATTATGACCTAGTTAGTGTTCAGGGTACAGTTTTCATCCTGACATGGCACAGTCATTACAGCAGAGAATTAAAGATCTCCATGCGGGAGTAGTGTCAATACTTGCTTGAGTGTGTATCTATTTGTTAGTGCATCCACTAGCATGGCAACACAATAAAAAACCCCGGTTGATAAGAACATTGAGTTCTTGTCTTTTATGTCCGTGGGCTACATTTAGACCTCTTATTGTGAAATCTGTGAAGCGTCTCTGTGCCCACCAACAAATTTAATTTACCATTTTTCAAACAAGCATTGATGATTTTTGTTGAGAGCACCAGCGCCATGTTCTTAATTAGTAGTTAGTCATTAATAATCAGTAATCAATTCATTAATTATAATATATAAATCATGATTAATCGCAAATGTTAAAAAGTGCTGAAATTTGAATTTATGTAATCTAGTTTTTCTGTCAAAATCCATGTAGTCTCATTTTAGAAAACAAAACAATATGTGACGATAGTTTTTAATTAACATTTTCCAAAAAAAGCATTTCACAGTATAAAGATAGAAATGCACTAAAATTGCACCGATTCAAGTCATATTAAATGTTTCCCAAAGTCTAAGTGGGAGTTTGACTGTGTTCATCCAGTGTTCAGCACTCACACAGAGCTGAATAAAATGTCAGAATCTAATGTGAAAATTGGTGGATGGATGGATGGATAAATGGATAAATGGATAAATGGATTGGATAAGAGATCAAATGGATGGATGAGAAAGAGAATGGATGGAGTGATGGATGAGATGAGATAAGATGGATGGATGGATGAGATTAGGTGGATAGAATGAATGGATGAGATAGGATGATTGGATGGGATTGATGGACTGATGGATGATGGATGGATGAGATATGATGGATGAGATAGGATGTATAGAGTAGATGAGATAGGATGGATAGGGTGCATGAGATATGATGGATGATGGGTGGACGAGATAGGATGGAGGATAGGGTGGATGAGATATGATGGATGAGATAGGATGGATGGATGAGATAGGATGATGGATAGGGTGGATGAGATAGGATGGATGAGATAGGATGGATAGGGTGCATGAGATATGATGGATGATGGGTGGATGAGATATGATGGATGAGATGGATGAAATATGATGGATGAGATATGATGGATGAGATATGATGGATGGATGGATGGATGAGATTAGATGGATAGGATAGATAGATGGATGAATGGATTGGATGGATGAGATAGGATGGATCAGATAGGATGGACGAGATAGGATGGATGAGATAGGATGGATGTGATAGGATGGATGGCATGTTGGATGGATGAGATAGGATGGATGGATGGATGGATGATGGATGGATGAGATAGGATGGATAGAGTAGATGAGATAGGATGGATAGGGTGCATGAGATATGATGGATGATGGGTGGATGAGATATTGTGGATGAGATGGATGAGATATGATGGATGGATGGATGGATGGATGGATGAGATATGATGGATGATGGGTGGATGAGATAGGATGGAGGATAGGGTGGATGAGATATTGTGGATGAGATATGATGGATGGATGGATGGATGGATGGATGGATGAGATTAGATGGATAGGATGGATTGGATGGATGAGATATGATGGATGTTATAGGATGGATGGAGTGTTGGCTGAGATGGATGGATGAGATAGGATGGATGGTGTAAGCCTATGGGAAGTCACAGAAACCTGAGGTAGAACAGTCTGAAGGTCTGTGCAAAGTTTGCCATTTGTAGCTTGAAAGTTTTAGGAGTGACTTTCAGAAATATTGGCCTTAGTAAAAAACCCTAAACAAAGTCTGTAGAAAAACAATATGTTTGCTTTGTCAAACCAACGTAATGCAACAGAAACACACGTCCGAAGTTTAAAAACCCTTAGAATTACACAAATTCTAAATAAAAATACATAAATTGTCAAAATAATAACTTGCCTCTTTGCAACTGCTTGTTTTGAAACGCTTGTCAAACATGATGCTGCATGCACTAGCCACTTTCTGCTGAAAAAACATTCCAGTACGATATTTAAATTAGATTGTAATGGACGCACATTTTCGAGTCACTTTTGAGTCAGAACATCCGCACAACTCTAGAGGTTACACTATCTTCACTCGACCATCTGTATTCCTCACCCTCTACAAAACTGAGGACTGTATTTCATCGCTAATTCCTAATTCTGCCATAAACAAGAATATGATGATAACAGCACAGTTCTCTCTCCCCTCCCGAAACCAGAAGAATAGCTGCTGCAGAAAGCAATTTGCACACTGAATTTTCATGTTTAATGCCCGCAGTGGTTTTAATCATGCTCAGCATTAACAAGGATTTTAATTACCAGTTGTCAACAACTGTGTTTGGAATAATTTCACTAGTTAAATGTGATGCTTTTGTGTGCTGTGCCTGCGAGGGAAAGATACAAGGTTAGATTACTGTATGCAGATCATTCAAAATGATCCTTAAAAATAACAGCAAAGGGGTTTGAAACTAAATGTCACTAAACATAATGACAAACATTTTATTTCTGGTTAAACTATTCCTTTTAAATATTGTATAAACATTCAACATTATCAGGCGATCAACAATGTAGCAACAGACAATGTATCATCTTCCAAGTGCCATCTTGTGCGACAACACCAATTTGACAACACATCAACCACGGCTAATCCCAGAACAGGCCAGAGGCCAAGTCAGGCTTTATAAAAGAACCACTTAAAGGGACACATGTCTGATCTGAGCGCAGCGGCCGTGAGCTTCTCGTGCCAGCATCATTCATCACTCCGCAACTTCGTCAATGAGCTGTCAGGCTCCATTGCAGAGTCATGACACACATCACACAGACACTCCTGAGAGCATCATTTCTCTCTTAAGTAAGAAGAAACTGAAAATGCAAACTGTATGCAGTGTTCACACGGATGTTTCTCAGTTGCTTGGTGTTGCTTTGGCTCTAGGCGAAAGGAGAACTCCAGAATTCAAGAATAGGGAACGAAAATGGGGCCTGAAACTCATCTCCGCAAATGACCAGTGAAAGGACATGCTTAACCTTCCCAAAAATGTTCTGCGTCAATCTCACAAAAAAAAAAGAAAGAAAGAAAACTTGCAGAATGTATAACAGGGTTGACATTTTGCCTAGTCACTCAGTAAGGGCTGGTTAGTCTGGGACCAAATGCTGGTTTGTAGCTATTAATAAATGCATATTATCCTTAAAGTAAGGAGAAAATATTAGTTTGATGATTTTTTGTTAATGACATTTTTTTAAAAATAACTTTGGTAACAGGGCTGAGTGATTGAGCTTGCTAAATACACAGTTAAAAATGAACGTTTTTCCATTTTTGGGGCAAACGATTCCTTTAATTTAGACTAAATCTGCAACTCTGTTACTCATTCTGAACTTATCCTAACCCAACTTTGTACAGTTTTGTAAGGAGAGTTTCATCCACAGCTCATTCCAGAAAAAGGGAGATGGAGAAAAGCGTCAGCGGTGACGGGAGAGGGAAACTGGGGTTGCTTTTGGAAGTCAAGTTGGCGAGCATCCAAAACCAGCATCTCACCCACGTTAAAGCTGTTGTCGTGCCACTCGCGCTGACTGCAGGACGAGACTGATGCAGCCGGCGTTCTGTGAATCACCGGTCCAGTCTTAAGTGGTCTACAGCCAGCCAGACTGACTCAATCGAAGCAGAACTGGGTCAAACTTTGGCTCAATGCCTCGATTAGGTCACGGATTTTATGCATCAAAACAGGTTGTATAAAAGTCTGGTGATTTGTTGCTTTTGGACAGCAAGCCAGACTTGAAAATGTATACATTTCAATGCATAAATAATAGAATATAAATGCAAGGGATTATGTCAATAAATGGCAACCTTTAAATTGTGGATCGTTATGATGGACGCTGTACATCATTATTCAGTTCAGCGATATGATAATGAATTCAGAGAAATCCCTGCCCAAGGCCCTGATCCAACTCTGCTCATAACCACATATGCAGCGTGAATGCATTTCGCATTAAATCGGCTTACATTGGACCAGTATCGTTTGCCGCTGAGCACATACACAAATTATGCACATAAGTACCGACGGTACTCGTGTTCCTCTGAAATGTGTGTGTGACTGAGCTGTCAAAAAGTGCTAGTAAAGGATTTGAAAGAGAATAAAATGAATCCTCCTATTCAATAAATGTTTCCGAGTCAGAAATAGGTACCGAACAAAATGTTTTTAGGGCATTTTTCATGCTTTTAGAGAACAATACATTTGTTTTTAAATTAAGCACATATATAACAATACTGTATATGGCCACAACTCATTCCAAACAGCGTTTAAATGACATTTTGCTCTGTAACTTAATTTAACAAATCTAGTTATCTGGAGGCCACAGATCATAGCCATATGCATAGCGATATATCTTAAAGTCGATATAATGTGGCATGCACACGCTATGCAGAATATTTAAAAGAGAAAAAAGTAGGGCGGTGCTCCAATTTATCTTAGACATATATATATATATATATACACACATGCACTTATGAAATGTGCACAATAAGACTAGAAAAGTGTCATGAATCAGCAGAGAGTACCAGAGGTTCAGGACCCAAAAGCAGAGTTGAAAAAAACAAGGGAATTTATTCACACAAAAATAAAGTAAAAAACTCAAACCACCCTGTAGTCCAGGACAGAGCTAACTGAAAAGGGGCTGGGGCAGAAGAAACAGTAACCAGGACCGAGCGGACCGAGAACAGGAACAGGGAAGTAACAGGACCGATTAAACGCCACCAACATACAGACAAGACCGACTGGAAAACAAGACGAACTGGCCCTGGACAGCAAACACGATGAAACTAAAATAGGGTGAGAAATCAACAGGTTAACAAGACAAGGCAGGTGTGACTAATAAACTAACAATGGGCAAACAAGTAGGCGGTGTATGACATCAGACAGAGAAACACACGGCGATACAGAAAAAAACAATGCTACGTGCTCTCACAGGACAAGAAAACACCCGAATGGCATGCTCGCCCATCGCCAAGACAATAAGGCAATAGACGCTCATGCCAACCGACAAACAAGACGAGAGAATGCGTAACAACACCAAACAAAGTGATGCCATGCATTCCCACATTAATCAAAGCCTGACCGTACAAGTCAACAAGACGGGACACCTGTGCGAGAGTTCGGCCACACACAAACCCAAAACCTCAGACTAAAGTGACCGAACCTCAGCACAACATGAAGACAGCTCGTGACCTGGCAGCACAACGCAAAGCGGGCATAATGCGCGTCCGCAGTCATGAGAGACAGACGTAGATTATTGAGGCGAGTGCATGCCGCCAAAATGACAAGTGAAATGCACTCACGCCAATATAAGACAAGATATGGAACATGATTGTCCGGAACTGAAACCAAACCAGACAGAAGTGTCAGGATCCAGACACATGCTTCGAACATGAGACAAGACCGATCGAAGAGCGCATGGCAGGGAAATCAACCGAAACCGTGTGCTCACACAAAGACAGACAACAATACACAAGAGAGATATGGGGCGATAATTCCACAGTCCTGTCAGACAAAAATCCAGACAGACAGAGGGACAGAACCATGACAGAAAATTATACTAAGAAAGTAAATAGTAACATTTTTTTATTTCCTGTTGAATTTAAAGTGAAATTGTAATCCTTTTAATGTAATCAGGACATTACTCTCATTGTTATTTGCATGAATGCACCGAGGTAGAAAACTTGATAACAGTGAGTTTTCATTATAGTATTTATTTGAATTATTTTGAGCATTAAAGTATTATCATTCTTATGTTTTAAAGTAGAGTAGCTCTCGTTGGTGTGCAATCATTCACCTGAGAACAGATAACCTTTCAAACAGAACTACTCTCAACTTTTATGGACTCAGTAAAAGCTCCTGGGGAAGCGTGTATACATTTAAAAAGAAAAGCTATAGGCTACATAGGAGAAAAGACAGAATATAATGAGAATCCGGCTTTGTGAGTCACAGTCCCCACCATCAAAAGGATTTCTCTATGGGAATATACACACATAGACACACACACACACACACACATCCCGCAGGTAAGTGGATTCTATGGAGAAACTCCATCAGGAATTTAACATTAATGTTTTCAAAAAGATCTGACAAGCATAAGAGGTGTCCTAATGCTCTGCAGGTTACAACTTCACAACTAGATTCACATTCAAACTATATTCTGTGAAAATGCTTTAGAGTAGATCTCATAAATGCAAGTGTTTTAAAATGTTTCCAGTCGCATTGGTCTTTCTTTTTTAATTAAAATACCAAAACTCCACGGCCATCCCCATTGACTTTGCATATATAACACATGGCATAGCACTTTGCCTAGCGCTTAGCACTAGCAATCTAGGGCGCTTGATGCATATTTAAAACTTGTTTTACTTCAATTGTAAAGCTGATGATATTATTTGGAATGACAAAATGCACATTAAATTAGACAAATGCTAAATCAAATAATTTTCACAAGCGCTCTCAGACTTGACGCTAGCAGAAACATTGCTAACATGACTATCAGTGGTTTATCAAACTAAACAACAGATTACATGTTTTATCTTCCTACTCCACTCCTTTTTAATGTGATATTTGTTAGATTATCTGACAGACTTAAAACCCACAAATACAGAAAATGTTCCTGCTCAAATGTGCAAACGCAGGTGAGATGACACGACGAGGTGGCGGCTTCTATTTCGCTCAGGTGGTTGAGAAGAGAAACGTGTAAATGTAAACGATAACAAGCATGACAGGAAGGCGAGTGTGTGTGATTGTCTCGAGAGCATCCGCTCCGGTACCTGAGAGCATTAGCGGTTAATACTAGCCACGAGAGGAGCCGTCAACACCCGGAGAGTACAAATTTAGACGCTGTCTCATGTGTGTTAGTGTGAAATACAGTAGAGCCACGATGGGTGTTGATATTCACACCAGGTGCATTTTCATACAGCTCTCTAGTTGTGGGCGTCAGAAAGGGGTTAATCACAAGTGAGATGAAAAACAGTTATAGCTTTTTGATTCTACCAGCTTTTGTCATAATAAAACACCTTGTTTACACCAGGTATTGAAGGAATAAGGACTTACATTTCTTGTCTGTTCCTCACACAAAGCTCTCAAATTACTTCAGCAAACTGGGCATAGCCCACAAAACGTAGGACTACTTTAACGCTACTTCACGGTGCTTTGTTGCATAAATAGGGACTGTGCCATGAAAAGCGTATGAGCCATTTGATTCAGCTGTCTTTAATGGCATAACAGAGATAGAAGACGATAAAGAAATAGAAAGCAAAAGAGCAGCCATGGTGCCATATGACAGCTCAGCCCTTGTTAATTAGGAAACTATTTACTACATTCTGTGGTTGGAGTGTCTCTTCAGCCGTCACTCTCTAGCGATAATCGCTGCTCATGACAGTGAATTGGAGCAGGTTTCAATATCGCTGTCATTATTTTCAGCTGACGAAGAGGTGACGCTGCCTTTCCTTTTCTTATATTAGCAGGAAGCAGCCCAGCATTCACTAACAAGAAGTCATTAGAACTAAAGAAAAACCATGTTGTCACATTTGGCAGAGAAATTGTAAGTGATGCGTTTTAATGAACTGTAATGTGACAATGAAGGGCGTGCCAATGTGGGTGTGAAGATGACAAAATTAAGCTGGCAGGCTGGGGAAGGGGAAAGTGGAGACAGGACTGACCGGACCGGGTAGGGATGGGGGAGTACACCGATGGACAAACTAGACCAAGCAACACACACAACACACAAGGAGACTAAAAAAGAGAAACAGGAGTGTGTTAACAGGAGACAGGTGAGGCAAATTAACTAATAATGGGCAAACGAGGAGGCGGGGGATGACGTAAGACAGAGAGATATGCGGCGATACAGAAACAAAACCCTGGCAGGGCGGGCAGTGTCGTGATACCTAATCACCTAATCATCGGCCCCTAATCAGGATAATTAGCCCTCGAGAGGGATAAAGGCCGACCGAAGACGACAGAGAGAGAGATTTACGGACAGCTGTCCAACACCTGTGTCTTTTTGGTTAAGTTTCAAGCTGGTACGCGCCTCCCTCTTTCCATTAATCCCTTTACACTGATGCTAAAACCCGGGAAGGAGTAGGGATGCGCTGTAGTAGAGCAGCCACGGCCATCTGCCGGAGGAGCCCGGACACCTGGAAATGGAAGAACAGCCGCTGGCCGCGAAAGGAAGAAGGGGCTCCTAGCCGACCGCCTGGAGCAGTCAGGGCCACTGCCAGGGGTGGGGGGAGACCACTACCAGCCGCTAAATGCGGCGGAGTCATGACGACCACGAGCGGAGAGGGTTTCCCAGCCGACCGCCTGGAGCAGGAGAACCACTGACAGGGGCGGAAGAGACACCTTCTATTTCCCGAGAACGCAGTGGGGCATTCCGTCCACCAGGGGTCAGAAGACTGTCTACGATCCACCTGGGGAGGCACGGCTTTTGTCCATTAGAGGTTGGGGGTGTGGCTAAGAACCAAGCTATGTTGTATCGTAGAACCGGCAAGTGTTTTTTCTCTCTCTCTCTCTCCCACTGCCACTCCGTGTTGGCCTTTCCCTCTCTGTATTAAAATGCACTATCGCTGTTATGGTGTGTAGGTGCCACACTTTTTTCTGTTTCCCTCCCCTTGTTCCCTCTCTCATCCAGGTAGATGGGGATGACCTGCCGGCAGACGGGGTGGAAGGCACACCCCTCCCCAGGGAAAGGGGTGTACATCATGCCGGGGGCTCCCCTGCCAGTTAGATCGAGGGAGTAATGTGGTTGGGTGGAGGGCGGGGCCGGGTCATGCTTCCGCACACCCGGCCCCTAATCAGGCTAATTAGCCCTTGAGAGGGATAAAAGCCGACCGAAGACAGCAGTGCAACAGAGAGAGATTTACGGACAGCTGTCCAACACTCGTGTGTTTGTCTTTTTGGTTGAGTTTATAATTAAAATATTATTTATATTGTCAAGTGGTTCTCGTCTCGTCCTTTCCCTTCAATCCCTTTACAAAAACAAAGTCACGTGGTCTCACAAGACAACAAAACACACGAATGGCATGAGAGCGCATCGCTAAGACAATAAGGCAATAAACGCTCATGCCAACCGACAAACAAGACTAGAGAACGCATAACAATGCCAAACAAAGCCATGCCATGCATTTTCACACTAAACGAAACCTGAGCGTGCATCGCAAGGCAAACGCTACAGGCTTCAAAAATAAGACTGGACACCTGAAACAAACAAACCTGAAATCTGAGTGACCGAACCTCAGCACAACGCGAAGACATCTCGCGACCCGGGCGCACAACGCACTGCGACCGCGACATGAGGTGCACCCGTGTTTGAGAGAGCCAGACAAACAACTGACATGAGTGCATGCTGCCAAGATGACATAAGCATGATGCATCCACGTCAGTAAAAGACAAAACGTGGAGCATGAGTGTCCGGATCCTGACACAGACCAAAACCGAACCAGACAGGAAGTCTGGATCCAGACACCGTGCCTCCGACATGAAACAAGATGGACCGAAGAGTGCACGGCAGGGAATACAACCGAAACCACACGCTCACAGAAAGACAGATATCGAAACAAGACATGGGACGATGATGCCACGGTCCTGTCAGACCAAAACCTAGACTGACAGATTGACAGGACCGTGACGATACTGTGTGGGAATTGATTGCAAAGACGATGTACGGTAACAAAAACTTCGGAAGCATGGTCACTGAATCTTTAGAAGCATATTTGCTGTAGATACAAAAATGCAGCAGGAATCTATGCACCAATGATGCGTGGGAACAAAAATAAAGCAGCAATCCAAGATTTGTGGTTATAAAACATCAGCTGCAAATTTGGTATGGTTATAAAAAATCGAAATAGCTTCTCTGAGAGTTTTGCTCAGGGTTAAATGGACATTAGGGTTGAAATGGACATTGCACTTGGTCTATTCATCTGTCTTTTATTGTACCACCATGCATCAAATCAAATCGCTTCTCTACGGGGTACAGCACACAATCTTTTAGTTCATATCCTTAAGTGAACTCAAATCAATAAACCAAGAGCCGCCCGCAAGCTCCTTCTCTCAGCATGTATAAAACACATCGCGAGCGCCATGTCTACCTTGCATTAACAACGTGAAGAGAAAGAAACCATCAATGCCTTCTCTCGAGTCCCTAGACACAAACACATCCTGTCTAAAGCCTCCTAGACAAAATCAATAGCCCGAGACAGCTGAAAGCAGGACGCCGGATCTCCTCGTCTCACACCTGAGTCATTCAAATCAGCCATACTGCAATCAGCATGCCAAAGTCATCTCGGTGCATCTGGCCAATGTAGACTTTATCAGCATCATCACCGTCCCCTTTCCCGCATCCGATGTTAATTGCACATTTGGTTGGACTCCAAACGGCTGGAGATGTTTGATAGAGTGACCCTTTATGATGAAATACAGCGGTGTAGTTATGGCACGCCTTCATTGCACTGCAGACTATCAAACTGAATTTGTGATTGAGTTCTTTGAAATAATTAATTGGAAAGAGGCAGAAATTTAATTAACAAAGGCTGGGGCAAAAGGGTACGCAAGTGACAAAAATTCCCCCCATATATTAGAGCTTAAAATGCAGCTGTGATGAATTTTACTGTTTTACTGAAATGATTCAAATGGAAAACAATTATACTTCACTATATTCTAACATGGACCTGTCTAGTTAGAGATTAGAATTGTTTTAAAAATAAACAACAATTTATTTTTTGCAACTAAAAATATTTTCACATTTGGCTTATTAGTTGTACACTTCTTTTTCAGTTATTAATGACAGACGGATGGACGGACGGACAGACAGACAGTATATTACAACAGACTTTATGTCAGAAAGACAAATATTACGACAGACAGATATTATGACAAGCAGACAGACATCATGAAACACTGGCAGACAGACAGGTATTATGAGACACAGGCAGACAGATATTAAGGCAGAGAGACAGATAGTACAACAGACATATAGACATATATTATAACAGACAGACACGCAGGCAGACAGATATTATGACAGACAGACAGATATTATGACAGGAAGACAAACATCATGACACACAGGCAGACAGACATTATGAGAGACAGACAGATTTTATAACCGACAGAGACACAGGCAGACAGTTAGATATTATGATAGACAGATATTATGACACAGACAGATATTACTACACTGAGGCAGACAGACAGATATTACAACAGACAGACACTCATACATGCAAACAGATATTACAACTGACAGACAGATATTACGACAGGCGGTCATCATGACACACAGGCAGACAGACAGGTAAACACATGTGACAGACAGATATTATGACAGACAGACAGATATTATGACAGACAGGCAGAGACAGACAGACGGATATTATGACAGACAGACAGGTAAACACATGTGACAGACAGATATTATGACAGACAGACATATATTATGACAGACAGGCAGAGACCAACAGACAGATATTATGACAGAAAGGCAGAGACAGACAGACAGATATTATGACAGACAGACAGGTAAACACATGTGACAGACAGATATTATGACAGACAGACAGATATTATGACAGACAGACAGATATTATGACAGACAGGCAGAGACAGACAGACAGATATTATGACAGACAGACAGGTAAACACATGTGACAGACAGATATTATGACAGACAGACAGATATTATGACAGACAGGCAGAGACAGACAGACAGATATTATGACAGACAGACATATATTATGACAGACAGACAGACAGATAGATATTATGACAGACAGACATATATTATGACAGACAGGCAGAGACCAACAGACAGATATTATGACAGAAAGGCAGAGACAGACAGACATTATGACAGACAGACATATATTATGACAGACAGGCAGAGACAGACAGACAGATATTATGACAGACAGGTAAACACATGTGACAGACAGATATTATGACAGACAGACAGATATTATGACAGACAGGCAGAGACAGACAGACCGATATTATGACAGACAGACATATATTATGACAGACAGACAGATAGATATTATGACAGACAGACATATATTATGACAGACAGATGGATATTATGACAGACAGACAGGCAGAGACAGACAGACAGACATTGTGACAAACAGACATATATTATGATAGACAGGCAGACAGACAGATAGATATTATGACAGACAGACATATATTATGACAGACAGACAGACAGATATTATGACAGACAGACATATATTATGACAGACAAACAGATATTATGACAGACAGACAGACAGACATATATTATGACAGACAGACAGACAGATATTATGACAGACAGGCAGATATTATGACAGACAGGCAGAGTCAGACAGACATATATTGTGACAGACAGACAGGCAGAGACAGACAGACGTATATAGTCTCGACTCTATATGTTTCACAGGTGTCAGTTGAATATGTTAAGCAGCACTCCACAAACACATGTTCCTCTGAAGCCTGAGTGAACATCTCTTTAACAGCGCCGGCTCTCAGCACAGCTATATTCTGTTCCAAACACCCTGATGCTTCAGAGGCAGACAGCGGATGCTGCGAGATGACAGCGATCAGATATGAGGACAGGTGGCATGCTGTACCTGAGCAGTGTACACCCAAACAGATGGTGCTGTTTTGCTTCTAGGCAATTGTGCTCCCCACCTCTTTAAACCTGAAGAGATAATTACAGATTTAAGGATGCATCATTCCACACTTAAGAAGCTGCTGTACATTTGTTTTTATGAAAATCAGTTCCAAGGATGTACAACTATGATGTCTAAATATTTCAGAGATTTTTAATGCACAAGTCAAACTCGCGTAGAATGCCGAACATTTTTGACAATTTTCCATGCATCATTTATATTAATTATATCCTGTATGTTGTTGCGAGCTCATCCGATAGACTGTGAAATCGCTCACAGAACACATTCACAATAATACACTTATTCCGCGGCCTTTACGTCTCTCTTTGACACTGTAACGGCTTTTTCCTCCACCAGAAACAGACTTCCAGAAACACTCGCTAGTACCCAATACTTTGAAAAACAATGATGTTAGGAAACGTAAAACAGCGTTCATCCGAAAATGTATTGTGTGAACGTGGACAAAGTAACATGAATCATCTTGCGTCTCGTCTACACTCTCAAACTGGTCGATTTTGGAATTATTGTCCAAGCAAGCGCGGTTATCGCCTGATGCCAAACAATCTCAAATTAGCCAAATACTGAACGAAAAACCACAGGAGCCATTACTGAAGCGCAACTGAGGCTCTTTGACAAGATGGGAATGTTTCAAAGCTTCGTCTGACTTTTGAGATTGTAAGAACTTGTTCGAGTTGCTTTACTTATTGTGGCATTGCTGTATTGCGCGTCTTTGACACTTGCTAGCATGCTAGGCACTTGTCACTTGCCTGCTTGTTGTTGTAAGTCCCAGAGGACTGTCCATCCACTGACTGCAGAAGATTCTGATATTTGTGAAAGTCTGATAAACCCAAGTTGTCTGCTGCTGACCCAAAACCAGTCATCTGTGAATTCAGGCTGTCTGTTTGCTAGCATTGAACGTCAGCCTGAAAACCAAGGGAATTGACGTGATTTCCTTGTCCTCACTTTCTTTGACACTCTCAAACGAGATAACCACGTTTGAGAGATTGTCTTAAGCTGCTGATCGGGTTACGTGACGAGTTGCACGAGCTTTCGTGACCAGCGCGGTTAGCATAAAATCCAACCTGAGCGCGGCCGCTGTTCATTCAATGGTTTGACAGATGTGTGACCAGGTAAAGACCGGGTCGTGATGGTACTTAGAGGTTCAGAACCATTCCCGCTGAACAGCAGGCTAGTTTCAATGCACCTGCAGCCCAGTGGCACCATGTCAAATCCATAAATAATGCGAGCGGCAGTAAAACAGAGGGGAACATGATCCCTCAGCGGGCATTCTTTACTCTCTATGAGACAAGACTGGTCCAGTCCATCCATTTATTATAGATGTGCCCTGCATCCATACCACAGCTTGTACCACGCTCCCCGGGGCAGCTGGCGTGAAATCACCTGCTGTGCTCCGACTGGAAAAGTGAGGGAATAGTGGAATGGCAAGGAGGTTGTGAGAACATAGGACGAGGACATTGTGCTACAGTGAAGAAATGTAAAAATAGACGTCCTGCGCTGTTTGGATAAATCAAGGCCGTCGGACATGTCATAAGAGTCCACAATTAACACGTGCCAAGTGCCAAACACAAGTCAAAATTAGCCAAATGGTTAAAAACTAACCGTCAGTTTATCTCGAGTTTATCTCAAATGTCTAGTTTTGGTTTACTTCTGAAGTCCTCACGTGCAGTATTTGTTGTGAAATGGGGAACAAAACGTTCTGTTCATATGTGCCGTTTCACCACTTTGTGCTGCAACTTTGTTTATTGATTTCCTCCATTTCATTTGTGAGAAATAGCCTCACAGTTTCCACAAATCATACATTATTTTCTTCCATAAGTTATCCAAATATACAGAACTGAGTTCCGGCACATAAATCACACTCCATTTTCGAGATTTTTACCCAAATCGGGATGCCGAATACATTCGTCTTGCTAAATCGACCCTGTTTGTCTTTGTAAGGATAATTCAAAACTTAATTTGTTGATAATTTATGTCAAATCGAATTTTATTCCAAACTACAAACTACCATACAGTCCTACTAATCAAGGCTAAATCTGCAACCCTGTTACCGCACAATTTCCACCCCATTTAAAAAAATTGCCAAAAAATAATTCAAATTGTGACACACCAGAACTGAATCCCGTCAAATAAATCAAATAACTTCTACACTTACATATTGTGTTACACATTGTTGTGCTGACTGCATTCGTCATGCTAAACTGTTCAACCCTGTTACCAAAGTTATTGTAAGAAAAATTATAAAACATCATTTTTTTTTCCTAGATGCAAACTAAAATTTAGCCTCAAATTCTCAAGACCCTACTGCGCGATCTCTTAATCAAGGCTAAATTTGCAACCTTGTAACCGCACAATTTCCATCCTATTTAACAAAAGGCGAACGTTTCTTTAAATTGTGATGCTCAACAAGTGAGTCCCACCAACAAAATAATCTCCCTCCATTTTATGTGTTTTTACCCAAGTTTTTTTTTGTTGGTGTGGGGGGAGATGGGGGGGGGTGGGTTGGGCGATTTTCTGTCATTTTCTGCAGATCGCGGCGCCGTTTTGTGGTCCATTCTGCATAACACAGCGGCTTATTTTAGCTTATCGCGGACCATTCGGCACGTTTCGCGGCCGACCCACCGGCCCGCTCGGTTCTCCCGATGGTCAGTCCACCCCTGATCGGCCACAAGGTGCGTCGGCCCACCGGGAAAATGCCCGGAATGCCAGATTACCAGTCCAGCCCTGATTGTACTGTTGATTGCATTCATCAAGATAAACCATTCAATCCTGTTACCAAAGTTGATTTAAGAATAATTCAAAATATATATATTATTTATGTAAAATACTATTTTATTCCAAACTACAAACTAACATTTAGCCCCAAATTCTCAAAACCCTTCTAAATTATAGCATAATTAAATAGTTACTGCACAATTTCCACCCAATTAAAAAAAAGGTAATAATGTATTTAAACTGTGACACTAAAGATGTCCTGCCAAATAACGCTCACTCCATTAGCTGCACTTGTATTGTAGTCAGGGCTGGACTGGGAAGAGATATCGGCCCGGGATTTTACATGGCATCTGGCCCAAAAATTGTTGAGCAGGTGTAGGGGTGGAGGGGGGTTGGGGGTGTTTGCTGTCCTATTCTGCATAACACGGCGGCTCATTTTATCTTATCGTGGACCATTCGGCACGTTTGCGGCCAATCCACCGGCCCGCTCGGTTCTCCCGATGGCCAGTCTCCCCCTGATTGGCCCCAAAGTGCATCAGCCCACCGGGAAAATGCCCAGAATGCCAGATTACCAGTCCAGCCCTGATTGTACTGTTGATTGCATTCATCAAGATAAACCATTCAACCCTGTTACCAAAGTTTGAAGTATATGTTTTTGATAATAAATTTTATCCCAGACTACAAACTACCATTTAGACACAAATTCTCAAGACCCAAGTACATGATAGCGTAATCAAGGCTAAATTTGCAACGTTCTTACCGCGCAATTTCCACCCTATTAAAATGGCGAAAAATGTCCTCAAATTGTGACGCTATAAAAGTAAACAATTTCACTCAATTTTATGAATTTGTACAAAAATTGTAGGTTTGACTGCGTTAGTCAAGATAAACCGTTGAACTCCGTTACCAAAGTAAATTAGAAAAATTATAACACAAATATTTTTTCTATAATTTATATAAATATATGTAACGTTTTCCTAACTTAGACCATAGAGAGTGATAGCTTAAGGCTAAATGTACAACTGTTACTGTATGATTTCCATCCTATAATATACATATACATATATACACTACCGTTCAAAAGTTTGGGGTCACTTGTCTGAAATGTTTCTCATGATCTTAAAAATCTTTTGATCTGAAGGTGTATGCTTAAAAGTTTGAAATTAACTTTGTAGACAAAATATTATTCTGCCAAAACATATACATTTATTTAATTACAAATCTAAAATTTCCTAAAAAAAAAAAAAGTTTTTGAAATGGATGACTTGGATCAAAATATGAAGAAAAGAAGCCAATAAGTGCCCAACATAGATGGGAACTCCTTCAATACTGTTTAAAAAGCATCCCGGGGTGATTCCTCAAGAAGTTGGTTGAGAAAATGTCACGAGTACATGTCTGCAAAATCTAGGCAAAGGGTGACTACTTTGAAGATGCTAAAATATTACATAGTTTTGGATTTATTTTGGATTTTTTGGTCACAAAATAATTCCCATATTTCCATTTCTATTATTCCATAGTTTTGCTGACTACTATTATTCTAAAATGTGAAATAAATAAATAAAGAATGAGTAAGTGACCCCAAACTTTTGAACGGTAGTGTATATATATATACACAAACTGTAGTGTTCAAGCGAAGCCATTCAACCCTGTAACCACAATTATCATAAGAATTAAAAAGTGCGTTTCAGGCCCTGTTTTATATTTTATTCATGAAAGCTGCTTTATAGCGATGATGGCTGTTAGTCATGGCGTCCCTCATGAACTCTGGTGACCCGAGCCAGGTCTCACACCTCTCGCCTCCCAGCAAAAGTACACGCCAGCGAATGAGCAAATCCAGAATGCTTAGACTGGGGTATTTTTGGCGCAGAATGTCAAAGTGAAGCCGTACACTGGTTGGCCGGACACCACAGTGTGAATAATGGAGGGAATACATGGATATACAGAAAGGTGTAAAGACAGCAGGTGTCACGGTGACTAATGAAACCAGCCCTGTCCAGATACATTGTTCTTGCAGCATGAAAACCTCCAAGAAAATCTCCCTAGTACACACATATGTATAGTCACCAACTGCACCTACGTAATATGATTTGCTCTGTTCAAAATCCCCTAGTGAGCTGGACTACTAACTTCTAAGGACTACGAGATTAAAGATAGCTATATTCAGATAAAACACTGAAATGCTAATTGCTGTGTGGGTCTAATCATATGCTAATGAGGATAATCCAACAAATATTTTGTTCCGCCGTTAAACCCATAACGATTCAATCTGTGAGTATAGGGGGAGGGGGGACATTGAGCCAAGAATTTTAATAACTGAATGCTTTACGTAGGAAGTGCTGTCTGTAATGCGTATTGGCCTGGTATTCGCTGCTGTAGATTAGCTCAAAGCGTGCGGCACCTCACGCAAGCTCACTGACGGTACACATATCATGTCTGCAAGCGTTATGTTGCACCCATGCATGAAGAATTTAAGCATTTAAAGGAATAGTTCACCCAAAAATGTACATTCTCTGCATGCAAAATCAGCCAAAAATGGTGCTTTGAGGTTCCTAACATGTGTGATTACATACTAGCGACAAAAAGCACAAATGTTTAACACATTTCCTACATGTGTTGTATGTATTGTTTTGACATTTTCCCCTAGTGGCATAAAGATTTGCATTGAAGAATGAGTCATATTTAGCTACACAATGACATCTAGCATAGAACGCCCCAGCAACAGGCTAAAAGCATTAGAAAACGAAGCCTTTATTTTTCTCACACATTATACATTTGCACACATACAGTGGAATTCTTTTTGTCACATATCCCAGCTAAGCTGGGGTCAGAGCGCAGGGTCAGCCATGATACAGCACCCCTGACGCAGATAGGGTCAAGGGCCATGCTCAAGGGCCCAACAGTGGCATCCCTGGGGGTTGAACCCCTGACCTTCTGGTCAGTAAACCAGAGCCTTGACTGCTGAGCCACCACTGCCAAAAAGGGAGTGTGGTGGCATGATTGACAGCTGTAATTGACAGCTTCTCTGAGTGAAGTAGTCATGGAGGCACCTGCGTATGGAGTTATATATGTGTCAAAATTGTGCATGCGTAAAATTTTATTTTGAGCACACAAAATTGTTCTGTGCAAGCAATATTATATTTTGAGCGTGCAATATTACATTTTGAGCATGCAATATTATATTTTGAGCATGCAATATTATATTTTGAGCATGCAATATTATATTTTGAGCGTGCAATATTATATTTCTGGCACACATATAACTCCATACAGATAGACTTCAACAAGTAGTCTAACGTTAGCTATTTGGAAAAAAAACAGGTTATCGTTTGCTAGCAGTTACTTATTATTTTTTATTTTAGAAAATAATATGGTAAAAATCAGAATTATACTCTAAAGATACCGCCGCTCCACCCCACGATCACTACTGCGCAGACTCTGGCTCCAAATGACGTCATCAGCCCAAGATGGCAGCGCCCATTTCCAGGCCTCATTTTTGTACAGTGGGAGGAAGTGGAGATGCGTCGTCCATCTTTATAAACAGTCTATGGTTAAAATGATCAGAACACCTTAGCAACCGAATAGCAACACCCTAGCAGCTGCATAACAACATAACACCCCCCCCCCCCCCATTAAGAACACCCTAGCAACTGCATAGTAAGATGCAATAAAACTATTAAGAACATCCTAGCAACCACATAGCTAAACACTAAAAACCATCAGAACACCCTAAGCAACAGCATAGCAACAGGATAAAAAAACTATTCAGAACAGCCTAGCAGCCACATAACATGCTAAAACCACGAAGAACAAAACATCTTAGCAACAGCATAGCAACATGCTAAGCAAAACTATTCAGAACATCATAGCAACACTAAAAATCATGAAAAAATACCGTAGTAACTGCATAGTAATGCAGTAAATACAATTAGAACTGAATAGCAAAACATAAAAAAAAAAACATTTAGAACACCTTAGCAACTGCAGAGCAACACTAAAAAAACATTGAGAACACACTAGCAACCACACAGCAACACTTAAAACCACTTAGAACTGTACACCTTAACAACTGCATAGCAACACTAAAAAAAGCATTGAGAACACCTTAGCAACTGCAGAGCAACACTAAAACAACATTGAGAACACACTAGCAACCACACAGCAACACTGAAAACCACTAAGAATACATTAGAAACTTTATAGAAATGCTTTAAAACCATCAGAACACCTTAGCAACCGAATAGCAAAAAGAAAACATCAGAACACCCGAAGCAACAGCATAACAACAGGCTAAAAACTATTCAGAACACCCTATCAGCCACTTAACATGCTGAAAACCACGAAGAACAAAACATCTTAGCAACAGCATAGCAACATGCTAAACACACCTATTCAGAACATCAAAGCAACCACATAGCAACACACTAAAAACCATCATTACATCCTAGCAACAGCATAGCAATATGCTAAACAAAACTATTCAGAACATCAAAGCAACCACATAGCAACACTAAAAACCACTAAGAATACCTTAGCAACTGCATAGCAATGCGGTAAAAACAATTAGAACACCCTAGCAACTGCACAGTAATATGATAAAAACCATGAGAACACCTTAGCAACTGCATAGCAACATGCAATAAAACTATTCAAAACACCCTAGCAACCACATAGCAACACACTAAAAACCATCATTACATCCTAGCAACAGCATAGCAACATCCTAAACAAAACTATTCAGAACATCAAAGCAACCACATAGCAACACTAAAAACCACTAAGAATACCTTAGCAACTGCATAGCAATGCGGTAAAAACAATTAGAACACCCTAGCAACCGAATAGCAACAAGAAGAAAAAACATTAGAACACCTTAGCAACTGCACAGTAATATGATAAAAACCATCAGAACACCTTAGCAACTACATAGCAACATGCAATAAAACTATTCAAAACACCCTAGCAACCACATAGCAACACACTAAAAACCATCAGTACATCCTAGCAACAGCATAGCAACATGCTAAACAAAACTATTCAGAACATCAAAGCAACCACATAGCAACAAGTAATAAAACTATTCAAAACACCCTAGCAACCACATAGCAACACACTAAAAACCATCAGTACACACCTTAGTAATTGCATATCAAGCTAAAAAAAACTATTCAGAACACCCTAGCAACCAAATAGCAACACTAAAAACCACATAGAACACCTTAGCAACCGAATAGCAACAAGAAAAAAAACATCAGAACACCCTAGAAACTGCATAGTAACACGCAAATCTTTTTTTTTTATTAAGAACACCCTAGAAACCACATAGCAACACATTCAAACAACTAAGAACAGAACACCTTAGCAACTGCATAGCAACACTCCTAAAACCTTTCAAAACAACTTTGCAACCGCATAGCAACGCCCTGGCGACCACACCAGGAAATCACCACTAAATAATTGTTCTACTTACTGTTCATGGTGTAAATACCACAGCAACAAATTATGATCGTTCATGAGAGCTAATTAATAATAAATACAACTGTAGAATTATTATACAGACAAAAACACCCATGCCAACATTAAAAGTATACTTCTCTGTTTAATGGTACAAAGAGAAAGTTTGATGGTGAGGCTTCAGATTTTTACTATGTACTCTTTCTAAAAAATCATATTAGTTCATGCAGGCTTTCTGAGAATATACAAAAACTACTCCAAAGAACTGCAGCTTTCAAAAGTTTGGGCCAAACTTTATCTGAGATCCATTTTGTCCGTTTCTCTGAATGAATAACGAAATGCAACAACTCTTAAGCGCTCATGACGCATTAGAGCTACAAAAAGAAACACAAATCAACTATTGGCACCAAGTTATCATTATTCTCGATTCATAACAAATCAAAAAGGTTCCTGTGATAAATAATGATTATTATTCTTTGAAAGCAACGCTGTGAAATGACAGGCAAAAACAAAAGAGCCAGGAAAAAACTATTCCGACTGGAAGATGAAAGAAGTCTCATCGAAATGCCGATGTGCGGAGAGAGAGGCATCGATGATGACAAGCTTTGATCATCCGCCGATGAATCTGGAGTTTCGACACTAATCCAGTCTCGCTCTGTGAGTGAGGGTGAGCTGACAGAACCGTCTACATCATACGAAAATGATTTGGTTGGAGGAAGAGAGAGAAAATTCCAAAGAATGACCTCATTTACAAAACACTATTCCCAGTTGTTTAGCTCGACCTGTCTCGACCTCAATACAAGCTGTGTCATCTTATATCATAACCGTATTCTCGATAATCATTCTACCTGAACAGGTGAACGAAATGTAAAATTAGGTGTCACTGAATGTTGTGAACTCTCCGGCGGATGACCCGAGCCAATAATCAATACTCTTCTACTCGCCGAGTTAGTCGTAATTTAAGTCGTTATTCGTGCAGGAGGTGAAGCCACCGGAAGTGTTCGAGCGGCCATCTTTGTATGCCCAAACTCTCATAGAGCATCAATGACTGACAGGCGAAAACACCCCCGTTTCACCGCGTTAACCTGCGGATATATAACCAAGTGTGGAGTGGAGGGGGGCGGGGCCGGAATGTTGCACACCCGGTCCCCAATCGGCCTGATGGGGCACGCGAGGGATAAAGGCGGCCGGTGACGACGGTTCGAGAGAGAGAGAGCTCAATCACGGACATGTCCGTTAACGATCTCTCTCTCCCATCGCCGTCCGCGAGTGGCCTTTATCCCTTTTGACGGCTTAATTAGCCTAATATGGGACCGGGTGTGCGTAATCACGCCCGGTCCCGCCCTCCACCGTGCCACACCGGCATTTTGCCCTCTAGTGACAATCATGTTTAATGTTTAATTAGCTTGTTCTAAGGAGACGATAGACGGCGATTGCGATGTCAGAGTATTCACCTGTATTCACCTGTATTCACCTGTTCAGTCTATCAATGCAGCACAACTATCACCAAAGGAAGTGGGAAAACGTCCTTACCCACGAATGGGACTTTAAGAAAGTCAAACCGGGATTTCTAAGTCGCCATAAATGCCCTTAAATTTGCTTGTTTGATTATTGAAGTGCTCTCTGTAATCCTACATGGATACATGTCATCAACCCGCGTTCCTTTGCCATTTAAATCCAGCGTATCGGTTTAATTTTAACCAACTTTGCTTGGCGTGTCTCCCTGAGGCTTATTCAAGTTACCGCGAGAAAAAGCCACTTTCTGATCAAAACAAAACAAGTAACTCTGAACAAACACTTCAATGTTCACAATTGAACTGCGAAGCACCTCACTGATGTCTGCCTGCATCACCTTGGTCTATTGATGGACTTCACTCTTGAAATGGAATATATAGACTATCATTTAATTGCCAGCAAATGCCTTTATCAGCCAATTAACAAGGATAAAAATTGGACTCCCCAATTTGGAATTCCCAATTCCTGCTACTTAGTAGGTCCTCGTGGTGGCGCGGTTACTCGCCTCAATCCGGGTGGCGGAGGACGAGTCTCAGTCACCTCCGCTTCTGAGACCGTCAATCCACGCATCTGATCACGTGACTCGTTGTGCATGACACCGCGGAGACTCACAGCATGTGGAGACTCATGCTACTCACCACGATCCACACACAACTCACCACACGCCCCATTGAGAGAACCACTAATCACCACCACGAGGAGGTTACCCCATGTGACTCTACCCTCCCTAGCAACCGGGACAATTTGGTTGCTTAGGAGACCCAGCTGGAGTCACTCAGCACACCCTGGTAGACAGGGGTGGTAGACAGCGTCAATACTCGCTGAGATACCCAGGCTCAGGTCTTACCAAATGTTGATATACATACCTCGCTTGGGCTTTCAAGAAACAGGAAAAATTCTGACTTTAGATAAATAATTGCATGTGTAGGACGTTTGCATTGTAGGGAATTACATGCACATTTCAGATGTAAAATCAGTGACTGAATGATTAATGTTGACTCGCTGAAATGAGATGATTTCCTATCAAGTCAATGGGGACATTGGAGTGTTTGGGCAGAGCAATATGGCGGCGCAGTGGCTTCACGGTTATGACATCATCAGCAATCCAGTTCTATGTTATATATCAGTGGTTGGAACCAAACACAATGAGCCATTTTGTTAAGGGTGACATCACAAAAGGTTGTCAACACTTGGGCGGACAACACAAGCAAATAATAAATGCTCTTCTACTAGCATAGTTGTTCTGAAATGTTTTTGGAGTGTTGCTATGCAGTTGCTAAGGTGTTCTGTTCTTAGTTGTTTAAGTGTATTGCTATGTGGTTTCTAGGGTGTTCTTAATAACAAAAAATGTGCGTTTCTAGGGTGTTCTGATGTTTTATTTTTCTTGTTGCTATTCGGTTGCTAAGGTGTTCTACATGGTTTTTAGTATTGCTATGTGGTTGCTAGGGTGTCCTGAATATTTTTTTTTAGCTTGATATGCCATAATTTAAGTCGTTATTCACCATTAATCATCCCCTCCGCTGAAACATTAAAAATGGCACGTCAACGGCATCGGCGTCAAACCGACATTGGTGTCATAATCAAACACATTGAGCCACTTTTATATTTTAAACATTAACGAAGCCTGATGCAAGATTTATTGAATTAATTAAGTTTAAAATCGGGCTGTAAGGTGTTTAAAATTTAATTTCTATGGCTAGCTTTACGGATATTTTATTTATTTATTTATTTTAATTCATGTTTAAACTCGAGAAACATATACTAGCAATTTTTACATTTAGCGTGCTTTATAAAATGTTGTGCCACAGAATGGCAAAGTGCACCTTTTTTAATCATTAGCAGGCCGCTGTTTGTTTCAGGCTAGTTGTTTGACTATATGTACGAACTAAAGCACCGTAGGCGAACGAAACCTGTGTTAATGCAACATGTGCTGCCATTTAAAAATGTGTTTGTTAAACTCTTGGGCGGACAACACAGCAAATAATTAAAGCTCTTCTACTAGCACAGTTAATCGTAATTTAAGTAGTTATTCACCGTTAATCATCACTGAACGGACTACAGCACCGAAGACAAATAAAGTCTGCATTTATGCAACACGTGGCGTTGTTTTAAAGTTTAGTGTCGCTGAATGTTGTCAACTCTCTGGTGGACGACCCAAGACAATAATCATTGTGGTTTCACACGCCGAGTTAATCGCTAATCATCCCCTCCACCAATGCGCCAAAATTGCCAGTGAACATTAACTAGCATTAACTAGCATAAATAAAATTAACATGGCTAGATGCGAGCTTTGGTGAAAGGAAAAATTGTGGTTAAGATTACGTTTTTAGGTGTTTTAAATTGTATTTCTATGGCTGGCTATACCGATATTAGTCATTTTTTTATTTTTATTTTTTTTTTATTAAGGGTGACATCACAGATGGTTGCCAACTCTGCGGCGGATGACACAGCGCTCTTCTACTAGCAGAGATAATCGTAATTTAAGTCATTATTCACCGTTTATCATTATCTCCGCTGAAGCTTAAAAATGCCAGGTCTACGCTATTGTCGCCATTGGTGAACGTTGTTGTCATAACCAAACGTAATATGCTATTTTTACGTTTTAACATTAACGAAGGCTAGATACGAGCATTGATGGAGGGGAAGATTATGAGCGGGTTTAAAATTTCGATTTTTCGATTAGCTTCAGAAGACTTACATTTTAGTGCATGGATGTTTTTGTCGTTGTTATAAATCGAATTTCTCTGGCTTGCTATACGGACACGTAAAAACGTATATTTTATATTTAAACTTGCGAAACACCTAATAGCAGATTTTTAGGCTTAGTGCCCTTCGTTGTGGACACAGAATGGCAAACTGCAACATTTTGTAATCATTAGCTGGCTTGTGTTTGTTTCAGGCTAGACTGTTGTCCACATGTTTGCCATGTTGTCACCAAGGGCAACCATGTGAGAAATCTATCGATGCTGTTGAAAAGGTCACGTGGCAGGCGGTTTGCTAAGAAACAGGCGCTGAACAAGAATGTCAATAGATTGTAATGAAGTCGAATGGTTCTATCGTACAAGACCAATAACATCCTAAAGGCCACAAGAGTCTTGGGTATTTAGATGTTTAATCATGGTAATCTTCAACTAGGACTGACCTTCACAGTATATGCACGGTTAAACTGATCTCACGATTCATTACCAGACAAACTATACGCCCTTAGACAGAGTTGCAGATTTTCACCATTTTAAAATGGCAATCATTCATATAGTTCTTTAGTGTAAATCAATGAAACATTTTGGCCAGTTACGATAACTACATTGTTTGAGAAACGCACAAAAATTCCAGTTGCCGTTACCGAGCAACCCAAGCAGTCCCAACACAAAGGACTTCAAGTTGTGCTTTCAAGAGTGCCATTTATTTGAATACTCCCAATCAATTCCGGGAATAAATCGGCAAGGAAATGCACAATAGAGAAAGATTTAGGGACCCACGCTTGCAGGAGAGAGATAAAAGAATATCCACCAGACTTAAAACCTGAGAAAATTAATCGGATGAACAAAATAACAGAAGAAAGAGTACAAGAAACTCGTTGTGGCAGTTAATGTAAGCTCTAGCCGAATTACCTCAACAACAAACGACTAAAGATGTGAGGTGCACATTACGTTCAAATAAAGGCCTTTTCACACCAAACATGACGTGATTATGAGAGGCGAATCATGAAGAATGGCCCTTTCCTGTAGAAAGCTAATCAAATGTTCGCCGTTAGCACATTCATGCCTTTACAATAGGTGGTGCCATGTTGGAACGTACGGGTTATCATATGGTTTCAGAAGTCCTCGAACATGGCGTACGAGTCACACAGACAACTTATATGGTACTTGTTGTTGTTGTTGTTGTTTTTGGAAATAGAGAAGGATTAGTTGAGTAATATAAAACATTTGAGAGATGGAGTAGTTTTGCATAGAGTCTTCATGTCAGTTCCAGTCAGCTGTTTTTAATAGATTGGAGCAGTGCATTGTGGGTAGCAGGGCTAAGTCACATTTGACGGGTTAATTGACTGTGAGAGGATGTTAACAGGGTTTTCTCTGCTCTGTTAAGGTGGAGGAGACTTGAGGTGTGATTTTAGAGAAAGAGACAAAGTGAGTGTCGTGCCAATAACAGCCAGAAGATAATCTAGGGTCAAAAAGTCAACGTTTTCTCAAGCATAGTACGAGAAAGTCACCCAAAAGCACACAGCCAAGACGTAGCTAATTTATTACATGTCAAACGGACAAAAACTGGAACAGAACAAATATTATAAATAGCCTCGAAATGATGAGGAGGTCAGCTGGGTTTCTCAAAGCCATTCTTGGTTTGAATTTGAGCTTGAGCTAAAAGATTCAATTTATCACTTCAACAAAAGTTTGCTCGAGGATTGGCAGACTCTGCAAAACCGAAATCCAGTCTCAGAAGACAAAAATGAATGTGTTACTGTATTTTATTTGTATTTTTTTTACTATAAAATGTTTTTTTGTGTATGTAAATCTAACTCGATATTTAAAGGAATAATCCACGAAAATGGCAAATGGAGAACGAGCCGCTGATCGAGCCTTTGTCCTCACTAATACGTTTTCGTTTGCAAACGCATCTTTTTCTCTCTGTTTTGGCGTTCAGTCCACACTGAGACGGCGTTTTTGTCCGTGAAAATGGACGCTTTGGAAAACGATGACGCATTTTTAGTCATGTGATCTATCCAACCCAAAAAAACAAGATGGCGCCCGTGTTATAGCGGCGCTGTTGTACTTGATACTCACTTTGATGGCGTTATTAAAAAATAAATGTTATTTTGTACAACCATCACATTACGTTCCTTCAAAGGCGAAAGGAAGTTTACTCGGAATTGGTGTTCGGCGACCAGGGCTGGACTGGGAAGAGAAATCGGCAAGGGATTTTACATAGCAACAGGCCAAAGGTGGAGAGGGGTGTTCGCTGTCCTTTTCTGCATATCGCGGCGCCTTTATGTGGTCCGTCCTACATAACGCGGCGGCATATTTTAGCTTATCACGGCCCGTGATCAGCCCCAAAGTGCGTTGGCCCAACGAGCAAATGCCCGGTATTCCAGATTACCAGTCCAGCCCTGCCGGCGACAGAAACACGAGAACAATTGCGTTTCAGACCGTACATGCAACGTGGATTTTCCGCATGCGCAGTAACACGATTTAAGTGTTTTTATACGTTTCAGTGTCCACAAGCAACTTTCGGAAAACGCTAGTTTTACATTACGTCTAATGTAGACGTAGCCAGAGAAGTCCCCTGCGTTATTCAGGTCTCCTGTCTGGAAACATCTTCTTTTTGCAGTCAATTACAACATCGATGGTCAAAAAATGTTTACAAAACAGGCACTGTTTGCAGACATCGCTCCACACGAGTGCTGTATACTGGCTATACATCAACATGTGATAATTTACGCCAAAGTGACCGGGGAAAGATAACATGCTTTTAGCTTATCGCTGAGCATTCGGCCTGTTTCTCAGTCCACCCCGATCGGCCCCAAAGTGCGTCGTCCCACCGGGAAAATGCCCGGAATGCCAGATTACCAGGGTGTGCTGAGTGACTCCAGCGAGGTCTCCATAGCAACCAAATTGTCCCAGTTGCTAGGGAGGGTAGAGTCACATGGAGTAACCTCCTCGTGGTCACTATAATGCGGTCCGTTCTCGGTGGGGTGTCAGACGCGGAGGCAACTGGGATTCAAAATAAATAAATGTCAAAAATTTAGAAGCATTCATTTTTGTGTCTATGGTAAAAAATTTTTCATAAACTTTTCACCCAAAATCCTCTGTGATACATTAATAGTAAACATTTAACACATTGCTTTTTAATATTAAAAATGATCAAAAATGAATAGCAATACAACATTATTGAATTAAACATTTAATTGCTGAATAAATCAATAAATATTCTTTCAGTTTAATTTTAGCATTAGTTTGCATTTATCAGCTTATCAGCACGTTAATCAATAAAAATGAGACATGATTTATTAAGTGATTTAATTATTCTTTTTAATAATTGTAGAATTTTTTTTGATTTCATAATGTAATTAATTATTTAAAAAATATTTAAATATTTAATATGAATAATTTGGTCCTCCATATATACATACACACACACACACACACACACACACACACGCACACACACGCACACACACACGTTGAAATTAAAATGATACATGATGTTTTTCCACCAGGTTAAATGCATAATTTATTTGCAACCAAAACTAACAGTCGTGTCCTTCAAACCAAGGTACGTGCACTCAACTCCGCAGAGAAAACGTTTAATTTGCCCTCTTCAGTTTGACATCCACTCTGCGATCTAATCTCACATATGACGGTGGACTTCAACAACATGGCCACAATAGCACAACAATGGCCTGACAGTGAGATACTCACAGAAGGGATGATTGGGCCGTTCCATCCCCTGACAATTGTCATACTGTCACTGAAGACATCTGCAGGGACTGCCGCTGATAGCCTCTCGTCCTCTTGATAGATTAGCACATGTAGAGTTATTATAGCATTGTTCCATCAATTAAACAGGTCGTACCGTCCGGAGGACGACGAGTGCACTTTCATGTACGGCATGATTAAAGCTTTCAACCAAAGCCAAATAATGTTACACCAATGGTAAATGCAGTGAAAACAAATGTAAACGTCTATGGATTACTGCTGCATTTATTATATGTTAGTTTAACTCATTATTCATTAATCAACCAAGTGTTTCTGGTAGCTTCGAATTAGCAGCTTCATTCGTGGTGTCCTGTCATGAACACCATACCTGTTCAATGATTTCTGTACAGTAGACTCAGGAACAGACATAACCAGTCCCAATGATTCCCTCAAGTCTTTATCTGTCACTCTAGAGCTCTTTTTTACCTCATTGATCATTCTGCGGTGTGTCCTTTGAGTCATCTTGGCTGGACGGCCACTTCTAGTGAGAGTACCTATAGTACTAAATCATCTCCATTTATAGACAGTTTGTCTAACTGTGGACAGATGAATATCTAACGGACACTTCTAGTGAGAGTACCTATAGTACTAAATCATCTCCATTTATAGACAGTTTGTCTAACTGTGGTCAGATGAATATCTAACGGACACTTCTAGTGAGAGTACCTATAGTACTAAATCATCTCCATTTATAGACAATTTGTCTAACTGTGGACAGGTGAATATCTAACAGCCACTTCTAGAGAGAGTACCTATAGTACTAAATCATCTCCATTTATAGACAGTTTGTCTAACTGTGGACAGGTGAATATCTAACGGCCACTTCTAGAGAGAGTACCTATAGTACTAAATCATCTCCATTTATAGACAATTTGTCTAACTGTGGACAGATGAATATCTAACGGCCACTTCTAGTGAGAGTACCTATAGTACTAAATCATCTCCATTTATAGACAGTTTGTCTAACTGTGGACAGATGAATATCTAACGGCCACTTCTAGTGAGAGTACCTATAGTACTAAATCATCTCCATTTATAGACAGTTTGTTTCACTGTGGACAGATGAATATCTAACGGCCACTTCTAGAGAGAGTACCTATAGTACTAAATCATCTCCATTTATAAGACAGTTTGTCTAACTGTGGACAGATGAATATCTAACGGCCACTTCTAGTGAGAGTACCTATAGTACTAATTCATCTCCATTTATAGACAGTTTGTTTCACTGTGGACAGATGAATATCTAACGGCCACTTCTAGAGAGAGTACCTATAGTACTAAATCATCTCCATTTATAGACAATTTGTCTAACTGTGGACAGATGAATATCTAACGGCCACTTCTAGAGAGAGTACCTATAGTACTAAATCATCTCCATTTATAGACAGTTTGTCTCACTGTGGACAGATGAATATCTAACGGCCACTTCTAGAGAGAGTACCTATAGTACTAAATCATCTCCATTTATAGACAGTTTGTCTAACTGTGCACAGATGAATATCTAAACTCTTCCAGATAACTCCGTAACCCTTTCCAGCTTATTGCAAAGCTACTTGATCGTAGGTCTTAAGAAATGTTTTATTTTTTTCAAGGCATGGTCCACGTCAGCAGATGCTTCTTGTGAACAGCAAACTCAAAATGTTTGAGTGCTTTTTATAAGTCAAAGTAGCTCTAACCCGCACCTCCAATCTCGATTCATTCATTGGATTGGTTTGCCAACTCCTGACTCTAATTAGCTTTTTTGACATCAATAGCCTAGGGATTCACATACTTTTTCCAACATACACTGTGAATGTTTGAATGATGTATTCAGTATGTACAAGAACAGTACAATAATATGTGTTATATTTAAAACAGATTGTGTGTGTTCATTATTGTAACTTAGATTAAGATCAAACCAGATTTTAAGACAATTTTATACATAATTGAAGGTAATTCCAAAGGGTTCACATACTTTGTCTTGCCACTGTATATGTGCAAACAAAACATGTCACACTGTGGGGCGGCAGAGGCTCAGGTGGTAGAGCGGGTCGGCCACTAATCGCGGGGTTGGCGGTTCGATTCCCGACCCACACGACACCACATGCCAAAGTGTCCTTAGGCAAGACACTGAACCCCAAGATGCCCCCAATGACAGTCTAGCACCTTGCATGCAGCTCTGCCGCCATTGGTGTGTGAGTGTGTGTATGAATGGGTGAATGAGTCACAGTGTAAAGCGCTTTGAATACCACTAATGTTAAAAAGGTGCTATATAATTGCAGACCATTGTACCCCAAAATAAATACAAAGTTTTTGTTTGAATAGCAACATTATTTTCACAACATATTCCCCCCAAATCCTTTGTAATAAAGTATTTATCCAGTAAACATATACTATGGTACATTGTTTTTTTTCCAGTATATATTATGGGCGTGGCTGAGCACCATGCTGTGGGCAGTGAGGCTGGGGCAGATGAGTGGTGAATGATTTCCACCTGTGCTTAACACCTGTCTTGTGTTTCAGTGAGGAGTGACAGGGGCATTTAAGGAAAGGAGACAGTGGCAGACATGGAGAGAAAGCCCAGCTGTCAAGCTGCCTGTGTGTTGGCCATTTGCCACCTTTGATTTATTGGAAGATGAGTCCATTTTCGTTATCGCTGTTAAGCGAACAGTTTTCGTTTAAATAAGTGTTTTTCTGTGTTGGAATCATCATCTCCCTCTTCCTCGTTCCTACTGTACATGGGAAAATTTAGAATGAGTAAAAATGTCGTTAAATGTATTGAAAATGCTGAATCTTGCTTATATAGTACTACATAAATTTGATGTACTTGATGTATATATCCATTTTCCATAATCCACTCTGTTACTACGGTGACCTTGCATCTTGACCCTCCCTGAATGCCCCTTAATTTGATGATGACACCACAAGGGCCAATAAGAACGTTGCTAGGAAAGAGGACACGGCTTTATCCAATTTGCTCTAATTGGTCCTCACTGCTAAGCAATTCCATAGCGTCTTTCCATCTGCGCTGTTTTTCTATTGCCCGGCCAAATGAAGTTACCCAATGTCAAACGCCAGAGCTCAAACATATTGGCTTTTTAATATTTCCGATCTTCCAAGCTTGTCATGAAGTTCCTAATAGGCACTAGTGATGTCTATATTGCAGTGCTCCCATTCCCAAATCATGGGAATCACACAGACTTACTGCTTATAACTTTCTTATATGTAATTGTATATGGCTCAGCTCCCATCTCAAATGCTTAGAGACAATGATGCAATGATTTTCATTAGATTTCCAAATAACTTTTTGGGGCTTAAGGTTAAGTCCAAACCCTTCATAATAAACATTCCAGGTCTGGTCATGATATGCAAAGTCAGTGCCCTAAAGTGTAAACCATAGTTCTTACAACAGACAAGTTGTTACATTTTTGGCAGTTTTGTTAGCCAAAACACAAAGCATGACTGTCGGCTAGTGTTTTAGCATGATGCACATATTCGGTGTTGCTGTTTCTTGTAATACAAACCATTTCTCTGGGGCAGAATGTTTTTTCCAACAGAATTTAAGATGCCGACATTTCACTAAACCTTAATCACATCTGTGCTGCATAAACAGTCTCAACATGAGTGAATTGTATATGGATACATCACTATAATGGGTTCACTGTCAGTACAATAGAAAGCTATGACGGTGAGAAATTAACTGTCATATCAGCCACAAGTGATTTTATAAATGGATTACCATGGAATATCCTGGTTAAGTTGTGACAAAGAACCATTATCTCCCAAAATGATAAGTGAATCTTAAGAAAACTGCCAAGCAACTGTTCAACTCACGACAAAATCGAAAGGAAAAATTAGATTCCCTTACGACTCTGTACGCTTGACATTGCGTAGTTACGCATATGGGGAGTACCTTCATACACTACCTATTTGAAACCTCTCTACAATAATGTCAATATTCTAATATTGGCTATGGTGTTTGAGCCCCGCCTGTTTTGGCGCGAAACTAACCGCTATACTGACCTCAGCATTTCTTCCTTCAAGACAGCGATCATCTCTTGTCTCAAAGCCCTCTACCCTTCGCCGTCGATACACACGAGCCAACAGACGGAGTCTTTACAGCAGCGATAAGATTCTCCGCATCCCTGCAGTGCTCCGGCGAACATCTCTCCGCCTCGCTGCGTGATGCTTCGCTGGTGAACAAGTCTCGGCATCCTGATTCTACGCAGCGCGTCGGCAGGTGTAGAGTATCCTTTTAAAAGCAATTGTAATTTGTGTGATATAAATATAAACTAAATATATATGCCTCTTCTGTGATACCCGAGGATTCACATGAGGAGGAATGGCAGGGCCGCGAGTTCGAGCAGGATGAATCGGAGGTGGAGTTCATGCCGGCAAACGCCCCACGAGCCCCTCAATCTCCACGAAGCACATGTTTCCCAATACGCTATGTGCGAGACAAGCTCCGGCCCTCTCTAGGAGCATGCGGCCTCGTCTCGTTTGGTGGATCTGATGCTGGGGATGAATAGGGTGATAATGACAATAGCATGTCTCTCACCACATCAGGCGAATGGTCAGTGGATGATGCTACCGCCCTTCCGCCCAGAGAGGGCGAGGACCATGTATGCACCACTGACAGGGAGATGCTTCCTGTCCTTGCAAGGGCGGTCAAAGAACTCAACCTCGAGTGGTCTCCCCCAAAGGAACCTCGCCTTCATGAGTGGTTCTTGCAGTCCGGATGGCATCAGTGACGCCGTTCTCACGAACGTGGACCACGGGGAAAAGAATAGCTATGCCCAACTACCCCCTGTGGAGCAGGTGGTAGTGGAACATCTCTGCCCTAAGAGTAACAGAGTGTGGAAATCACGCCCCATACATCCTTCTAAGCCATGTAGACGGACATCCACACTGGCGGGAAAAGCCTACTCGTCGGCAGGATAAGCTGGATCAGCACTCCACGCAATGGAAGTGCTAGGTATTCCAATCAAAGCTTCTCAGACAAATGGAAAAGCAAGGCGTTGATCCGGAGACTTTCACAGAGCTATGGGCTGCTACAGACCTAGCGCTGCACGCCACGAAAGTCACGGCGCAGGCCATCGGCAAGTCAAGGGGCAACCTGGTCGTTTGCACGCCGGCCACCCCGTTTCAATGCTGTTCTGTCTTCCATGGTTTCCACAGCTTAATTCAGATGAGGAACAATCATTGCGAATGCCAGCCGCACTACAAGACTCAGAGTTCTTGAGGCATGAGCGATGCGCTCCTTGTTCTCAGTCAGAAATTCTGAGGAAATGGTGTCTACACCCGTTTTTATAGTGCCGCCACCAGCTAAAAAGGTGGTTTTAGCCAGTGTACCTGATGGTATTAGCTGGTTTATGCTGGTCTCCCCGTCCAATCAGCTGAAAAGTACCCAAAACCCCTTTAAAACCATCAAACCAGTCCAGATTGGCCAGGCATGAAAACCAGATAACAACCCCAGCTGAAAAAACAGCCAAAGATGGTTTGATGGTGTCAGCTTGTTTAAACTGGTCTGGATGGTTTCCCAGCCAGGTCAAGCTGGTTTTAACATGTCTGCCAGCCTGGCCAGCTGACAAGAGCCCAAACACTCTCTAAAACCATCCAAACATACCAACCTTACCTGTTGGCCAGGCTAGAAAACTACTAAAAATAACAGTCAAAGATGGTTTGCTAGTCTTAGCTGGTTTATGCAGATCTCCCTGCCTGATAAGCTGACAAGTGCCTAAAACCCCTTTAAAACACATGCATCCAGACAAGCCTGGAGACCAGCTAACCACTTCTGCTTTCAAAATAGTGTAAAATAGTTTGCTGGTTAAAGCTGTCTTTCCAGTCAGGTCAAGCTGATTTTTTAGCTGACCAGCTGACAAGTGCCCAAAACCTCTCTAAAATCATCAAACCAACCGGTTTGACCAGGCTGGAAAACCAGCTAACAAACGCTGATGAATTAAAAAAAAGCTAAAGATGCTTTGCTGGTCTTATCTGGTTTAGGCTGGACTTACAGCCAGGTCAAGATGGTTGGCAAGCTAGTTGGTCTCCTAGCCTGACCAGCTGACAAGTGTCTAAAACACCTCTAAAACCATAAAGCCAGATCAGCTTGGCTAGGATGGAAAACCAGCTAAGAAACCCTGATGAATAGAAAACGGCCATCTCTACTTGTCTGCCACCATCTTCTCTCCTAAAATACTCCCGATGCTCCTCACTGGAACGCGAGACCAGTGTGGCACACAGGTGTAACTCGTTCACAACTTACAGTATCTTCCTGGCCTCGCTCTGCCCAGATGCCGCTCGGCCATGCCCTGCTCGCTACAGCTGGTCTTAGCTGGTTTTAGCTAGTTTTACAGCAAGGCAAAGTTGGTCTTTAACGGACGACAAAGTGATGGGAGAGCAGCTAACCACTATAGGCTGGTTCATGATGTTTTTGTTTTTCAGCAAGGCTTGCTAGTTATTCATAAAGCCCTAACACAAGGTGCCAACCATTTCTTTATGAATTCCCTCCAACTCGCTCATACTTTGCCATTATGTCTTTCCATCTACGGATATCTCTTCAAGTTACCTTTCCAGCATTTATCTGAATTCAGCAGACGTAACTATTATTCATGTTCTAAGCCCCTTTTGTCGGCATGTAGTAGAAAAGTGTACAATTTTAATAATCACTTATGCACAATGTAATTTTGCTTCTTATTTGAATCGGTGGCCTACCTGCTAATCTAAGCTAATGGAGTGAAGACATTTACACTAGCATGAACAAGGTCTAGATGATTCATCAGACACTCATGGTTGTGTTTGACCGTTGCAATAAAAGTGTGAGCTCAGAGTCTGTACAAGAGAAGAAAAATGCAGAGATAAATCAATGATGTTTTGTAGTCAGGCCCTGAAAATGAGATGTAGAAATGAGGTTCTATAAATAAGGCAACACAACCTCTCATGTGAGAAAATGTACCTCTTTAGTTGAATCCAGCCAGGTAACATTAATTATATACCTTTGTGTTTGACTTGACCTTTGTGTTTGATCGAATACTCAAGATAAATATGAAGTGATTTTGCTGGTTATAGTAAATTAGGCGACTTGAAGAATATTATGATGACCTATATAAATAAAGACCTTGTGTCTTGTCTAAAACGTTGTCAGATGACTTAAACTTCATGATGAAAAATGACATTTTGCTCCTGATGATTATTTCTATATTGGTTGACATTAAAACCCTTTGTAAGGAGATACGGTAAACATTGTCAGCCTCTAAAAGGTTTCTAAAAAACCTTCTCGACTGATACTGATAAACTGACACGCGTTTGGCCAGACAGCCAATTTAAAGGTTGACGCGCAGACACCGGAGCGCTGGCACATCCCCATTATTTTCCATTTAAACTCCACTGCTCCCCGTGGATTCGGATCAATACCAAACCAAGGCAGCGTCTTTTTTTAGACAGCCAACCGATGGCGGAGGAACTCACGGGATGCTTGGGTTTACCCTCAAGGTCTCCAGACATTGAGCCAGCCGCTAATGACGGTATCGGATACCTGACCGCGGCCAGGCTGAGGGGCACGCACACTTCCTGTTTGACTGCACAGATAATTATTTGTGGGCACAATGGTCATTTAACTGACCTTGAATCAGATCATGTGAGAAAAACAAATATGGCCCAGCTGACACCAGACTGACCGCAGTGACTTTGACGTTTGTGTTTTTTTACTATACAGAAATCTCCCTAACCCTAATCAAAAAAAGATAGCAAATTAAATATAACTAAACACTGTATAGTTATAAAGCTGTATGTCATTTCTTCCCCACTAGCATCACCAAACACAACTGCAAATATAATGACTGTTTTCAAACAGTTTCATGAACACTGCCCCAACGTGCTATTGGTCAGCCAAACAGGTAGTCCCGCCTCAGATGCACACCACTGATTGAGTCAACGTGAACAAGCAATGATTTGATGGCGCCACAATTTTAACTGCTTTTTGGGAATTCAACCTTTGAATGGTTTAATTGCATTTCAACAGCTTAATATGCAATGACAACTATATTTAATGGAATTTGTGTATTTTTTAGATAATATATAAAACATATATATATATTTTATACATTTTTATATTTATGTTATGTTTTATACATACATTATACAAAAAATAAATAAGACAATCACACTCACTCACTCACACACACACACACGCACTCACACACACACACTCACACGCACACTCTCTCACACACACACACACTCACACTCACTAACTCACTCACACACACACACACACACTCACTCACTCACTCTCACACACACACACACACACACACACACTCACTCACTCACTCACTCACTCACTCACTCACTCAGTCACACACACACTCAGTCACACACACACTCACTCAGTCACACACACTCAATCACTCAGTCACACACACACACACACACACACTCACTCAGTCACACACTCACTCACTCTCACACACACACACACATGCACACACACACACACACACTCAGTCACACACACACACACACACACACACAGTCACACACACACACACACTCACTCACTCAGTCACACACACACACACACTCACTCAGTCACACACACACACACACACACTCACTCACTCAGTCACACACACTCAGTCACTCACTCTCACACACACACACACACACTCAGTCACACACACACACACACACACACACACTCACTCACACAGTCACACACACACACTCACTCACTCAGTCACACACACTCACACAAACACACACACACACACACTCACTCAGTCACGCACACTCACTCAGTCACACACACTCACTCACACACACACACAATCACACACACACACACACACACACTCACTCAGTCACACACACACTTTCCCTTCATCCACTCATCCCTTAACACGCTGCATTTTTAAAATGATAAGACATAAATAAGATATTCAGTTGGAGGGCAGGATAATTACATATTGATTGTAAATAATGGAGTCGCCCCTGCATGTAGATCAGAATAAAAAGCCCATTGCAGCAATTTTCGCAGGCGAGGGGAGCCCCGAGGCCTTTAGTCATGAAGGAAACGCAGCTGCAGTCCTTTCATACAAACTATTGTGCTGTCCCAGCATGCCCTTCTGCAGAGAGAAGCAGTTATTACGCTGCGTCCCACATTAAAAGAACAAACGCTTCTTCCTTTGACCTGCGACAGAGTTGCTCTTCGGGTTTAGAGTTTCATTTCATACTTTCTACTTAGGTTGATTTCTGAAAAGCCCCTGCATCCTTTTGCCAAATGTTGTGTTAGAAAATATCACATAAGATCCTGTGTCTGTGATACTATGCATATGTTGGGCAATTCCATGGAAATCAACCACATATGACCCCCTTTTAAATTCTGTATTATAGTGGTATAATGGACAATGGATAATGACTCCAGACCGCTAGAGGGCGCCGCTTGCTCACACAGTGCTGAATGCAGAAACGCAGACTTTTAAGGTTTAGTAATCGCGCAAGGACAGGATATCGTACCGATGCCTCTGAAGTCAAAGTTTAGATGATTCAAGGCTCATCTAAACTTGGTTTTCTTCCATTGTCGCATTTATCTTGTTGTTATCGGTGTAACGGTGTTTATTTAAACAGGTGTTTACAGGCACACTCTTACACAGATTATGGTTGTGGTCATGTAATGCATTGAACGGCTTCCCTTTATCGATATAAGGTCAAAAACCTAAGAATAAACTGATTGACATGGGTAGATTTTTGCTCATTTGCTCATGCCTTGCACCCCGTCTGCCAGCTGCTCATACCCTCCTTCCTCGACCTGGGAGGAGACTGGAGGGGAAAAACAACAACAAAAGGCAAGGGAACGGCTAACATGGAGCGACAGAGAGAGAGAAGAAGCTCACTCACCAGTCTTCTGATGTGCCATCGCGTGGTCCCCGATCACCTCTCCAAACTCTCAGGTGGACAACAGCTGCTCCTCCCTGAGCGGACCGGAATCAAACCTCCGACCACCCCCTCCGCTTTTCTGGCGGCACGTGGGGATACTCCTCCACCCCTGGCAGTGACTCCATCATTCCAGGTGGTTGGGGAGTCCTGTCCCTCCTCACGGATGGCGGCCGTTCTGCGTGTCCGTGCAGTCGGGCTACTCCGTCCCCCGGCGGATGGCAGCGGCGTTCCCCTGGGCGGACGGCAGTGTCGAGGACTCTACGACGGTCATCCCTCCTCCCTCCCGGGCACCAGTGTAAGGGGGTTATAGGGAAAGGAGGCGGCGAGAACCGGCTTAACAATATAAATAATATTTAATGCAATAAAAAGTCAGACACAAACACACAAACAGGGCAGCTGCCCGTAATTCTCTCTCTCTCTCAAACTGTCGTCACCGGCCGCCTTTATCCCTCGCGCACCCCATCGGGCTGATTGGGGACCAGGCGTGCGTCGTTCCAGCCCCGCCCTCCTCCGCTCTTCAAGTAATTATTTCAAATGTCACATAAACGCAGATTTCTTGCTGGGTTGGATTTTGTTTAATAAGCTGATTTTTGGTTGTTATCAGTATGGTGTGCATGCAAACACACTCATTCACTATGCAGTACAGTAATATACGATATGGACCAGGTGTTTGTGTTGGCAACAACTGAAAACACAACAAAATAAATCTTTCTGAGAGTTTCACTTTTTCGCACCATCATTTGTTAACGTAATCCCACCTCCTTTATTTTATTTGCCAGTTCATCCTCCCCAATTTCTTACCTCAGCCAGAAATATCACCATTCTGCACTGTTTTAAACCTGATTCATGCGTCTTTCCACATCCACAAGCTTTAACATTTCCAAAATAAATAAGCCTTGCTCAACATCGCTTCATTAAAGTCATAAATAACGAGCTCGCTGACGCTCCTGCTGACTGTCAAGAGCTCTCTGAATTCTTACCATCTGAGACACCCAAAAAAATACACGTATGGACTTTAAAACCCTGCTGATCTGCATATTTGCTCTGTTGAAACATATTTTAAGGTCTCAGAATTTGTATAAATAGGAAATGTATAATGTGTCTGTGTGTTTTGCAGTCGGTCGTATATTTCAACGAGTGTTGCTCAGAAGAGAAATCAAAGTTTGCCGGATGTGTCAGTGCAGATAAACTAACTTTAACGTTAGCCGTTCATCTGTCTGCACTAACTGCTAACTCACACGCAGACGTCCATCATTAAAACAGCACTATGTCAACACACATAATCAATGTGTTAATCTGTCTGGATAAATTAAGCTCAAATATCTAAATGCTGAGAGTTCACTGGCGTTAGACTGAAAGTCGCTTCTTAGCTAACATCAGGCGAAAGAAAAACAAATATTCATCACGCGGTTTCAAAGAAAGGGAACTTAAAAAATGTTGGACAAGGGCACAAGTGCTGGTGTTTCAAAGAAAAATATCATTTGGCATCAGAAACATATTGAAGTGTGTGATGTATCAGGTCAAACGCAGGGAACAGAATTACCTCCGAAAGGTCAGAAGCTGACATTTAAGAACAAAACCAGATTAACCCCACCCAGAACTGACCTCGGGGTACACCAAAGCCAACCGAGCAGAGACCATATACCAAACAGAACATACAGTCACACTTATAGTCTTTGCAATAAAAGGGCAAAAGGTCAAGACATTTTTTTTGTGTTTATTTTTGTTGTTTCTTGAATTGTTATTCTTGTCAAATTGCAGAGGTCCATACCAATACCAGTGAAAGTTCACAATCTTCGATATAAAAAAATAACATGCTATACATGCTCAGGTGGTAGAGCGGGTCGGCCACTAATCGCAGGGTTGGCGGTTCGATTCCCGGCCCACATGACTCCACATGCCGAATTGTCCTTGGGCAAGACACTGAACCCCAAGTTGCTCCAAATGGCAGGCTAGTGCCTTGCATGGCAGCTCTGCCGTTATTGGTGTATGAGTGTGAGTTAGCCTGGCATTGGGAGCAACTTGGGGTTCAGTGTCTTGCCCAAGGACACTTCGGCATGTGGAGTCATGTGGGCCAGGAATCGAACCACCAGCCCTGCGATTAGTGGCCGACCCGCTCTACCACCTGAGCCACAGCCGCCCCAATTTATAGTTGTAGAAACCTTTAACAAACTTCCAATAATTTATCCTAAAAAAGTGTTATTTATTTATTATTACGATTTTCGTGAATCCAGCCACAACTCGACAGTAACATTGACTCAACCCACGGCTTGAGTTTGGAAGCAGGACTATATGCTTGTCCAGACAATGCGGGATGGGGAGAGTATTTGGGAAACATGTTTGAAAACGGTTATTTTGGAAATGAGTTTGGTGACACTAGGAGCACAGAACTGACAAACTTCGCATTTAATTCTTTATACAAATCTACTTAAAGGGATAGTTTACACAAAAATGTCATTTACTCACCCTCATGTCATTACAAACCTGTATAACAACAACAAATGTAAGTGTCAGTCACTATTCACTTTTCATTGCAGTAAATGGTGACTGAAGCAAACATCTTACCTAATATTTCCTTCAGTGTTCCACAGTGAGTATATAATGACAAAACCTCCAGAAACTATAGTGTAAACACTTCACATCAGCTACATCGCAAAAGCTTGACAGAAATAAGTATAGCGTAACAACAGTCAAGTGTCAAGTATGGAGTCCAAAGTCTCTTCTCTAGAGGCCAAATACACGTCAAGAAATTAGTTCTCAACTCTCACAGCACGGTACAGAGCACCAACTCGAGCCAGACAACAATTCCCGCTAGGTCTAAGCTTCTTATTCTGATTTGTATTTTTTTCCCCCTCACCAGAGAAGATAGACTGTTGACCAGAGTGGGAAAGTGGCTGAGCAGTCTAGCCAAGCATGGAAGCAGATAGCGGTTTACACAGTGCGAAAATTGCCGAAAAATTAATCAAATCGAAAGACAAACCAAAGTGTCAGGCAGAAAACTCAGAGACTATGGCCACGCATGAACGGTGCTCAGGGCACAGCAAATAAAACCAAAGGGGAAACACTTTCACTCAGAAGCAAATATCGTGCATTCGCCACGTAGACGCCCACACACAAACAAACTCACTCAGAAAGACGCAAGCCATGTCCACTGGACTGTAAACTCTGGAGATGAGGAGGCGATCTTACAATTGTTAATCTGCAAAAGCATTTTTTTTAGGAGGGCCTTTGCTGGCCCCAAAACAGGATTACATATTCTAGTTTTCATTCTACAAAATAGTTTTGACAGTTTTTTTTTCCCCCAAACAATTTAGAAACTACAAAATTTGGATTAACTACGAGGAAACCGAAGCCAAAAAGACGTAACTGAGATTGCCAACTGAAAATCACCTTTAGAAGTTCTATAATGTGAAATATTTCCAAATAAAGCTGTATATTCAATGAGAGAAAAAAATGGTAGGGAAGGGACTTGGTTTTAACAGGAATTGACTGGATCCCAAAAAGTAGGCGTTACACTCCAGAATGGGGCAAGGCTTGTTTCGGAACAGTTATTACGTTTTGTACAGGTCATTCGGAGGGCACATGCCAAAGTGAATCCATTTAAGATGCTAGGGGGCACAATAACTTAAACCAAAACAACTGTAACACGGTTCAAATGGGCAAGGAGGTGGCTCTCGCTCTCCCAAATTGATGCATCCGGCTTGGCCTTATCCATCTCCTTGGCTGATTAGCCCAATTGGGGCCGGCCATGCAGACTCACGGCCTGGCCCCGCCCTCCTCCTTGTCACAACACTATATGTACAGCATCCACAGGACCTATTCTTTCATACTTGGCAATTATGGTCATGTTCCTTTTACATAAGCTGGTACCCCCTGATAATTGTCACTTGAAGCTATATTTAGTATGTGTGCACCTTGGGAATCAAACCCATGACCTTGGCGTTCCTAGTCTATTAGGAACTCTACAAAAAGTAACTTCTTATACAAATCTACTTTTACACAACTGCATAAACAAGCCGAGATGGATCAGGAATAAAGCCAAAGACTAACCCAGGCTTGACTGATAGTACCTCTCAGTTCTCAAGTGGGACGGCGTCCAAGCAGCAGGCCCCGTCACCACAAATAACATCACCCGTGAATTTTAAACCAACTGCGGCATCATAAATCCCGCCCAACAATTATTGATTAAATGCTTTTTCCCAATAATGAAAGGTATAAATCTCCCTCTCTCAAAAGACAAGGTATATAATCTAATAAAGGAGTTACACGGCCAAACCTCTGAAAGCGAGCTTAAGAGCCCGGGTTGATTACGGCCCACCGTTGGCGAAGGAGAGGGGGAGAAAGACAGGCAGAGGTCAGTTTGGAGGGGGTTGAGAACAAGACGCTTGCATCTGCAAGCCACAGTGGAATTAGTTATCAAAAGCTCCATTACTCAGAGAAAGTCTCACAAGCATTTATTGATCGTGGATAAATGTGCTTGTTTTGGAGCGCAGTCATGCCGTGGACTTGACTGGCAGCCTTGGGTGAGACTCTAGAGATTTGAGAGTCGTGTTATCTCAAAGAGTTTCATTGATAAGTTACGACACCTGCATTGCAAGAACAAGAGTAGGACATCTAAAAAGGTTAGTTTGCTCAAAAATGCAAATTCTGTCGACATTTACTCACTGTGGCATGGGGACGTGGTCTTGTGTCGCTCTCTCTCCCCCCCCGCAGACCGACACATGACCTCATCCCCATGCCACACTCACCCACATAGAAGAAGCCTTTATTATGGTCACACATTATACATAATTTTTTTTTTGCATATATACAGTGAAATACTTTTTGGCACATATCCCAGCTAAGCTGGGGTCAGAGCACAGGGTCAGCCATGATACAGCGCCCCTGGAGCAGATAGGGTCAAGGGCCTTGCTCAAGGACCCAACAGTGGCATTTTGGCGGTACTGGGGCTTGAACCCCCGACCTTCTGGTCAGTAACCCAGAGCCTCAACCGCTTAGCTGGAGATGTTAGGATTGCTCTCTAATCTATAGGATTAAAAATGACAGAGCCAACGATGAACAACTATTTGCCGTAGCCGGTGGCGAAAGCAAACTATTCTGTCTAACATGGCAGAAAAGACATTTCGAGATCTGCTCGAAATGTATCTTCAAGAACAAGGACACCACAGCTGTGAGAAGGAACCAGGCAATTTCTCAAGAGGCTGCGGGTGGGCTAAATACACCAGTGGTGTTTCCTTCTACAAATGGGAAGGTTTTGAGAAAATTGGGAAGATTATTTATGATAGAAAACAGCACAGATGGTCGAGCACTAGCAGCACTAAATTTGGTCGGGAATGACCGTGTATGCGAGAGAAATGCTATAGGTTACGGACCCTAAAAAATGTACAGTTGGCTGTATTACATGATTTACAGCTAAATACAACTAGCTTTTAGTGCCACTCTGTTGACATTTCAGCTGGAAACTGGAGCTCACATATGATCATACTTTCAACAACACTTCCAGTTGTGGCCACTGGGGGCAGTGATTTGAAAAATCGGTAAGCACAGACCAATTTCAACAGCAGAAGTTTTGACCTACTGTTGCCGAATTCACAGTGTGGTCATCTGAATGGCCATTTTATCATGCATAGTTAAGAGAGCAAATTAAATAGGCTTATGCACTTTTAAAACCACTAAAGCCACTTCCCATATTTATTTCTTTTGATGTCAAAAGTGTGTGTCCAATCAAACTCTTTGGACAAATTCATCTGTCACTTGGTCCTCAAAAACCATAAACAAATTAATATACATTACAAACATTACCTACAAGTTAACGTGCAAATTGGGCCAACAACAATATGTTTTGTGTGGGGAATTATAGGCTGCAGAGAGCATGAAACTTTCAAAATAAAAGAGACATTTAGAAACCATAATGGCCAATTTAACTACTTAACCAATTTCCTGTTAATAATTTAGTATATTGTTGGGCATATGCAGTTCACTGTAGTATTAATACATACATCTATCAACAAAATGTTGATACTGTGTTGGGTCACAACATGATGCCTAGTGTATAATCTTTCCACAACTGAGGCGAGAGGAACTAGCTAATACCGGCAGGATTGTGTGTGGCTGAACCATGATAATATGATTTGTAGCATTCAAGGAAAGAACCCCATATCAAGTGTGGCCTCTTCCTGTGGCAACAAAGCCGAAACTTTATTGAGCCCTCCCAGCAGAAGGATTGATAAACAGAGATTGAAACCAAGAGAGAAGGATTTTTTTTTTACTAATAACTCTATCAAAGAGGAAACTAAAAGGATTTTTCTTCCCATTCAATTTGACATCTCACAGAGTGTGCTGACCGCTTGAAACAGAAAGGCTAGAAGATAACGTCCGTGCAGTGTATTGTACCAAGACTGTAGGGCCCATATGACAATAAAATGTGTGCATTTTAACCTGCTTTCCCTGCAAACATAAATTTCCAAAACTCCTTGTAGTTGTTACAAGATTTGCAAGGTACATTGCTTACTTTCTTACCCCTAATTAACTGTGCTAATTTGATTAACTTTTTTACCTTTGCTAACTCTGCTAGCTTAAGCTAACTTTCTAACCCGATAACTCTGCTAACTTTCTATGACATGCTAACTGTGCTAACTTTCTAATTCCAGCCAACTATGCTAATTTAGTTCACTCTGTACTCCGTGGTAACGCTGCTAACTTGAGCTAACTTTCTATCCCTGTTAACTCTGCTAACTTGATTAGCCTTGGAATTCTGCAAACTTAAGATAACTTTTTTATCTTTGCTATCTCTGTTAGCTTAAGCTAACTTTCTAACCCCCATTAACTGTGCTAATTTTCTACCACATGCTAACTGTGCTAACTATAGATAACTTTCGAATCCCCGCCAACTATGCTAATTTAGTTCACTTCCTACTCCATGATAACGCTGCTAACTTTAGCTAACTTTTTCATCCCCGCTACCTCTGCTAATTTAGCTAACTTTCTTACCCACACAAACTTTGCTCAATTCTACTCCATGCTAACTCTGCTAACTTTCTATCCCTGTTAACTCTGCTAACTTGATTAGCCTTAATTGGAACTCTGCAAATTTAAGATAACTTTTTTATCTTTGCTAACTCTGCTAGCTTAAGCTAACTTTCTAACCCCCATTAACTCTGCTGATTTTCTACCACATGCTAACTGTGCTAACTATAGATAACTTTCTAATCCCCAACCATGCTAATTTAGTTCACTTCCTACCCCCGTGATAATGCTGCTAACTTTAGCTCACTTATTCATCCCCGCTAATTTAGATTATTTTCTTATCCTTGGAACTCTGATAACTTTCTTACCTGAGCAAACTCTGCTAACATAATACCCCATGCTTTATAATGATTGAAATCCAAGATTAGACCAAACTGTTGGCTTTTACTTTCAATAAATAGTTGTATTGAGCATCGCTTGCTAATTAGCACCAAACACATATTTATGAATATTTAATTAAATGTTCCAAATGCACCCATTTGGATAACACATTGTGTATGTGAATGTGTGTGAATTCACAGCAGTGTAGCACAATAAACACTTCTCTCCTTCATAGCCGCACCTGTCCTGGAAAACAGCCACCGGTAAATATGACCATTAACAAAAAGGGGGGAAAAAAGCGCACACTCGGCAACAGACGCATTAGTTTGTTTTTAGTGCAAACAGTCAAAAAAATAAGTGTGTCAGAATTTACCCTCGTGACATTTCATAACATATATGACTTTCTTCTTTTCATATCATTAAATTAGCCCTTGCGATTTGTAATATACTGGAATGTATCCTTAGCAAACAAAAAGATCACACTGTACGCTTTTCTCACAAACTTATTACGTAAACTCCTAATTTTGTACTCAGTGAACCACATTTACCACTTAGGAAAATGTATATACTGTACATACATTCATATACATATATAAAATCCATAAGATTTGCAAACTTCTATACTGTAGTGCCGAATCTTTTTTTCCCGGCATACTGTTTCGTTTGTGATTGACATCATAATAGGCCCCTGCAACATTATGATAAGGTCAAATTAGAATTAATCACTGTGTTTCCCTCTGGGGTAGATGAATATACATGACTTGGCTGAAGTGCTTTTGACTCTCTGGCTGTTTAAACAATGACAAACAGATGCTGATAAGCGCTGGATTTCACGCGCGGGTGTGTCAGCGGAGAAGAGGATTAGTGAACCCCTTCTAGATGTTCCGCAATGTTCCGGGAGGAGGGGGGAAAAAAACCCTGATAACTTTATTTCTGGAATTTGTCGTTTAAGGGAGGCAAAACATTTGCTGAACTGAACTTAGAAAATTAGCTTTCGATTAATACGAAGAGAGCTTGAAAAGAAAATGTAGTGTTTGGTTAACTAAAGCAATAAGCCTCTCAAGGCCAAAATAGCTAATACCTAATTTTTTCAAAATATGTGAATGTTTGGTTATAATTTGGTCTGTTACAGTTTGATAGACATTTTTATGCACATTGTCGTTAACTAAAACATCGTCAACTTGTTGTCTTAAATTATCCATTGCCACATTTGACAGAGTTTATTGAATAAATTCACAGGACATTAGAAAGGACATTTTGTCAAAAGACCAAATTATGACTAAAATAACAAAATGTTCAGCCATGTTAAAACATCAAAAGAGTGGTTTACGACCCAACAGAAGACACCAGATAAAACATTGTTTTGTTTCCCTTCATAAAAGGCTGCAGACGACACCTGTAAAGGACGTGTTTGTTTCTGTATCTGCAGGTGTGCACGAGTGTTTGAAGTAAACGGTCAGTGTTTCGATGACAGAGGAAAAAATGCCTGCAATATATTTAATGCTTTCAAATGTGCCGTTCCTGCCGCAGATCACGAACGCGCCTCTGGTAAGGGCTTATGGGACAGAAACAAATAAATAAATCAGAGCACTGGAGTGTAATGCTTTACAGGGTAATAAAACACACGGCCATCAGGGAACGACAGCGGTCTCCCATTGCAAGGAATACCCAGAGGGCTTTGGTGGGGTGGGGGTGGGGGGAGGCTCTGGGACCAAGGAGAGAGTGGACATAAATTTCACGAGAAATCCAGAAGTCCATTTCTTCCGTGCTGAATGGGAAAAAGGTGATGCAGACAATCAGTCCAAGGTTTCGACTTGGATCTCGGAGCATGAGGCCTACTTGAGGCAGGTTTCCGTATTATGGTGACCATGTTAAGACGTCCACGGGGAACAATGAAATTAGGTATTACTAGTACTAGATGGGTCATATATATTTTATCGTTACAGTCAATTTGATCTTAGGTAGAGTATGTGTTGCAACCAGGCGTGTAATGTACCGCTAAAGGCAATTTACGTTAAAATTGGATTGTATTACGTCTAAATTAGTACGTCACACACAGTTTTCTCTTAAAGGTGCACTTAGTAAATTTTCTGTTCATGCAGAGCTACTAGTGGTCTAGATGCCGCATCACGCAAAAACAGACGTTATTAGTTACCGATCTCATTATAATAATAATTTGATATTCGCAGCGAGTCATGAAATCGTCGAATTTCGAGGAATTTTTAAATAAAGCGGTTAATATTTGTTCGTTGTTGAGCCTGAGAGGCACAAAGTGTTCGTAATTCTGCAAATAACAGTAAAAAATTGGCTTGGGTGTATTATCGCTAATTGGCCGATAATTTAGGAACGTTACATGGTTATCGAATTATAAGCATGATAATCTGACTCTCGCCGATGAAAGCGAAATGAGCGATTCAAACCAAAGACATACAAACTGTCTACTTGCATCTGTCACGACTTGCGCATTTTAACTTTTACCATTAGAAGTTTATCACGGATAGGTTTTTTTCTCCAAGTGGAGATGGAAAAGTTCGGAGCACATGAATGACCAGTGGTCAAAATTGGAAGTGCCGATTATTGTAATTTGCTTTAGTTTGGCTTCTTCCATATTTTGTTTCACTCTTGAATGCGTTACTTGTCGAAATTACGAATGCCAACTCGGACGTGGGCACTTTTTATGGCCAAACAAGGAACAAAATATCAACAAATGAGAACGTAATTATGAGACTGATTGAGACTGCAAGTGACACAATGACCGCAATGACCATTTGTCACAAATATACAAGAAAATAACTAATGACCATAATGATGGAAAAAAATGGTTGATAAAAATATTTTGGCCAGAAAGTATTCTCAGTTTACCAGCCATTGTGGCAAGAAGTTAATTTTGGACCCTGGGTTGGCCTAAAATTGACCTAAAAATGTTCAACAACCTATTTTACTTTAAGTATTGACCCTTTATTGATTTGATTGATTTTCTATCTTCTCCGAGATAGATAAAAGACAAAACGAGACGGTGCCTTATTCAGAAGGCGAGATAAGAACATGACGACTAAGCTCAGAAACATCAAAGCCATTGTTGTACTGGGGCATCATACTGCCCATACTGGCCGTCGCCCAACACATCGCTAATGCGATGATTCGGATGGCATGCTTGAAATCGTTGCAGCTGACGGGGTGATTTTTCTGTTTGGAATATTACAAGTCAGAGTTGATGTGGATAACATGAAACCTGTGGGACTCAGAGAGGCAAGCTGCCCATTATTATTCTGAAAGCACATCCATCGAGTTATCCATAGTTAAATATGTAACGTGGGCTGACATTTACAGAGAGCTACTCAGAAATTAGGAATTCTTAGCTGGACTTTGGGGCATACAAGAATGGAAATGGATATCTGCATTCATGAATGTGCAGTTTCATATCTCTGAACGAATGTGCATGCAATCGCAAATAATCAGCGTCAACCCCAAGAGAACAATGGTGGTGGCGTAGTGGACTAAAGCACATAACGGGTAATCAGGAGGTTGCTGGTTTGATCCCACAGCCACCACCATTGTGTCCTTGAGCAAGGCTCTTAACTCCAGGTTGCTCCGGGGGGGGATTGTCCCTGTAATAAGTGCATCTGCCAAATGCATAAATATAAATATAAATATATAACAGCGGTAGATGGATCTTTTCATTATTACGCCAAGCACTACTTTGGACACAAGCTTTGGAAGAGTTACACAACCAAAAAAAGAGGTTTACAGAAATAGTTCGCCCAAAAATGTTGTTCCAAACCTGTAAAATCGAATTATGTTTTTATTCCTTTAAAGTAACGACACATCGGAGCGAGAGCGAATAAATGCGGTCCATATGCAGGACAAGTGTTTACTTATCTGGATTGCAGGTTGAAATACACTTTGTAGATCCCAACTTACAAAAATGTTGAAAAAAGCTGCTCAACCTACCAAAGAGGGAGTGCAACCAAAAATCAAAATGCCATACTTTCAAAAATGGAGGTGCAACACTCACTCATGCAAAAATAGCTCTACAGTTGTATTTGATTTCAAATGCATGACGTTTCAGCCACAGTCAGGGCCTTCATCAGACATCAAAGAGATCCCAATTTTGAAAAATCGGTTTAAATGTAATAGAGACGTTGCAGGTCTGCGGGGGCACGTGGCAGCTGCCGGTTTGTGGGTTGCAAAGGAAAAGCAAACAAAGCAATCAATATTTTTCTCAGAAGGCAGTATTCTGAGGGTAGATACTAAACCTGCTGCTCACATTTGCCGACACACACACACCTATTCAACATTAACAGATCAACACAAATGACTGACGTTTTTACGGACGGCAAAGGCACAAAGGAACCCCAGGCTGATGCAAACAAGTCTTCAGAAAACATTCATTCACAACTGACCTGGTTTTCAAGAGGCGAGACTGACAGGAAATGGAGTATGGTGGGTATTATTAATGTTTCAAACGAACTGGAAGATGTTATTTGAATATATTATGGTGTTTGACTATAATCACCTGCTTATTATTGTGTATCGTTTTATTTGATTTTGAAGGGCAATACTTATAGTATATAGTCATTTAATTTTGTACAGACGTTTTCTACAACCCGATCTCTAGAGTTGGCTAATAAAAACGATTTACGTGGGCGTTCGTTTAAATTTGTACGAATTATACGGATGTGTAATACGAAACTACTACGTGTCTTCTTATTAATTTTATGCCCTAACTCAAACCCCGTAACTAAACCTAACCAAAGAGTGGAGTCTGCGTGGATGATTTGAAGCGTAAAGAGCATGTTTTGTATGACGGAAGAAAGTAATTGTCGCGTTTTAGGAGACGACGACGAGTCACCTGATTGGCTGTTGCAAAATAGCCAACTCGTACAAATCTGTACGATTTCTCTGTGAGACTGTTGGCTTTTTATTAGCACATTTTGGATTTGCCTTTTAGTTATTAGTTAAAAGTTATATTATGTATAACATGACCAGGGGTGCACTGGGAAGAGAATCTCTTTTTGGCATATCGAGGCGCCGTTTTGTGGCTTATTCTGCATAACACAGCAGCTTATTTCAGTTTATTGCGGCACATTCGGCCCAACTGGTTCTCCCGATAGTCAGTCCGCCCCTGATCGGCCCCAAAGTGGGAAAATGCCCGATAAGACAGATTACCATTCCAGCCCTGAACATGACAATACTTGTTAATTTATTGAAACCATTTATAAATTTACAGTGAAAAAACAAAAATTGGGTATTCCCAGACGTCCCTGCATGACCCATCATTTTGATTTTATATATATTTATTTATTTATTTTTGTATCGGTTATGTAAATTGGAATATTTTATGCTACATTTTATGTTAATTTCTTTTGCATTAATTTATTGCATAAACATTTTTTATATTATTTTTAAGATTTACACATTTCGATTTCATAACAAAATTCCTTCAAATTGAATTGCGTAAACTTTAAATGTAATTTTGTCAACAATTCAATTTAATGTAATTTTGCTATGAATTTAAAATTCGAAAATCTCAAAATTCTTTTTTAGAATGTGCGTTACCCTGATGGTGATTTTCCACTATTACTAATATGGTGGTTAAAAGGAAGTTTAACATTTTAAAGAAAATAAAACATTTAATAATTTAATGATATATACAGTATTGAATTAGGTAATATACAAGCACCAAAATGACCGTCAAAGCCTGAAACACTGTCACTGTGGGGGGAACTCAGGCCAGTGATGGTGGTTTATTTTTATGGTAATACCTCTTATAAGCCTCTCTAAAGGCAACCTCAACCAAAAATACAATAATATCAGCAGGAAATGGCATCTTTTCCAAACACCTGCGGTTCAGAATACAAAAGGGAAACCAGGAACTCTGAAGAATATCTGCTGACCCCTGATCCATACACACACACACAAGCAAAGCAAACAAAACCATTTCCATTTAGATATGATAAGATCCCTGGAAGTCATAGAGGAAGTTGTTCACTCTATCATCTTCGGCAGGTGAATGTTGAAACATCTCGTATCTGAAAGTGTGATCTCGTCTGTAAGGTGCAATCCACACATTATAGTTTTGCGATTAGATGATATTGTGGAAAAGCAGGAGGGAACTGTAAACATGAGGAGACTCGATATGGACCAACTTCAGAGATTCATGGTTGTTTCTTGAACTACGAGCATATTTTTGACCTTGTGGACTTTTAGGAAACAACGTTTACTCCCTTGTCTTGCATTGTTGGACGGCTTTTACCATTGCGCCAATTTCGACAGCATTCATTTAAAATTGTATATAACTTTATACAGTTAGGTTAAAACATTTGAATTGTATGACGAGTTTCCATCGGACTTGAGTAATCTTTAAATATTCTACATTATGTAATGAGAATCACCCTGGCACCAACTGAAATTAAATTAAAGTTTGTGTGCAAAGATTTGTCTTTGTGGCTTCTTTGTTTTAGCTTATGCCAAATGGTATTTAAATGGCTTCGAGAGGTCTTGAATAATTGTATGGTCCTTCTCACCTCTGGCCTTAGGATGGCGGGTTTGTGAGGTTGCTAAGGAACCACTAATGGACCAATGAGAAGTATTTTCCAACATGTTGGTCCGGGACTTACTTTATGAAGTATCTGGTAGTTATCCAAGCAGCTTATCTGATGGCTGTTCTTGGCCTTTGTTTGTGTTGGTCCCGTCACGATCCAATAAAAAAGGAGCCACTCTCCTTTGCCTTGACAGTTTGGGAGGGGTTCCCATAAACTGTCTCATCTGGTCTGATGGTTCACCACAATTGTTATAAATATAAATTGGCATAAATGTGAAGTAATTCAGTTTAATTATGCTTAATTCCAAATACCGTTTGCACATTTTGTTTAAAATTACACAATTTAATTTGATGGAAATTTGTTATACGATTGAAATCCGTAAATCTTAAAAATGGGCTAAAATATTTTTTTGAGTGAAGCGTGAAATAATGTATTATGTAAAATAAATATTAATTGTATGTTTAAATGTCAACCCGTAGGTGTAGGGAATCGACCCTCTCGTCCACCGGGGTAAACTCCAACGCAGCAGCACTCAGCCGGGGACTCGTGAGTATCCCCACACCTCGCCTCTCACCCTGGGCAACTCCAGAGAAGTACAGAGTCCATCCCCTATCTAGGAGTACGGATCCAGAGCCAAGACTGCGCGTCGAAGTAAGCCAAACCAGATCCAACTGGTAGTACTCCACCTCCCTCACCATTTCCGGCTCCTTCCCCCCCAGCAAGGTGACGTTCCACGACCCTAGTGCTAGCCTTTGCCACCTGGGTGTTGTCCGTCAAGACTCCCGGCCTTCACTGCCACCCATATAGCAGCGCATCCAACTCCTGCGGGTTTCTCCCATGGTTGGTGGGCCCAAGGGATGTATAGGGTGGTGTCATGTCACTTCGGCCAGGCTCCGTGGAAAACCCGGCCACCAGGCGCTCGCCGACGAGCCCTCCGTCTGGGCCTGGCTCCAGACGGGGGCCCCAGGCTTCCTCCGGGCAGGGTAACTCCTCCTCTTACCGTTTTTTCCATAAAGTCTTTGTGAACCATTCTTAGTCTGGCCCCTCACCTGAGACCACTTTGCTTTGGAGACCCTAGCAGGAGCACCAGGCTCCAGACAACTCAGTCCTCAGGTTCATAAGGGCACACAAACCTCTCCACCACGATAAGGTGGAGAGGCATAATTATATTTGTATATTTTATATTTTTGTGATGGATGTTCTTATTTTAAGACTTATGTTTAGGTTAAAACAATCAAATCTATCGATATAAAGGCTTTTGAAAAGTTGTAAAAGAAACACGTTTTCCAAAACATCTGTACAAAAGTCGAAATTCAAACTATCCCAATAAAATGCTCTTAAAATTGCACTGGTGGGGCTCCTTTGTGCAATGTTTGTTTACCTGCAATATTTTACATGCTTTTGATGTGGCAAACAATTCACCTTTTCTTCCTGCGCACAGTTGGTTGATGAGCAAATAAATGAATAAGCGAAGGCATTCTGTGCGGCGTGATCGATATGTCAATCTGAGCTTTTACACAGAGATGTGTTAGATGAAGAGCGATGAACGCAGCAGGAGAGGCAATCGTCAATCAATGCTTCTCACTACAACCCATGACAATCACAACACACACGAGCCACAATTACAAACTTTGCTCAATATGAACAGCATTTTCATTGCTTTTAAAACATTTCATACATTTTTTCTGAAACTTTTTCAAGCTTTTCAAGGACCAGAAAAGTCCAATTTTAGAGTCAGACTATCCAGTTTAACCCAAACAGCATTTTGGTATATGGCAGGCAATACTCTTGAAGTACGTTCATGTACAGGACACGTGTAACACATACACCGATCAGCCACAACATTAAAACCACCTGCCTAATATTGTGTAAGTCCCCCTCGTGCCACCATAGCAGTGCCAACCCTCATCTCAGAACAGCATTCAGAGATGATATTCTACTCAACACAATTGTACAGAGCGGTTATCTGAGTTACTGTAGACTATCAGTTCATACCAGTCTGTCCATTCTCTGTTGACCTCTCTCATCAACAAGACATTTCTGTCTGCAGAACTGCCCCTCACTGGATGTTTCTTGTTTTTGGTGCCATTCGGAGTACATTCTAGAGACTGTTGTGTGTGAAAATCCCAGAAATGCTCAAACCAGCCCGTCTGACACCAACAATCATGCCACTGTCCAACAATCATGCCACGGTCCAACAATCATGCCACGGTCCAAATCACTGAGATCACAGTTTTCCCCATTCTGATGTGAACATTAACTGAAGCTCCTGACCAATATCTGCATGATTTTATGCACAGCACTGCTGTCACATGATTGGCTGATTAGATCATCGCACTGTACAATTGTGTTGAGAAGAATATCATCTCTGAATGCTGTTGTATAAAATATTCATAATTTTAACATAAAAAGAATGTAAAAACAATACTAACAATACTTACACTTTACAGTAAAATATTGTAAAAAGAATATATATATATATATATATATATATATATATATATATATATATATATATATATATATTGTTTGCCTTTTAGTTAATGGTAAAAAGTTATATTATGTTTGCTATAACAATAGAGTACATTTACTTTAAACTATTGATAAAATGGCAGTAAAAAACAACCTCTGCCCCCCCCCCCCCCCCCATCACATTTGATCATATTTCATTTAAATCTGGATTTTTAGTTAATTTTTATTTGCATTAAATTAGCGTTGTGTGCACTAAAAAAAACAAAAATAAAAATTAAGATTTACGCATTTCAATTTTATAACAAAATTCCATCAAACTCAATTGTCATTTTTGAATACATTCTTTTTTTTTCCCTTTTTATTTTTGCTAAAGATTACACAATTCAATTAGATGGAATTTTGCTAATAAATGAACATGCTAAATTAAAATGCCAAAAGGCATTTGACAATTCTCAAAAATAAATTATGAAGGCCTGATGAAAAGTTTCCAAGTCAGTTTTAACGTGACTTTAACATAGGAAAGAAAAGAGTTGAAATCTGTTTGTTTTAATACAAATCGAAGACTGGGACATAAAACTGCCCAAAGTTGAAGAAACGCACATATGCAAAACACCAATCAAGAGAGAAGGACTTTCTATTCTTTCTTAACTGCTAGGCTAAAAGCTGTAATAATAAAATAAAATAAAAATACTAATTTTAGTGCATAAATGTGCCATTTTAAATGTTAAATATCAATAGACGTAAGCTTTATCTCAAGAATGGTCACGCAAAGCAACTCCCAACTTTGTTAAATTTCGTCATCAGCACAGCCTTCGTGTACGGTCCGCGCTCGGCCCGGATTTTCTTGACTATTCTAAAAGAGTATTACGCCGCAGTGGTGTGCATGCGTTGAACACATTCATATCCACTCGTGGTCAAAAGAAACTACTATGAAAGTCTGAATGCTCGACCACACACAAGACGATCCGGAATGCGGAAAAACCTAATTTACACAATGCAAATGATATTGTTCCGAAAAATAAAGAAAGAAAGAATGTCACGTCCAAACCACACGCACAATTAGTTTTAACTAGATATCAACACTCTTCGACTAGCCAACAAGGTCAATTTCAGGGATGTGCGGTAGAAAATCGTTGAGTTATAACCGAACGAACACCTTAGTGAAACAAAAAACATCAATACATCTCCTCATAACTTTTAGGCAAACTAAAATAACTATTCCTTTAAAAATGAGCATCTCCAGCACAGCACACAGAGTGAGAGAAAGAGAGAGATGTGTGTCAAGAGGATTGAGAGCAGCAGGGGATGCTAGTTAAGCTCAGAAACAGCAGTGGTGAATGAGGAACTGCCGGAAACCTTCCTGGGAGAAGCTCTAATGATGGGAGCAGGAGAATGTGACAGAACATTCCAGCAGCTGGAGAGAAGACCATCAAAGGAGCTTCTGAAACCAGGCTGATGATTAGAGGGTTTTTCACAGGTGGCACAGCACCTCTCTGAAGCTCTGTCTCTGCTTTCCACTGAGGAGAACAAGCTACAACCGGTCTACAGAGGGGCTACGGGTCAGCAGACATCAAAACACCTTAGCATGATGCATACCTGGAACAACACACGCCCGGTCCCCATTCAGCCTGTCGGGGGCGCATGAGGGATAAGGCCGACCGGTGATGATGGTTCAAGAGAGAGAGAGAGATCTACAAGCTGTGATTCTCTCTCGAACCATCGTCACCGGCCGCCCTTATCCCTCATGCACCCCCGACAGGCTGAATGGGGACCGGGTGTGTGTTGTTCCAGCCCGGTCCCACCCTCCTCTGCTCTACAGTGATGTTGTGATCCTCCTAGGCCTTTCATATTGAATTATCTTTATTTGGGGGCCTTTCTGAACAAATATTGATATATGTCATAAATTGTGACGGCATTTGTAATAATTCGATTAAAAATGACCACTTATAGTAATAAACTGCAATATAAACACACCGGTACATACATTTACTAAGATTTAAATACCCTAACTTAAATCAAGATATGTCTTATTTAACTACACACAATAATAATGTGTTCACATACAATGCGAAGCAAGGTGCGGTTACATACAAAGTCAATGCAAAGACGCGAATTCGCGCCGAGTGGCGCAAGAATGAAGAGAATGACGCGACTCGAACGCGCGAAAAACGCTTCATTCGCGTATTTGCGCTAGATTACATTTTTCAACTTGAGCGAGAAATTCGTTTGACGCATTGTCGCGAAAGCCTGTCAGCATCGGGATTGTCCGGATGTCTTTGACGTACTGACGTAGTAGCAGAAGAAATCTGGAGAAGTCGTAGTGGTGTGTGGGCACCCGGAATTGTCTGTACAGAGACCGGACGGAAAAATGCATCGCTTGGAGGAAAGTGAGCGAGTATGTTGCGCGTGAAAATATGCGCGTCTACTTGATTCCAGCTATTGGTTGAACTTTACTTTGAACCAAGTCGTAGAAGCCCCTCCTCCTGTCCTTTTCCGGAAGAGAAGCGGGAATACTCGCGGGTTCGCGTTACTTGCGCGGACGCATGTTTAAACACAAATGTATAATCCAGCGGTCAAACTAGCACTAGCATTGCGAGGCGAAAATTTTCATCGTGTTGTAAGTGAACGTACCATAATATTATAAACAGCAATAATTACCTATATATATATATATAGTTTTTATTAAAATATCTTAATACCATTTTAATTGTAAATTTATGCTTAAAACAATATAAAAAATAACAATTTGCCAGTGTGCTACGGAAAATGTATTTTATTACAATCAATATCAACAATTTTGGGGATTTGAGTCAAGTAGGACCAGGACATTTTCTTGACATGTTAATTTCTCAAATAAATGTAGCTAATTTTAAGGGTGTTTAGATCATTTTAGCAGCAAACAAGATACAAATACACAATTCACGTGAACGTCACAATGGTACATTACGTACGTTGATGCCATGACACGAGTCATACGAAAGAGCCTTAAAACGACATTATATTTTAGAGTCTCATTATCTCTGTTTCTTGCAGACGAGTCCTGGGAGAGAACCGTACATTATACAGAGCACCGTATAATCGAATTATAGTGGATTTATAATGATCCTAACTCAAAACGTTT
>JAVLUX010000163.1:14480000-14570000 GCA_032164185.1 Moxostoma hubbsi
GAACAGTTTGCCGTCACTTCTTGTGTGGAGATGAATACATTGGTCTGAGCTCTTGAAAGCAAATTTCAGGAGCATTGAAAAAAATATGCCAAACAGCGTTGGAGCTAGAACGCAGCCCTGTTTTACACCACTTAATATCTTGAATGAGTTGGAGGATTCACCATCGCAACTGATCACACCTTGCATATCATCGTGGAAAGATTTAATTATACTAAGCAGGTTGGGAGGGCATCCAATTTTTTTCAGCAGTTGAAAAAGACCATTTCTACTCACTAAGTCGAACGCTTTTGTGAGGTCGATGAATGCGATGTAGAGTGGTCTTTTTTGTTCCCTGCATTTTTCCTGAAGTTGACGTACAGAAAACAGCATGTCATTTGTGGACCTATTACTTCTGAAACCGCATTGAGCTTCTGGGTAGACACGGTTGGCAAGTATCTGAAGCCTGTTCAAGACTACGTGTGCGAAAAGTTTTCCTACGACGCAGAGTAAAGATATACCTCTGTAGTTGTTGCAGTCGCTGCGGTCACCTTTATTCTTGTAAAGGGTGATGATCTTCGCATCCCGCATTGCATGAGGTACCTTGCCTTCACTCCAACACGTACATAACAGGTCGAACAACGGGTTTAATAAAACTTCTTTTCCGCATTTGATGACCTCCGGAGGAATCTCATTTGGGCCAGAAGCTTTGTGGTTTTTTAAACGGTCAATTGCACTACTGAGTTCTTCGATAGTGGGCATGGAGTCCAGTTCTGATAGGACAGGCATTTCTTCTATGGCATCAAGCGCTTCTTGGGAAACGTTATTTTGTCTAGAGTACACATCCAGATAGTGTTCGACCCAGCGTTCCATTTGTTTTGTCTTATCTTTAATCCACTCCCCTGTTGTTGATTTGAGAGGAGCAGATTTTTTGGATGGTATGCCAGTCGCTTGTTTGATGCCTTCATACATTGCCCTAGTATTACCGGAGTCAAATGCCCGTTGTATACTATCTGAAAGTTTGATCCAGTAGTCGTTCGCACAGCGTCTTGCGAGTCGTTGCGCTTTGCTGCGAGCATCCTTCAATGCATTGAGATTTTTAGCATTTGGGGCATTCTTGTAATGTAAAAGTGCCTTACGCTTGGTGTTGATGACAGGTTTTAGAACTGAGATGTTATCTTCAAACCAGTCATTATTTTTGCGCGTTTTTTTACCAAAACCATCAACTGCAGCACTGTAGATTTTTTCCTGTAAGGAGGTCCACATGGCCTCTGCGCAACGGTGCATGTCACCGGGTAGTTCAGTTCGAAGCTTGTCCAGAAAGACAATTTTGTTTTCTGTAAATGCAATCTTGCTGACATCTATTTTCTTTAGGCATTTCTTTTTTGAACGGTGTATTTGACGGGGAAGTAGCTTGATCTTTGCAGCAATCAGTGAATGATCGGTGTCACAATCAGCACTATGGTATGCTCTAGAGTTGCAGACATTGTTGAGGGAACCACGTCGGGTGATGATCAAGTCCAATTGATGCCAATGATTGGATCTTGGATGCCTCCATGATGCTTTATGGCAATTCTTGTTCTGGAAAAACGTGTTTGTCACACACAGGTTATGGTAACAGCAGAGTTCTAAGAGCCTCTGACCATTGTCATTCATTTTACCCATGCCATGATAACCTAACACACTTGGCCATGCTTCCCGATCGCTTCCCACCCTGGCGTTGAAGTCCCCCAAAAGGTAAAGTTGTTCAGAGACTGGAATCATTTTGAGAAGGCTGTCGAGTTGCTCGTAGAACTCATCTTTGACTTCAGCTGTTGCTCTTAGTGTTGGTGCATAAATGCATATAAGGTTAGCAACGCCAGCTGAAGTAGAAAGCCTTAAAATTGAAATTCTTTCTGTGCCATCAATTGGGGGTTGAATCATGGGGAGAAGCGTGTTTTTGACTGCGAACCCAACACCATGTTCCCTAATGTCATCCGTACTTTTACCGTGCCAAAAGAAGGTATAGTGCAACTCTTTCAGAGATCCGCTATCTGGAAGGCGTGTTTCCTGCAGGGCTGCAATGTCGATGTTCAGTTTTAGCAACTCACGATCAATTACAGCTGTCTTGCGGAGGTCGCTTATTGTTTGGAGATCGTCGGACAAACCTGGTCGCATCGTTCTAACGTTCCAGCTTGCGATGCGAAAAGCTGGAACTTTTTTCGAGCTTGTATTGTTTGGTGAGTGGTATACAATCATCTTGTTGAGCGAGTTGCTCTAAGCTTCAGTCACCCAGTGAAGCAGGAAGATCGTGCCGTGGTCAGCACTTATTGGTTGGGGGCTGCCCAACTTAGGCGGGCGTAGCTGACCAGTGGGGCGCAAAGGCCCCTCCCACCGACAAGAACAATCCCTGGCGTCCAGCTAAACGGCAATCAAGCCGGGCTTATAACCGGTAAACTATTGTCCTCCGTGTTTTTTTTCCCACTCAAGAGTGGGCTGAAGTGGCCTCTTCAGTGTGGTTGCCTGGGCTGTTTTATGGAAACCTAGCCCTGCCCAGTACTGCAAGGTTCCCCTCTCGGCCATGTTGACAAAACCCATAGGAATGCAAGCATTACGTATGGAGTCACTTTGGCTGCAGAAGATGCCGGAGAGAAGTCAGAATTGACGTCCAACCGCCTGAGGGTCTCCACTCCTGATTTTTTTTTTTTTTTTTCTGGGTTTACTCCCATAGCCTTTTCCAAGAATGGATGTAGCCACAAGGCAGTGGAGGTTTGAAGTTAGGGTTTTCCTTCCCCTAGTCGGACTGCCTTCCGAGGCTAACGAGTTCCGTCTACCCGAAGCCTTTTGGTTTTAAGGCGTCAACATATACTAACACTTTGAAAATCAGAAGCTGTGTATATATATATTAACATTAGTAAATGCACTAAGAACTAACAATAAACAATTGTATTTTTGTATGTTAAAAACGTTAACCTTATTCTAAAGGGCTACCATAATAATGGTAATGGGCCTGAGGAAGGCAGTAAGGACAAAACATCTGTGTCCCCTGACTAGTGAGAAATAAAATAAAATGACACAAAAATTGATTTTTTTTTTTTTTTTTTCTTGAGATTGTTAAAAACTATTGCTGCCCTTCTGATATCAGAAACATTCTATTCAGATTTTCAATTGAGACATACATTTGAACACAGTCTCGACACTGATCTTGCTGGGCGTTCAAAAGCTATTTTGAGTCCCTCCTGTTCTCTAGTGTCCCATCGCTGACAGCCGGTAAGTAGAGCTCGAGCTGTGTAGCTCAAGTAGTTAACCTTGCTAAAATGCAAGCACATCAGTCTCTAAATGCACCTAACCAATGTGGAGACATCGCCAATGTATGCAGTAACTGTGAGCTGCAGATCTGTTTACAAGACATCTCTCTCTACACACCTGACAGTATACGAGGAGCACAAGGGTATCACATGAACTGACAGAGCAGGTATGTGCATACCATGGAAAGATTGTTGTCATGAACAGTCATTACATCACAATATTCCACTGTATCATGACATCGCACTATTCCATTACATCACACTATTCCATTGTATCATGACATCACACTATTCCCTTGTATCATGACATCACACTATTCCATTACATCACACTATTCCCTTGTATCATGACATCACACTATTCCATTACATCACACTATTCCATTGTATCATGACATCACACTATTCCATTACATCACACTATTCCCTTGTATCATGACATCACACTATTCCATTACATCACACTATTCCATTGTATCATGACATCACACTATTCCATTACATCACACTATTCCATGACATCACACTATTCCATTACATCAAACTATTCTCTTGTATCATGACATCACACTATTCCATTACATCACACTATTCCCTTGTATCATGACATCGCACTATTCCATTACATCACACTATTCCCTTGTATCATGACATCACACTATTCCATTACATCACACTATTCCCTTGTATCATGACATCGCACTATTCCATTACATCACACTATTCCATTACATCACACTATTCCCTTGTATCATGACATCGCACTATTCCATTACATCACACTATTCCATTACATCACACTATTCCATTGTATCATGACATCAAACTATTCCATGACATCACACTATTCCCTTGTATCATGACATCGCACTATTCCATTACATCACACTATTCCATTACATCACACTATTCCATGACATCACACTATTCCATTGTATCATGACATCAAACTATTCCATTACATCACACTATTCCATTGTATCATGACATCGCACTATTCCATTACATCACACTATTCCATGACATCACACTATTCCATTACATCACACTATTCCATTGTATCATGACATCAAACTATTCCATTACATCACACTATTCCCTTGTATCATGACATCGCACTATTCCATTACATCACATTATTCCATTACATCACACTATTCCATGACATCACACTATTCCATTGTATCATGACATCATATTATTCCATTACATCACACTATTCCATTGTATCATGACATCACACTATTCCATTACATCACACTATTCCCTTGTATCATGACATCACACTATTCCATTACATCACATTATTCCCTTGTCTCATGACATCACACTATTCCATTACATCACACTATTCAATTGTATCATGACATCACACTATTCCATTACATCACACTATTCCATGACATCACACTATTCCATTACATCACACTATTCTCTTGTATCATGACATCACACTATTCCATTACATCACACTATTCCCTTGTATCATGACATCGCACTATTCCATTACATCACACTATTCCATGACATCACACTATTCCATTGTATCATGACATCGCACTATTCCATTACATCACACTATTCCATTACATCATACTATTCCATGACATCACACTATTCCATTGTATCATGACATCAAACTATTCCATTACATCACACTATTCCCTTGTATCATGACATCAAACTATTCCATGACATCACACTATTCCCTTGTATCATGACATCGCACTATTCCATTACATCACACTATTCCATGACATCACACTATTCCATGACATCACACTATTCCATTGTATCATGACATCAAACTATTCCATTACATCACACTATTCCCTTGTATCATGACATAACACTATTCCATTACATCACACTATTCCATTGTATCATGACATCACACTATTCCATTACATCACACTATTCCCTTGTATCATGACATCACACTATTCCATTACATCACACTATTCCATTGTATCATGACATCAAACTATTCCATTACATCACACTATTCCCTTGTATCATGACACCACACTATTCCCTTGTATCATGACATCACACTATTCCATTACATCACACTATTCCATTGTATCATGACATCAAACTATTCCATTACATCACACTATTCCCTTGTATCATGACATCACACTATTCCATTACATCACACTATTCCCTTGTATCATGAAATCACACTATTCCCTTGTATCATGACATCACACTATTCCATTGTATCATTACATCACACTATTCCATTACATCACACTATTCCCTTGTATCATGACATCACACTATTCCATTACATCACACTATTCCATTGTATCATGACATCACACTATTCCATTACATCACACTATTCCATTGTATCATGACATCACACTATTCCATTACATCACACTATTCCCTTGTATCATGACATCACACTATTCCATTACATCACACTATTCCATTGTATCATGACATCACACTATTCCATTACATCACACTATTCCCTTGTATCATGACATCACACTATTCCATTACATCACACTATTCCCTTGTATCATGACATCACACTATTCCATTACATCACACTATTCCATTGTATCATGACATCAAACTATTCCATTACATCACACTATTCCATTGTATCATGACATCAAACTATTCCATTACATCACACTATTCCCTTGTATCATGACATCACACTATTCCATTACATCACACTATTCCATTGTATCATGACATCAAACTATTCCATTACATCACACTATTCCATTGTATCATGACATCACACTATTCCATTACATCACACTATTCCCTTGTATCATGACATCACACTATTCCATTACATCACACTATTCCCTTGTATCATGACATCACACTATTCCATTACATCACACTATTCCATTGTATCATGACATCACACTATTCCATTACATCACACTATTCCATTGTATCATGACATCAAACTATTCCATTACATCACACTATTCCATTGTATCATGACATCAAACTATTCCATTACATCACACTATTCCATTACATCACACTATTCCATTACATCACACTATTCCATTGTATCATGACATCACACTATTCCATTACATCACACTATTCCATTGTATCATGACATCAAACTATTCCATTACATCACACTATTCCATTACATCACACTATTCCATTGTATCATGACATCAAACTATTCCATTACATCACACTATTCCCTTGTATCATGACATCACACTATTCCATTACATCACACTATTCCATTGTATCATGACATCACACTATTCCATTGTATCATGACATCACACTATTCCATTGTATCATGACATCACACTATTCCATTGTATCATGACATCACACTATTCCATTGTATCATGACATCACACTATTCCATTGTATCATGACATCACACTATTCCATTGTATCATGACATCACACTATTCCATTACATCACACTATTCCCTTGTATCATGACATCAAACTATTCCATTACATCACACTATTCCCTTGTATCATGACATCACACTATTCCATTACATCACACTATTCCCTTGTATCATGAAATCACACTATTCCCTTGTATCATGACATCACACTATTCCATTGTATCATTACATCACACTATTCCATTACATCACACTATTCCCTTGTATCATGACATCACACTATTCCATTACATCACACTATTCCATTGTATCATGACATCACACTATTCCATTACATCACACTATTCCCTTGTATCATGACATCACACTATTCCATTACATCACACTATTCCATTGTATCATGACATCACACTATTCCATTACATCACACTATTCCATTGTATCATGACATCACACTATTCCATTACATCACACTATTCCCTTGTATCATGACATCACACTATTCCATTACATCACACTATTCCATTGTATCATGACATCAAACTATTCCATTACATCACACTATTCCCTTGTATCATGACATCACACTATTCCATTACATCACACTATTCCATTGTATCATGACATCACACTATTCCATTACATCACACTATTCCATTGTATCATGACATCAAACTATTCCATTACATCACACTATTCCCTTGTATCATGACATCGCACTATTCCATTACATCACACTATTCCATTACATCATACTATTCCATGACATCACACTATTCCATTGTATCATGACATCAAACTATTCCATTACATCACACTATTCCCTTGTATCATGACATCAAACTATTCCATGACATCACACTATTCCCTTGTATCATGACATCGCACTATTCCATTACATCACACTATTCCATGACATCACACTATTCCATGACATCACACTATTCCATTGTATCATGACATCAAACTATTCCATTACATCACACTATTCCCTTGTATCATGACATAACACTATTCCATTACATCACACTATTCCATTGTATCATGACATCACACTATTCCATTACATCACACTATTCCCTTGTATCATGACATCACACTATTCCATTACATCACACTATTCCATTGTATCATGACATCAAACTATTCCATTACATCACACTATTCCCTTGTATCATGACATCACACTATTCCATTACATCACACTATTCCCTTGTATCATGACATCACACTATTCCATTACATCACACTATTCCATTGTATCATGACATCACACTATTCCATTACATCACACTATTCCCTTGTATCATGACATCACACTATTCCATTACATCACACTATTCCCTTGTATCATGACATCACACTATTCCATTACATCACACTATTCCCTTGTATCATGACATCACACTATTCCATTACATCACACTATTCCCTTGTATCATGACATCACACTATTCCATTACATCACACTATTCCCTTGTATCATGACATCACACTATTCCATTACATCACACTATTCCCTTGTATCATGACATCAAACTATTCCATTACATCACACTATTCCCTTGTATCATGACATCACACTATTCCATTACATCACACTATTCCCTTGTATCATGACATCACACTATTCCATTACATCACACTATTCCCTTGTATCATGAAATCACACTATTCCCTTGTATCATGACATCACACTATTCCATTGTATCATTACATCACACTATTCCCTTGTATCATGACATCACACTATTCCATTGTATCATTACATCACACTATTCCATTACATCACACTATTCCCTTGTATCATGACATCACACTATTCCATTACATCACACTATTCCATTGTATCATGACATCACACTATTCCATTACATCACACTATTCCCTTGTATCATGACATCACACTATTCCATTACATCACACTATTCCATTGTATCATGACATCACACTATTCCATTACATCACACTATTCCCTTGTATCATGACATCACACTATTCCATTACATCACACTATTCCATTGTATCATGACATCACACTATTCCATTACATCACACTATTCCATTGTATCATGACATCAAACTATTCCATTACATCACACTATTCCCTTATATCATGACATCAAACTATTCCATTACATCACACTATTCCATTACATCACACTATTCCCTTGTATCATGACATCACACTATTCCATTACATCACACTATTCCCTTGTATCATGACATCACACTATTCCATTACATCACACTATTCCATTGTATCATGACATCACACTATTCCATTACATCACACTATTCCCTTGTATCATGACATCACACTATTCCATTACATCACACTATTCCATTGTATCATGACATCACACTATTCCATTACATCACACTATTCCATTGTATCATGACATCAAACTATTCCATTACATCACACTATTCCATTGTATCATGACATCAAACTATTCCATTACATCACACTATTCCATTACATCACACTATTCCATTACATCACACTATTCCATTGTATCATGACATCACACTATTCCATTACATCACACTATTCCATTGTATCATGACATCAAACTATTCCATTACATCACACTATTCCATTACATCACACTATTCCCTTGTATCATGACATCACACTATTCCATTACATCACACTATTCCATTGTATCATGACATCAAACTATTCCATTACATCACACTATTCCATTGTATCATGACATCAAACTATTCCATTACATCACACTATTCCCTTGTATCATGACATCACACTATTCCATTACATCACACTATTCCATTGTATCATGACATCAAACTATTCCATTACATCACACTATTCCCTTGTATCATGACATCACACTATTCCATTACATCACACTATTCCCTTGTATCATGAAATCACACTATTCCCTTGTATCATGACATCACACTATTCCATTGTATCATTACATCACACTATTCCATTACATCACACTATTCCCTTGTATCATGACATCACACTATTCCATTACATCACACTATTCCATTGTATCATGACATCAGACTATTCCATTACATCACACTATTCCCTTGTATCATGACATCACACTATTCCATTACATCACACTATTCCATTGTATCATGACATCACACTATTCCATTACATCACACTATTCCATTGTATCATGACATCACACTATTCCATTACATCACACTATTCCATGACATCACACTATTCCATTACATCACACTATTCTCTTGTATCATGACATCACACTATTCCATTACATCACACTATTCCCTTGTATCATGACATCGCACTATTCCATTACATCACACTATTCCATTACATCACACTATTCTCTTGTATCATGACATCACACTATTCCATTACATCACACTATTCCATGACATCACACTATTCCATGACATCACACTATTCCATTACATCACACTATTCCATTACATCACACTATTCCATTACATCACACTATTCCATGACATCACACTATTCCATTACATCACACTATTCCATTACATCACACTATTCCATTACATCACACTATTCCATTACATCACACTATTCCATTACATCACACTATTCCATTACATCACACTATTCCATTACATCACACTATTCCATTACATCACACTATTCCATTACATCACACTATTCCATTACATCACACTATTCCATTACATCACACTATTCTCTTGTATCATGACATCACACTATTCCATTACATCACACTATTCCATGACATCACACTATTCCATGACATCACACTATTCCATTACATCACACTATTCCATTACATCACACTATTCCATTACATCACACTATTCCATGACATCGCACTATTCCATTACATCACACTATTCCATTACATCACACTATTCCATTGTATCATGACATCAAACTATTCCATGACATCACACTATTCCCTTGTATCATGACATCGCACTATTCCATTACATCACACTATTCCATTACATCACACTATTCCATGACATCACACTATTCCATTGTATCATGACATCAAACTATTCCATTACATCACACTATTCCATTGTATCATGACATCGCACTATTCCATTACATCACACTATTCCATGACATCACACTATTCCATTACATCACACTATTCCCTTATATCATGAAATCACACTATTCCCTTGTATCATGACATCACACTATTCCATTGTATCATTACATCACACTATTCCATTACATCACACTATTCCCTTGTATCATGACATCACACTATTCCATTACATCACACTATTCCATTGTATCATGACATCACACTATTCCATTACATCACACTATTCCCTTGTATCATGACATCACACTATTCCATTACATCACACTATTCCATTGTATCATGACATCACACTATTCCATTACATCACACTATTCCATTGTATCATGACATCACACTATTCCATTACATCACACTATTCCATGACATCACACTATTCCATTACATCACACTATTCTCTTGTATCATGACATCACACTATTCCATTACATCACACTATTCCATTACATCACACTATTCCATTGTATCATGACATCACACTATTCCATTACATCACACTATTCCATGACATCACACTATTCCATTACATCACACTATTCTCTTGTATCATGACATCACACTATTCCATTACATCACACTATTCCCTTGTATCATGACATCGCACTATTCCATTACATCACACTATTCCATTACATCACACTATTCCATTGTATCATGACATCAAACTATTCCATGACATCACACTATTCCCTTGTATCATGACATCGCACTATTCCATTACATCACACTATTCCATTACATCACACTATTCCATGACATCACACTATTCCATTGTATCATGACATCAAACTATTCCATTACATCACACTATTCCATTGTATCATGACATCGCACTATTCCATTACATCACACTATTCCATGACATCACACTATTCCATTACATCACACTATTCCATTGTATCATGACATCAAACTATTCCATTACATCACACTATTCCCTTGTATCATGACATCGCACTATTCCATTACATCACATTATTCCATTACATCACACTATTCCATGACATCACACTATTCCATTGTATCATGACATCATATTATTCCATTACATCACACTATTCCATTGTATCATGACATCACACTATTCCATTACATCACACTATTCCCTTGTATCATGACATCGCACTATTCCATTACATCACACTATTCCATTGTATCATGACATCACACTATTCCATTACATCACACTATTCCATGACATCACACTATTCCATTACATCACACTATTCTCTTGTATCATGACATCACACTATTCCATTACATCACACTATTCCCTTGTATCATGACATCGCACTATTCCATTACATCACACTATTCCATTACATCACACTATTCCATGACATCACACTATTCCATTGTATCATGACATCGCACTATTCCATTACATCACACTATTCCATGACATCACACTATTCCATGACATCACACTATTCCATTGTATCATGACATCAAACTATTCCATTACATCACACTATTCCCTTGTATCATGACATAACACTATTCCATTACATCACACTATTCCATTGTATCATGACATCACACTATTCCATTACATCACACTATTCCCTTGTATCATGACATCACACTATTCCATTACATCACACTATTCCATTGTATCATGACATCAAACTATTCCATTACATCACACTATTCCCTTGTATCATGACATCACACTATTCCATTACATCACACTATTCCCTTGTATCATGACACCACACTATTCCCTTGTATCATGACATCACACTATTCCATTACATCACACTATTCCATTGTATCATGACATCACACTATTCCATTACATCACACTATTCCCTTGTATCATGAAATCACACTATTCCCTTGTATCATGACATCACACTATTCCATTGTATCATTACATCACACTATTCCATTACATCACACTATTCCCTTGTATCATGACATCACACTATTCCATTACATCACACTATTCCATTGTATCATGACATCACACTATTCCATTACATCACACTATTCCCTTGTATCATGACATCACACTATTCCATTACATCACACTATTCCCTTGTATCATGAAATCACACTATTCCCTTGTATCATGACATCACACTATTCCATTGTATCATTACATCACACTATTCCATTACATCACACTATTCCCTTGTATCATGACATCACACTATTCCATTACATCACACTATTCCATTGTATCATGACATCACACTATTCCATTACATCACACTATTCCCTTGTATCATGACATCACACTATTCCATTACATCACACTATTCCATTGTATCATGACATCACACTATTCCATTACATCACACTATTCCCTTGTATCATGACATCACACTATTCCATTACATCACACTATTCCATTGTATCATGACATCACACTATTCCATTACATCACACTATTCCATTGTATCATGACATCAAACTATTCCATTACATCACACTATTCCCTTATATCATGACATCAAACTATTCCATTACATCACACTATTCCATTACATCACACTATTCCCTTGTATCATGACATCACACTATTCCATTGTATCATGACATCACACTATTCCATTACATCACACTATTCCCTTGTATCATGACATCACACTATTCCATTACATCACACTATTCCATTGTATCACGACATCACACTATTCCATTACATCACACTATTCCATTGTATCATGACATCACACTATTCCATTACATCACACTATTCCATTGTATCATGACATCACACTATTCCATTACATCACACTATTCCCTTGTATCATGAAATCACACTATTCCCTTGTATCATGACATCACACTATTCCATTGTATCATTACATCACACTATTCCCTTGTATCATGACATCACACTATTCCATTGTATCATTACATCACACTATTCCATTACATCACACTATTCCCTTGTATCATGACATCACACTATTCCATTACATCACACTATTCCATTGTATCATGACATCACACTATTCCATTACATCACACTATTCCCTTGTATCATGACATCACACTATTCCATTACATCACACTATTCCATTGTATCATGACATCACACTATTCCATTACATCACACTATTCCCTTGTATCATGACATCACACTATTCCATTACATCACACTATTCCATTGTATCATGACATCACACTATTCCATTACATCACACTATTCCATTGTATCATGACATCAAACTATTCCATTACATCACACTATTCCCTTATATCATGACATCAAACTATTCCATTACATCACACTATTCCATTACATCACACTATTCCCTTGTATCATGACATCACACTATTCCATTACATCACACTATTCCCTTGTATCATGACATCACACTATTCCATTACATCACACTATTCCATTGTATCATGACATCACACTATTCCATTACATCACACTATTCCCTTGTATCATGACATCACACTATTCCATTACATCACACTATTCCATTGTATCATGACATCACACTATTCCATTACATCACACTATTCCATTGTATCATGACATCAAACTATTCCATTACATCACACTATTCCATTGTATCATGACATCAAACTATTCCATTACATCACACTATTCCATTACATCACACTATTCCATTACATCACACTATTCCATTGTATCATGACATCACACTATTCCATTACATCACACTATTCCATTGTATCATGACATCAAACTATTCCATTACATCACACTATTCCATTACATCACACTATTCCCTTGTATCATGACATCACACTATTCCATTACATCACACTATTCCATTGTATCATGACATCAAACTATTCCATTACATCACACTATTCCATTGTATCATGACATCAAACTATTCCATTACATCACACTATTCCCTTGTATCATGACATCACACTATTCCATTACATCACACTATTCCATTGTATCATGACATCAAACTATTCCATTACATCACACTATTCCCTTGTATCATGACATCACACTATTCCATTACATCACACTATTCCCTTGTATCATGAAATCACACTATTCCCTTGTATCATGACATCACACTATTCCATTGTATCATTACATCACACTATTCCATTACATCACACTATTCCCTTGTATCATGACATCACACTATTCCATTACATCACACTATTCCATTGTATCATGACATCACACTATTCCATTACATCACACTATTCCCTTGTATCATGACATCACACTATTCCATTACATCACACTATTCCATTGTATCATGACATCACACTATTCCATTACATCACACTATTCCATTGTATCATGACATCACACTATTCCATTACATCACACTATTCCATGACATCACACTATTCCATTACATCACACTATTCTCTTGTATCATGACATCACACTATTCCATTACATCACACTATTCCCTTGTATCATGACATCGCACTATTCCATTACATCACACTATTCCATTACATCACACTATTCCATTGTATCATGACATCAAACTATTCCATGACATCACACTATTCCCTTGTATCATGACATCGCACTATTCCATTACATCACACTATTCCATTACATCACACTATTCCATGACATCACACTATTCCATTGTATCATGACATCAAACTATTCCATTACATCACACTATTCCATTGTATCATGACATCGCACTATTCCATTACATCACACTATTCCATGACATCACACTATTCCATTACATCACACTATTCCCTTATATCATGAAATCACACTATTCCCTTGTATCATGACATCACACTATTCCATTGTATCATTACATCACACTATTCCATTACATCACACTATTCCCTTGTATCATGACATCACACTATTCCATTACATCACACTATTCCATTGTATCATGACATCACACTATTCCATTACATCACACTATTCCCTTGTATCATGACATCACACTATTCCATTACATCACACTATTCCATTGTATCATGACATCACACTATTCCATTACATCACACTATTCCATTGTATCATGACATCACACTATTCCATTACATCACACTATTCCATGACATCACACTATTCCATTACATCACACTATTCTCTTGTATCATGACATCACACTATTCCATTACATCACACTATTCCATTACATCACACTATTCCATTGTATCATGACATCACACTATTCCATTACATCACACTATTCCATGACATCACACTATTCCATTACATCACACTATTCTCTTGTATCATGACATCACACTATTCCATTACATCACACTATTCCCTTGTATCATGACATCGCACTATTCCATTACATCACACTATTCCATTACATCACACTATTCCATTGTATCATGACATCAAACTATTCCATGACATCACACTATTCCCTTGTATCATGACATCGCACTATTCCATTACATCACACTATTCCATTACATCACACTATTCCATGACATCACACTATTCCATTGTATCATGACATCAAACTATTCCATTACATCACACTATTCCATTGTATCATGACATCGCACTATTCCATTACATCACACTATTCCATGACATCACACTATTCCATTACATCACACTATTCCATTGTATCATGACATCAAACTATTCCATTACATCACACTATTCCCTTGTATCATGACATCGCACTATTCCATTACATCACATTATTCCATTACATCACACTATTCCATGACATCACACTATTCCATTGTATCATGACATCATATTATTCCATTACATCACACTATTCCATTGTATCATGACATCACACTATTCCATTACATCACACTATTCCCTTGTATCATGACATCGCACTATTCCATTACATCACACTATTCCATTGTATCATGACATCACACTATTCCATTACATCACACTATTCCATGACATCACACTATTCCATTACATCACACTATTCTCTTGTATCATGACATCACACTATTCCATTACATCACACTATTCCCTTGTATCATGACATCGCACTATTCCATTACATCACACTATTCCATTACATCACACTATTCCATGACATCACACTATTCCATTGTATCATGACATCGCACTATTCCATTACATCACACTATTCCATGACATCACACTATTCCATGACATCACACTATTCCATTGTATCATGACATCAAACTATTCCATTACATCACACTATTCCCTTGTATCATGACATAACACTATTCCATTACATCACACTATTCCATTGTATCATGACATCACACTATTCCATTACATCACACTATTCCCTTGTATCATGACATCACACTATTCCATTACATCACACTATTCCATTGTATCATGACATCAAACTATTCCATTACATCACACTATTCCCTTGTATCATGACATCACACTATTCCATTACATCACACTATTCCCTTGTATCATGACACCACACTATTCCCTTGTATCATGACATCACACTATTCCATTACATCACACTATTCCATTGTATCATGACATCACACTATTCCATTACATCACACTATTCCCTTGTATCATGAAATCACACTATTCCCTTGTATCATGACATCACACTATTCCATTGTATCATTACATCACACTATTCCATTACATCACACTATTCCCTTGTATCATGACATCACACTATTCCATTACATCACACTATTCCATTGTATCATGACATCACACTATTCCATTACATCACACTATTCCCTTGTATCATGACATCACACTATTCCATTACATCACACTATTCCCTTGTATCATGAAATCACACTATTCCCTTGTATCATGACATCACACTATTCCATTGTATCATTACATCACACTATTCCATTACATCACACTATTCCCTTGTATCATGACATCACACTATTCCATTACATCACACTATTCCATTGTATCATGACATCACACTATTCCATTACATCACACTATTCCCTTGTATCATGACATCACACTATTCCATTACATCACACTATTCCATTGTATCATGACATCACACTATTCCATTACATCACACTATTCCCTTGTATCATGACATCACACTATTCCATTACATCACACTATTCCATTGTATCATGACATCACACTATTCCATTACATCACACTATTCCATTGTATCATGACATCAAACTATTCCATTACATCACACTATTCCCTTATATCATGACATCAAACTATTCCATTACATCACACTATTCCATTACATCACACTATTCCCTTGTATCATGACATCACACTATTCCATTGTATCATGACATCACACTATTCCATTACATCACACTATTCCCTTGTATCATGACATCACACTATTCCATTACATCACACTATTCCATTGTATCACGACATCACACTAATCCATTACATCACACTATTCCCTTGTATCATGACATCACACTATTCCATTACATCACACTATTCCATTGTATCATGACATCACACTATTCCATTACATCACACTATTCCATTGTATCATGACATCAAACTATTCCATTACATCACACTATTCCATTACATCACACTATTCCATTACATCACACTATTCCATTGTATCATGACATCACACTATTCCATTACATCACACTATTCCATTGTATCATGACATCAAACTATTCCATTACATCACACTATTCCATTACATCACACTATTCCATTGTATCATGACATCAAACTATTCCATTACAACACTATTCCCTTGTATCATGACATCACACTATTCCATTACATCACACTATTCCCTTGTATCATGACATCAAACTATTCCATTACATCACACTATTCCCTTGTATCATGACATCACACTATTCCATTACATCACACTATTCCCTTGTATCATGAAATCACACTATTCCCTTGTATCATGACATCACACTATTCCATTGTATCATTACATCACACTATTCCATTACATCACACTATTCCCTTGTATCATGACATCACACTATTCCATTACATCACACTATTCCATTGTATCATGACATCACACTATTCCATTACATCACACTATTCCCTTGTATCATGACATCACACTATTCCATTACATCACACTATTCCATTACATCATACTATTCCATTACATCACACTATTCCCTTGTATCATGAAATCACACTATTCCCTTGTATCATGACATCACACTATTCCATTACATCACACTATTCCATTACATCACACTATTCCATTACATCACACTATTCCATTACATCACACTATTCCCTTGTATCATGAAATCACACTATTCCCTTGTATCATGACATCACACTATTCCATTACATCACACTATTCCATTACATCACACTATTCCATTACATCACACTATTCCCTTGTATCATGAAATCACACTATTCCCTTGTATCATGACATCACACTATTCCATTACATCACACTATTCCATTACATCATACTATTCCATTACATCACACTATTCCCTTGTATCATGAAATCACACTATTCCCTTGTATCATGACATCACACTATTCCATTACATCACACTATTCCATTACATCACACTATTCCATTACATCACACTATTCCCTTGTATCATGACATCACACTATTCCATTACATCACACTAGTCCATTACATCATACTATTCCCTTGTATCATGACATCACACTATTCCATTACATCACACTATTCCCTTGTATCATGACATCACACTATTCCATTACATCACACTATTCCATTACATCATACTATTCCATTACATCACACTATTCCATTACATCACACTATTCCCTTGTATCATGACATCACACTATTCCATTACATCACACTATTCCATTACATCACACTATTCCATTACATCATACTATTCCATTACATCACACTATTCCATTACATCACACTATTCCCTTGTATCATGACATCACACTATTCCATTACATCACACTATTCCATTACATCATACTATTCCATTACATCACACTATTCCCTTGTATCATGAAATCACACTATTCCCTTGTATCATGACATCACACTATTCCATTGTATCATTACATCACACTATTCCATTACATCACACTATTCCCTTGTATCATGACATCACACTATTCCATTACATCACACTATTCCATTGTATCATGACATCACACTATTCCATTACATCACACTATTCCATTGTATCATGACATCACACTATTCCATTACATCACACTATTCCCTTGTATCATGACATCACACTATTCCATTACATCACACTATTCCATTGTATCATGACATCAAACTATTCCATTACATCACACTATTCCCTTGTATCATGACATCACACTATTCCATTACATCACACTATTCCATTGTATCATGACATCAAACTATTCCATTACATCACACTATTCCCTTGTATCATGACATCACACTATTCCATTACATCACACTATTCCCTTGTATCATGAAATCACACTATTCCCTTGTATCATGACATCACACTATTCCATTGTATCATTACATCACACTATTCCATTACATCACACTATTCCCTTGTATCATGACATCACACTATTCCATTACATCACACTATTCCATTGTATCATGACATCACACTATTCCATTACATCACACTATTCCCTTGTATCATGACATCACACTATTCCATTACATCACACTATTCCATTACATCATACTATTCCATTACATCACACTATTCCCTTGTATCATGAAATCACACTATTCCCTTGTATCATGACATCACACTATTCCATTACATCACACTATTCCATTACATCACACTATTCCATTACATCATACTATTCCATTACATCACACTATTCCCTTGTATCATGAAATCACACTATTCCCTTGTATCATGACATCACACTATTCCATTACATCACACTATTCCATTACATCACACTATTCCATTACATCACACTATTCCCTTGTATCATGAAATCACACTATTCCCTTGTATCATGACATCACACTATTCCATTACATCACACTATTCCATTACATCATACTATTCCATTACATCACACTATTCCCTTGTATCATGAAATCACACTATTCCCTTGTATCATGACATCACACTATTCCATTACATCACACTATTCCATTACATCACACTATTCCATTACATCACACTATTCCATTACATCACACTATTCCCTTGTATCATGACATCACACTATTCCATTACATCACACTAGTCCATTACATCATACTATTCCCTTGTATCATGACATCACACTATTCCATTACATCACACTATTCCCTTGTATCATGACATCACACTATTCCATTACATCACACTATTCCATTACATCATACTATTCCATTACATCACACTATTCCATTACATCACACTATTCCCTTGTATCATGACATCACACTATTCCATTACATCACACTATTCCATTACATCACACTATTCCATTACATCATACTATTCCATTACATCACACTATTCCATTACATCACACTATTCCCTTGTATCATGACATCACACTATTCCATTACATCACACTATTCCATTACATCATACTATTCCATTACATCACACTATTCCCTTGTATCATGAAATCACACTATTCCCTTGTATCATGACATCACACTATTCCATTGTATCATTACATCACACTATTCCATTACATCACACTATTCCCTTGTATCATGACATCACACTATTCCATTACATCACACTATTCCATTGTATCATGACATCACACTATTCCATTACATCACACTATTCCATTGTATCATGACATCACACTATTCCATTACATCACACTATTCCCTTGTATCATGACATCACACTATTCCATTACATCACACTATTCCATTGTATCATGACATCAAACTATTCCATTACATCACACTATTCCCTTGTATCATGACATCACACTATTCCATTACATCACACTATTCCATTGTATCATGACATCACACTATTCCATTACATCACACTATTCCATTGTATCATGACATCAAACTATTCCATTACATCACACTATTCCCTTGTATCATGACATCACACTATTCCATTACATCACACTATTCCCTTGTATCATGACATCACACTATTCCATTACATCACACTATTCCCTTGTATCATGACATCACACTATTCCATTACATCACACTATTCCCTTGTATCATGACATCACACTATTCCATTACATCACACTATTCCATTACATCACACTATTCCATTACATCACACTATTCCCTTGTATCATGACATCACACTATTCCATTACATCACACTATTCCATTACATCACACTATTCCATTACATCACACTATTCCCTTGTATCATGACATCACACTATTCCATTACATCACACTATTCCATTACATCACACTATTCCATTACATCACACTATTCCCTTGTATCATGACATCACACTATTCCATTACATCACACTATTCCATTACATCATACTATTCCATGACATCACACTATTCCATTGTATCATGACATCAAACTATTCCATTACATCACACTATTCCCTTGTATCATGACATCAAACTATTCCATGACATCACACTATTCCCTTGTATCATGACATCGCACTATTCCATTACATCACACTATTCCATGACATCACACTATTCCATGACATCACACTATTCCATTGTATCATGACATCAAACTATTCCATTACATCACACTATTCCATTACATCACACTATTCCCTTGTATCATGACATCACACTATTCCATTACATCACACTATTCCCTTGTATCATGACATCACACTATTCCATTACATCACACTATTCCATTGTATCATGACATCACACTATTCCATTACATCACACTATTCCCTTGTATCATGACATCACACTATTCCATTACATCACACTATTCCATTGTATCATGACATCACACTATTCCATTACATCACACTATTCCATTGTATCATGACATCAAACTATTCCATTACATCACACTATTCCATTGTATCATGACATCAAACTATTCCATTACATCACACTATTCCATTACATCACACTATTCCATTGTATCATGACATCACACTATTCCATTACATCACACTATTCCATTGTATCATGACATCAAACTATTCCATTACATCACACTATTCCATTACATCACACTATTCCCTTGTATCATGACATCACACTATTCCATTACATCACACTATTCCATTGTATCATGACATCAAACTATTCCATTACATCACACTATTCCATTGTATCATGACATCAAACTATTCCATTACATCACACTATTCCCTTGTATCATGACATCACACTATTCCATTACATCACACTATTCCATTGTATCATGACATCAAACTATTCCATTACATCACACTATTCCCTTGTATCATGACATCACACTATTCCATTACATCACACTATTCCCTTGTATCATGAAATCACACTATTCCCTTGTATCATGACATCACACTATTCCATTGTATCATTACATCACACTATTCCATTACATCACACTATTCCCTTGTATCATGACATCACACTATTCCATTACATCACACTATTCCATTGTATCATGACATCACACTATTTCATTACATCACACTATTCCATTGTATCATGACATCACACTATTCCATTACATCACACTATTCCCTTGTATCATGACATCACACTATTCCATTACATCACACTATTCCATTGTATCATGACATCAAACTATTCCATTACATCACACTATTCCCTTGTATCATGACATCACACTATTCCATTACATCACACTATTCCATTGTATCATGACATCAAACTATTCCATTACATCACACTATTCCCTTGTATCATGACATCAAACTATTCCATTACATCACACTATTCCATTGTATCATGACATCAAACTATTCCATTACATCACACTACTCCCTTATATCATGACATCAAACTATTCCATTACATCACACTATTCCATTACATCACACTATTCCCTTGTATCATGACATCACACTATTCCATTACATCACACTATTCCCTTTTATCATGAAATCACACTATTCCCTTGTATCATGACATCACACTATTCCACTGTATCATTACATCACACTATTCCATTACATCACACTATTCCCTTGTATCATGACATCACACTATTCCATTACATCACACTATTCCATTGTATCATGACATCACACTATTCCATTACATCACACTATTCCCTTGTATCATGACATCACACTATTCCATTACATCACACTATTCCATTGTATCATGACATCACACTATTCCATTACATCACACTATTCCCTTGTATCATGACATCGCACTATTCCATTACATCACACTATTCCATTACATCACACTATTCCATTGTATCATGACATCACACTATTCCATTACATCACACTATTCCCTTGTATCATGACATCACACTATTCCATTACATCACACTATTCCATTGTATCATGACATCACACTATTCCATTACATCACACTATTCCATTGTATCATGACATCAAACTATTCCATTACATCACACTATTCCCTTGTATCATGACATCACACTATTCCATTACATCACACTATTCCCTTGTATCATGACATCACACTATTCCATTACATCACACTATTCCATTGTATCATGACATCACACTATTCCATTACATCACACTATTCCATTGTATCATGACATCACACTATTCCATTACATCACACTATTCCCTTGTATCATGACATCACACTATTCCATTACATCACACTATTCCATTGTATCATGACATCAAACTATTCCATTACATCACACTATTCCCTTGTATCATGACATCACACTATTCCATTACATCACACTATTCCATTGTATCATGACATCAAACTATTCCATTACATCACACTACTCCCTTATATCATGACATCAAACTATTCCATTACATCACACTATTCCATTACATCACACTATTCCCTTGTATCATGACATCACACTATTCCATTACATCACACTATTCCCTTTTATCATGAAATCACACTATTCCCTTGTATCATGACATCACACTATTCCACTGTATCATTACATCACACTATTCCATTACATCACACTATTCCCTTGTATCATGACATCACACTATTCCATTACATCACACTATTCCATTGTATCATGACATCACACTATTCCATTACATCACACTATTCCCTTGTATCATGACATCACACTATTCCATTACATCACACTATTCCATTGTATCATGACATCACACTATTCCATTACATCACACTATTCCCTTGTATCATGACATCGCACTATTCCATTACATCACACTATTCCATTACATCACACTATTCCATTGTATCATGACATCACACTATTCCATTACATCACACTATTCCCTTGTATCATGACATCACACTATTCCATTACATCACACTATTCCATTGTATCATGACATCACACTATTCCATTACATCACACTATTCCATTGTATCATGACATCACACTATTCCCTTGTATCATGACATCACACTATTCCATTACATCACACTATTCCATTGTATCATGACATCACACTATTCCATTACATCACACTATTCCATTGTATCATGACATCAAACTATTCCATTACATCACACTATTCCATTACATCACACTATTCCCTTGTATCATGACATCACACTATTCCATTACATCACACTATTCCATTGTATCATGACATCAAACTATTCCATTACATCACACTATTCCATTGTATCATGACATCAAACTATTCCATTACATCACACTATTCCATTGTATCATGACATCAAACTATTCCATTACATCACACTATTCCATTGTATCATGAAATCACACTATTCCATTACATCACACTATTCCCTTGTATCATGACATCACACTATTCCCTTGCATCATGACATCACACTATTCCATTACATCACACTATTCCCTTGTATCATGACATCACACTATTCCATTACATCACACTATTCCCTTGTATCATGACATCACACTATTCCATTACATCACACTATTCCCTTGTATCATGACATCACACTATTCCATTACATCACACTATTCCCTTGTATCATGACATCACACTATTCCATTACATCACACTATTCCATGACATCACACTATTCCATGACATCACACAATTCCATTAGACTACATCATTATGATGTCATAAAACTGTCTCCCTCCTGTGTCGTTCGGAAAGCACATCTAAACTCAAACCCTTTGTTAAGCGTAACACTGTTTACAACGCAGAGTCTAGACCGACTGGAAGAAACAGATTTAATAAAGAAAAATGGAGGGAGTGTGTGAGAAGAAACAATCATTCCAGTTACACTATTCCATTGTATCATGACATCAAACTATTCCATTACATCACACTATTCCCTTGTATCATGACATCAAACTATTCCATTACATCACACTATTCCATTGTATCATGACATCAAACTATTCCATTACATCACACTACTCCCTTATATCATGACATCAAACTATTCCATTACATCACACTATTCCATTACATCACACTATTCCCTTGTATCATGACATCACACTATTCCATTACATCACACTATTCCCTTTTATCATGAAATCACACTATTCCCTTGTATCATGACATCACACTATTCCACTGTATCATTACATCACACTATTCCATTACATCACACTATTCCCTTGTATCATGACATCACACTATTCCATTACATCACACTATTCCATGACATCACACTATTCCATGACATCACACAATTCCATTAGACTACATCATGACATCAAACTATTCCATTACATCACACTACTCCCTTATATCATGACATCAAACTATTCCATTACATCACACTATTCCATTACATCACACTATTCCCTTGTATCATGACATCACACTATTCCATTACATCACACTATTCCCTTTTATCATGAAATCACACTATTCCCTTGTATCATGACATCACACTATTCCATTACATCACACTATTCCCTTGTATCATGACATCACACTATTCCATTACATTCCCTTGTATCATGACATCACACTATTCCACTGTATCATTACATCACACTATTCCATTACATCACACTATTCCCTTGTATCATGACATCACACTATTCCATTACATCACACTATTCCATTGTATCATGACATCACACTATTCCATTACATCACACTATTCCCTTGTATCATGACATCACACTATTCCATTACATCACACTATTCCATTGTATCATGACATCACACTATTCCATTACATCACACTATTCCCTTGTATCATGACATCGCACTATTCCATTACATCACACTATTCCATTACATCACACTATTCCATTGTATCATGACATCACACTATTCCATTACATCACACTATTCCCTTGTATCATGACATCACACTATTCCATTACATCACACTATTCCATTGTATCATGACATCACACTATTCCATTACATCACACTATTCCATTGTATCATGACATCACACTATTCCATTGTATCATGACATCACACTATTCCATTACATCACACTATTCCATTGTATCATGACATCACACTATTCCATTACATCACACTATTCCATTGTATCATGACATCAAACTATTCCATTACATCACACTATTCCATTACATCACACTATTCCCTTGTATCATGACATCACACTATTCCATTACATCACACTATTCCATTGTATCATGACATCAAACTATTCCATTACATCACACTATTCCATTGTATCATGACATCAAACTATTCCATTACATCACACTATTCCATTGTATCATGACATCAAACTATTCCATTACATCACACTATTCCATTGTATCATGAAATCACACTATTCCATTACATCACACTATTCCATTGTATCATTACATCACACTATTCCCTTGTATCATGACATCACACTATTCCCTTGTATCATTACATCACACTATTCCCTTGTATCATGACATCACATTATTCCATTGTATCATTACATCACACTATTCCCTTGTATCATGAAATCACACTATTCCCTTGTATCATGACATCACACTATTCCATTACATCACACTATTCCCTTGTATCATGACATCACACTATTCCATTACATCACACTATTCCCTTGTATCATGACATCACACTATTCCATTACATCACACTATTCCCTTGTATCATGACATCACACTATTCCATTACATCACACTATTCCCTTGTATCATGACATCACACTATTCCATTACATCACACTATTCCATGACATCACACTATTCCATGACATCACACAATTCCATTAGACTACATCATTATGATGTCATAAAACTGTCTCCCTCCTGTGTCGTTCGGAAAGCACATCTAAACTCAAACCCTTTGTTAAGCGTAACACTGTTTACAACGCAGAGTCTAGACCGACTGGAAGAAACAGATTTAATAAAGAAAAATGGAGGGAGTGTGTGAGAAGAAACAATCATTCCAGTTTACAGAAATGGATCTCCAGGGATGCAAAAAATACCATTTCAGTTCAGTCAGACGCCTGACGGAAAACAATAAAATGTGATTACCTGTTCATAACATGCGCAAATGAGATATATGTTGTGCTAAAGGCTTTACTAACGCTATCAGTGCGGTTAAACAAAAAGTCATAAATGTTACGTGCATGAAAAAATGGTCTTTTGCTACTCAGCTGTGTAAGATGTGGAAATCATGCAACTATGATTAGACCTATATAAGAAACATCTCAGCCTTATAAACAACAGTGATCTGTTGAAAAAATATCTAGCTGGTCTACTGACTTAACCAAGCTAACACACCTAAGGTGATCAAACTTGGTTTTGGAGCATCTTAGCTGGCGGAAAAGCTAGTTTTGACCAACTAATAAACATTCTGGACCCACTAATTACTAGTTGAGACAGTCCCTCCAGGATTCAACCACTCTCCACATTATTTGTAGTAACTTGTAATTTTGTATAATTTCCAAAGTTGAGGTATAATATGAAGTAATCAGATCCCTTTTCTCCATGTTCGGCAGTGGCAAAAGAAAGGCTTGAAAATACTGATGCAGTCAAGACTTCTCCAACAGCACAGCCGGCATTCTATTATAGGGTTTGCTAACTGTCCCGATATTAGACTTCTGAATTTGATTATGTCCCATATGGGATGCCTATTGCCACGTATTGTAGATCCCAGATGCTTTAGGGGGATCCTATTGCATTCACTATCAAAACACTTGTCTAAACTTTCGGGGGAACACAGACGGCGTGCAAACATCACAGCTAGCATTTAATCTTCACGCACTCTTCAGGAGCTGCACTGGAAAATGAGACTCATTTACATGCCGTTCATGTCATATATCCACTTTAAATGTGTAAAATGTGATTCTAATCAAAAGTGGTCAATAATTGCAGTTATCTCAAATAACGTTTAAATGAAATGATCACTATCAGGTGATGTAATAATCGCAGTCTAAATATTAATATGTGTGTTTTTACTTTTTATTGTAGGCCTATTGTTTAAACCAATGTTTACTTTCATTGTCTGAGGCAGGGAAGTTTAGTATAAAAAAAAAGACATTCAGACCACCTAATTACCAGTTCGGATAAGCTAATAACAATTTTAGACCAACTAATTACCAGTCAATAACCATTTTGGGCAAATGTATTACCTGTTGGACCAACTAACAAGCTAATAACCAGCTTTGACCAGCTTATAAACATTTTGGACCAACTAATTAACTGTTTTAATCAGCTAAAAGCCATTTTTGACCAACTAATTACCGGTTGGACCAACTAATAACCAGCATGGACTTGCTTATAATCATTTTAGACCAACTAATTACCAGTTTTAATCAGCTTATAACAATTTTAGACCATTTAATTACCAGTTGGACTAACTAATAACCAGCTTGGACCAGCTAATAACCATTTTTAACCAACTAATTACTAGTTTGCATCAGCTAATAACTATTTTAGACCAAATAATTACCGGTTGGACCAACTAATAACTAGCTTGGATCAGCTAATAACCATTTTGGACCAACTAATAACCAGATGTGACAAGCTTATAACCATTTTAGACCAACTAATCACCAGTTTTAATCAGCTAATAACCATTTTTAACCAACTAATTACTAGTTGGACCAACTAATAACCAGCATGGGTTTGCTTATAATCATTTTAGACCAGTTGGACTAACTAATTATCAGTTTGACCAAATAATAACCAGCTTGGACCAATTAAATACCAGTTAAAATCAGCTTATAACCATTTTGGACCAACTAATTACCAGTTGGACCAGCACTGGCCAGCTTCTATTCAGCTTTTATCAAAAACATTTCCCAGTAGGATGAAGGCAAGACATACACAAGAAAAAAGTCAGTTTTTCTTCTGATGAACAAGGCGAGACAGTGTTCATTTTCTAAGTATGGCTGGTCCACTGAGACAGAAGAGAGCCACAGTAGAGCACAATGACAGCTCAAACTCAAGAAACCATCCTTTGCTATCACTAAAAGAAACCTCGTGTCTTCCTCAACCGTCCTTGACATTTTAATCCAGGACGTGTGGGGCTTTTTTGAAGACGTCACGGCATGTATTCACACAGGGGGTCTTTTATATGAGTGCTGTCAGAAACCAGAATTGTGCACTCGAACCAAGTGGAACACTCCAGGGTATCTCGGCCAAAGAGAGGCAGCAGGGGGGCAAAGGAAATGGGGTGAAACAACTTGAGAAATTTGCCCTCCTGCTAAGGCATCCATGAAAATAACTGGTGGCCCTCATTAAAATGTATCATGGTTTCACCATAGCGACAACAAGGCTAGAATGATACTTAATCAAATACACAACCACATACAAATGCAATTTGCCAGATTCTCTTCAAACTGTTGCAGAGCCAAAATGGTTTTCGACTCAAAAGAGAAAACTCATTTATCTTTTGTCACACACAGCAACAAACACAGCATGAGCCATAATGTCTGATTTGCGTGAACATACACATTCACAACTGAGCTTTCTTGAAATTAATTAATAAATGGTGTTCTAAAACATGGTCGGATTTGATGATTCAAAACTCAATAGAGGGTTAACCTTAAACATCACAGCTGTTTGTGAGCAAATTGGCGGATGGCGGGGCCGGATCGTGATTCCGCACACCAGGCCCCTAATCAGGCTAGTTAGCCCTCAAGAGGAATAAGGGCCGACCAAAGACGCCAGTGTGACAGAGAGGAGAGAGAGAGAGGAAGAAAATAAACCACTTACTCGCCAGTTCTCCGATATGCCGTAGCTTGGTCCTCAGCCACTCCTCCACCCTCTAATGGATGACAGCCACGGCTCCCCGGACGGATCGGCGGCAGTCCTCCGGCCCCTGGTGGATGGAATGCCCTGCCGCATTTTTGGTGGACGGTAGAGGTCTACCCAGCCCCTGGCAGTGGTAACCGCTCCAGGTGGTTGTTTGGGAGCATCTCATCCCCTCGCAGTTGGCGGCCATTCCTCCGCTTCCAGGCGGCCGGGCTCCTCTGTCCTCCGGCGGATGGCCGCGGCTGCTCTATTGGGGTGGATGATAGTGGCAAGCACTACGGCCCATCCCTCCTCCTTCCCGGGTTTCGGCACCAGTGTAAAGGGATTAATGGAGAGGAGGAGGTGAGAACAGGCTTGAGAATATAAATAATATTTTAATATAAGAAACTTAAACAAAAAGATAAACACACACAAAGGTGTCGGATAGCTGTCCGTAAATCTCTCTCTGTTGCACTGCCATCTTCGGTCGGCCCTTATCCCTCTCGAGGGCTAATTAGCCTGATTAGGGGCCGGGTGTGCGGAATCACGACCCTGCCCCACCCTCCGCCCTGCCACAGACATTTTTCCCAAATTTAGCCCCTCTAACTCAAAACTAAACCCAACGATTAATTGAAAAATAACTTTTGTATCCCACTGAAGGAAGAAAAACATTGGTGTTTGGAAAATTTGGTCACGATTGGATTCGATGATTCTTTTTTAAAAATATGTAAATTTTTTACTGAATGTTCTTAATTAAGACAGCACAGACGTGCAACAGGCTTGAGCACTAGAGTCACAGATGCATTTAGGACAGTTGAGGTTAGACTTGTGTGGCTGTATATACAGGGGGAAGAAAAAGTGAACCTTTTGGAAATAGCTGGTTTTCTGCAAAGTCACAAGTATAGACAAACACAATGTGCTTAAGCTAACAACACAGCAACAATTGTCTTTCATGTCTTTCTTGAACACATCACATTAAACATTCACAGTGCTGTGGAAAAAGTAAGTGAACCCTCAGATTTATTAACTGGTTGATCCTCCTTTGGCAGCAATAACCATTGGACCATTTTTCCTTACAGAATTGCTTAAGCTCAGACATATTCTTAGGATGTCTGGTGTGAACGGCTCTCTTAAGGTCCTTCCACAGCCTCTTTATTGGGTTAAGGTCTGGGATCTGACTGGGACACTCCAAAAGGTGGATTTTCTTTTTTTGAAAGACATTCTGTAGTCAGTTTACTTCGATGTTTAGGGTCTTTGTCCTGCTGCATCACCCAACTTCTACTGAGCTTCAGCTGGTGCACAGCCACCCTGACATTATCCTGTAGGATATCTTGATAAACTTGGGAATCTGTTTTTCCCTCGATGATGGCAAACGTTCCAGGCCCTGAAGCAGCAAAACAGCCCCAAATCATGATGCTCCCTCCATCGTACTTCCCTGTTGATGATGTAATTCACATGGATGATGTTTCCATGTTGGTATACAGTGCTCTATTTACGTCATACAAAGTTCTGCGTGTTCTTCCCAAACAGTTCAACCTTAGTTTCATCAGTCTACAAACCATTTCCTCATTAGAGTTGTGGAGTGTCAAGGTGGTCTTTGGCATACTTCAGGCATGCAGAAATGATTTGTTGGAAAGCAGCAGCTTCCTTCGTGATGTCCTGCCATGAACACCATACTTGTTCAATGTTTTCTGTATAGTAGACTCATGAACAGAGATGTTAACCAGTTCCAGTGATTCCCTCAAGTCTTTATCTGTCACTCTTGTGTTCTTCTTTACCTCACTGATCATTCTGCGGTGTGCCCTTTGAGTAATCTTGGCTGGACGGTCACTTCTAGAGAGAGTACCTATAGTACTAAATCATCTCCATTTATAGACAGTTTGTCTAACTGTGGACAGATGAATATCTAAACTCTTCCAGATAACTTTGTAACACTTTCAGTCTTTATGCAAAGCATTAGATTGGAGATCATTTTTTTTGTGAGGCATAGTCCATGTCAGCAGATGCTTCTTATGAATAGCAAACTCAAAATATTTGAGTGCTTTTTATAATTATTTTCTTATGATTTTGCAAATTCATGCAAATATGAGTTATTGAGAGAGCACAATAAATACTTCAGGTTCATTAGTCAAACTAGAAATGTAGGGTTAAGTCGAGCAGGTTTCATCATGGGAAACAATAAGTATGTAGAGGTTATGCCCATTCCCGCATACAGAATATTCACATACTGTGCACAGTATACATATTGCAGAAATAGTAAAAGTGGTAAGCACGCCATCATGAAAAGCACACACGAATGCATGCATTGTACAGGCAACACAAGGAATATTTTTTTCAAGTTTCCATGGTAACCGTTTCAGCATCTCTATCTAACAAGATGATTGAGAGAGCACATACACTAAAAGTGAAAGACAGAGAGAAAGAGAAGTAGAGAAAAGTGTAGAATGAGAGGCTTTTTTGAAATGGCACGCTTGGTGTCTTTAATAAGTGCCACATGGAGACTAGGAGAAACTTAATTGGAGGTTTTTACAAGCTGAGAGCGTGTAACAAATGCAATAAATGTCCATTGTCAGGCATTTTCATACGGAACTACGTTTAATTAGAGAGCCTCTTAACTGTACACGCTCTTCCTGTTAAAGAGACGAGCAACGAGCGAGAGATAGCCGCTTTGCAAAGACTTTCTCTGTAATAGAAACTGCTGTGTGTGCATTATTTACATTGGAATGTGTGTTTATAAGAGGCAAAAGGAACAAGCTTTTTATTATTAGTGCATTTTTGACTGTCCTCTTAAAGAGGCGGGAACCGGCCCACCCCAACACACGGTTTGATTATGGTCTTCCTTTGCTGTGCTAATCAAAAGGATTTGCCGAAATGGCTGCATATTACTTACCTTTGCTTAAGAAAATGGGAAGAGCCGCTGAATCTGCTGGTTCAGACAAGGACACATCGTCGATTCATTAGTTATCTCGCCTTTAAATTAATATTCCTGTTGGCAATAACAACAATATGGACAGTAATTTACCAAACAACATATTTGCCTGATCTAGCACAGTAATGCCCAATTGTTCCACTCACCTCCTCACTCGTCAGGTCAGCTGTAGTTTAAAGTTATCTACCCGTGCAATGACTCTAGGTCAGCATTAACAGCAGGACGAAGAGGTGGGCTTTTTTATTTGGGTGGGTCGTCAACCGTGAAATGTGCTGAAAATGTGGGCTCAAAATGGTACGTGGGGTCCAGGGACGCCCCAGTGAACAGGCAGCAACTGATCAATCATGGTGACCCTATCCATTGACCATCATAAACACTGACACCAATCAATTTTATATATATATATATATATATATATATATATATATATATATATGTAATCATTCATAAAATGAATAGAATACAACTATAAAAAAAAAAAAGATGCTACCCATCTGGACATTCAGAGAGTTGAGGGGAGAGGGAAAGAGAGAGAAGAACTAACTCTCCGGCTCTCGGACGGCCGGTCCTAAACCGCTCCTCTGCCCTCTGGGGGACACCAGCTCACTCAACCCTTGGCGGACTGCGGCGTGTCCTCCATCCCCTGGCTGATGGATCCGCTCCTCCCCTTCTCAGCAGACGGCACGGTTCCAGCTCTCACCTGCGGCTGATCCCCTTGGGGATGGCAGAGGCGAGGACTCCGCGACAGCGCATCCCTCCTTCCTCCCGGGTTTTGGCACCTCTGTAATAGTGTGACAGGCGAGGAGGCAGGAACCAGCTGAACAATATATATATAAACTTTAATGGTAAATTTAAAACCAACATAAACAAACGTGCATAATGTCTCTCTCTCTCCAACAGATGCCTCTGGCCGCCCCTTATCTCACTCTCCCCCTGATTAGTTGCTCCATCATGGCCCGGCCATGCCCTCCTCCTCGTCACACCATTTTACCGCATGCTTCATCAATACATAGGCTGATTGACAAAGGTGAGCTAGGCCTACCCAAGATATTGTATTATTATGCATTTGGCCTCAGACATTTGGCTCATTGGATGCTTCCACCTGAGAGTGCCCCTCGCTGGTTTTGTATTGAACAAGAATTTCTTGCCCCTATTTCGCCATTGCAAAGCCTTTCTATCATACTAATTGGAGAAGTTATGTTACTCCCCGTTATCTCGCATTTGCACTCCGTATGGACAAAAGTGTCCAGAGTGTTTAATTCAGACATTTATTTAAATGTTGCCGAAAGCATATGGCTGAACCCAAAATTATTTATTAATAAGTCCCATTTCTGCTGGTCAGAGTGGATTGTGACGGGGGTTAGTACACTTGGTGACCTACATGAGAGTTGATTGTTGAGATCGTTTGAAAATTTGTTTCAATGTTTTGTGATTCTCAGATCTCAGTTCTATAGGTGTTTAAAGCTGCACCACCGCTTGTGTATTTTGTGTATCACTTCAGTATTTTGACTTCAGAGGATGAACTGTAAGGGTGCGTTCACACTTGTAGTTCGGTTCTCTTGGTCCGGACCAAAAAATAAAATGAGAAATTTAGTCCTGGTTCGTTTAGCTAACTAACGATACAAAACCAAAGTCATCAGGAAAAAGTCACAACCTGATTGGTCAGCTTTTATGACATATATTTTCTGACAGATGTTGCCAAACATCCAAAACAATGCTGGCTGATGGCCGAAATGTGCTTGTTATATTTATATGTATATATGGTGGTATTTTTACCAGATGAGAACAAACGAAGAGCTAATAAAATGTGTAAGGGAGTTAAAACAGTGGCAGGAATTCCTCCGTTGTACACACAAAAGAAGATATGCTGCAAGGAGACGGCAGATCCGACACCTGTCCCGAACTGTAATGGGCAATGATGGGAAGAACTAGATATGCTTGAGGTCAGTATTAGGCAAATTACTTCCTGTTTTTGGTCCATTTAGACATCTTTGGTCCATGTGGCATTCATATATCAATCGAACCGTACCAGAGTTCGTTTGGAAGCAGACCGAGACCCATTTTTCAGGCGGTCTCTGTCCACTTGTTTGGTGCACACTAAGGTTCAGGTGGCAGTATTCACGCTTGTTCAAATGAACCGCACTAACAGAGCAATCGCACCAGAGTTCGTTTTAATCAAACCAAACCTGCCAAGTGTGAACACACCCTAAGACTTAGGGATGGACCCCACCGAAATGACCTGCCGGTTGAACTGTGATGCACCTCACTGATGTCTGCCTGCATCACCTTTGTCTACTGATGGACTTCACTCTTATAATGGAATACATCGACTATCAATTAATTGCCAACAAAAGCCTTCATCAGCCAACTAACAAGGACAATTGCATCTATGTGAACTTCTGCAGTTAATCCAGGATGAAGCTGTTTATTGTAGAGTTTGACCAATTGTGAAAAGGACCGCAGTAACCAATTGTTGGCCACAGAGGAACATGGAGAAAGAAAGAAAAACTGTCGGCAACTATAGGTGTTGATTAGTTCCAAAAATCAACTATCGGCACCGATAAATCTGTAAAACCGAAACATCGGTCGACCTCTAGCTTATTGTGTAACCAAAATTCCAATTATAACGAGAAAAATTACGATTTAGTACATAATTTGGGACATTTAACTATAGGCTGAAACTGACTTTTATTTTAAAAATGACAGAGACTTGGCTCTGATATTATGCTCTATATGCAAGTACTTAAGAAAGAAAAACTTTTTATTGTCTATACTGTTGTGACAGGGCGGACAGTGTTTGGATCTTCATTAAACAGTTATTTATATTGTGAAGCCGGTTCTCGCCTCCCACTTTCCATTAATCCCTTTACACTGGTGCCGAAATCCGGGAAGAAGGAGGGATGCACCGTAGTAGAGTCCTCGCCACTACCATCCACCCCAAAGGAGCAGCCGTGGCCATCCACTGGAAACGTAGGAGCCCGGCCGCCTGGAAGCAGAGGAATGGCCACCGACCGCGAGTAGGAGTGGCCGAGGACCAAGCTATGGCCTATCGGAGAAACAGCGAGTAAAACAGAAGTTATGAAAGTTAAGTTCAGCTAAAGAATCACTGTGGATTAATGACTTACATGAAAAATGGTATATAGGGGACAGAGATTTTCTTTCCTTTTCTATTTCTTTATACATTTCTCTTGTAATTATTTCACTCCCTAATCACACTCAAACACACACTTTATGCTCCAGCAAACAGAGTTGAATCTCTCTATTGGGCTGTCCCTCATTGGCTGTACACACACACACATACAGCTGCATTGGTTCACTCTGTTCTACAGCGGCCTCACAGAACATGTTTACAGCCGCCATCGCCATGACCGATGATGATGATGTGAGCAATATTTCACGTCTGTGAGTGGCCACACTGAGAACAAATGATGCTGGATGCAGAACGAGACTGCTGGATCATCACTGACCCCTACAGGTCCATGAGCATGCAACTACATGCACTAAAAGCATTATGTTTTAGGTGACTTGACTGGGAAGCTAGGAGGCAAGAAATCTATCATCACTTTAGCAGAACTTCAAAACGTGAGTGCTGAAAGTAAATTTCAATGTGATCATGTCTTTTGGCGCATTATGAAAAAGACAGAATTGCTGTCCAAGTCATTGATTAAATCAAATGACAGTCATGTGTAAAACATAAAAAAAAGTACACACAAAAACAACAATTCTGTAATTTATATTTTTAAATAAAATATCTAAACTTCTGCATCTTTGAACCAATAGTGTTTGCTATCAACCTGGAATGATGCTTCATCGTGCAAATTTTTAAACTGACGAGGACATGAATGTGATTTGACAGTTTCGGCAGAAAAACAATTTTAAGTGAATTACGACTTAAATTACAGTATGGAAGTATATTAATGAGAAATGTCTGCAAAACAAAACAAAAACAAAACAAAACAAAAAAATCACACTGAAATGCACTAATTGAAAACGAAACACATTGCATTAACTGCTTGCATTTTTTGGGGAATGCACTTTCACGTGGTTGTGTATTTAAGCTGTGAATATTTCAGTTAAAATATGTTTTGCACAAAATGTTATTATTGCAAATTAAATAATAAATATACACATTTCAGTTAAAAATATTTTTCACAAAATGTTATTATTGCAAATTAAATAATAAATATACACATTTCAGTTAAAAATATTTTGCACAAAATGTTATTATTGCAAATTAAATAATAAATATAGACTTTTCAGTTAAAAATATTTTGCACAAAATGTTATTATTGCAAATTAAATAATAAATAGACTTTTCAGTTAAAAATATTTTGCACAAAATGTTATTATTGCAAATTAAATAATAAATATACACATTTCAGTTAAAAATATTTTGCACAAAATGTTATTATTGCAAATTAAATAATAAATATACACATTTCAGTTAAAAATATTTTGCACAAAATGTTATTATTGCAAATTAAATAATAAATATACACATTTCAGTTAAAAATATTTTGCACAAAATATTATTATTTCAAATTAAATAATAAATATACACACTTCAGATAAAAATATTTTGCACAAAATATTATTTCAAATTAAATAATAAATACACATTTCAGTTAAAAATATTTTGCACAAAATGTTATTGCAAATTAAATAATAAATACACATTTCAGTTAAAAATATTTCACATTTTGGCAAAAATGTGATGCCTTCAGTGTGAAAATGAAGCTCGGTGATCACTAGAAGACAATAACACCAAGGATACATCCAAGTGGCCAAAATCTGGTTCAGGGATGGGTCGTGGAATGTCCTTAAATGGCCCATCATTCAAATCCCATTGCAAACCTCTGTTGGGATTTCAGTGAAGCAGCGGCAGCACACAAACCAAAGAATGTCAATGAGCTGGAAGCTTTTGCTCTTGAGAAATGCGTAAAGTCTCCGAAGCCTGAGAACACTTACCCGAAACATTTAATTGATGTTATTAGGGGTAATGGATGCTCCACAAATGATTGACTTTAGGGGTTGAGTATTTGATCTTTATATGACATTTGTGGAGAGAATTTGTTATTTTTATTATTTTAAAATGTGTGTAAACTCTTTGTTTTCAAAATCACTCAAATGTGCATTAAAAACTTACTTTGACTGTTTACTGAGGTTTTACTTGATCCGTTATTATTCCCATCACCAGAACATATTGCTGGTCAGGGGGGTTGGATCATTTTGATTGCAACACCTCTTTAGTCCATAACACATATTTTTCAAAATCGACTAGTTGGTCTGTTTTCCATCTGACTGACTGAATATGCCGTCTCAAGCTCACGCTGTAAGTTAAGCTAGTTTATTGTTGAAGCCAGTGAATTTGTTGCAAGAGTTGATTTAAAGATAAATGTATACATTTAGGGAACAATTTCAAGACGCAACTTCTCAATGAGGGTTTGTTAGCGTACTAACAGTCATCATAGCAGTTCTCAACATGCTAAAACCGTCTCCTAGAAGTTGCATCTTTAAATTCGTCCCTTTCTGAAAAAAAAATGGAAGTAAAATAAAAAATACCCCCTCTAAATATTTGTTGGTTGGAGCCCATTAGGTTAAGAAACAGAGTTACTGTTAAAGGTGCTATATGTTAAATCTAACATATAGCACCTTTAACAGTAACTCTGTTTCTTAACCTAATTAGAGGCGGCAAACAACTCTGCATTGTCAACAAGTGTTTGAAATGGGTACTGCAGTCCAGTTGTCTGCCCCGTCCCAGACTCGAAGCCCAGGCGGGTTGCCAGAATGTTGACATGCAAATTAGCCAACTCATCATCCATTTTAAAGGATTTCTGGGCTTTAAGATGTCTCCATCTTCCAAAGGCATCGCCAGTATTTATCCTTGTTTCACTACGCCTCTAGACATGGTGGTTTGTAGATGGATGGCGAGGGTGGTCGGCTGCAGCACGCAGAGTTGTTTGCCTGCGACCTTGTTCAAATCTGGCAACCCGGCGGTGTCGAAATACTACTGGTGAGTGAGCAGTGGGCGGGATCACACAGGACAAAACATAAACAGAAATTCCGGCCCGGAATGGAAACTTCAAAGTAGAATATTCTGGCTGTAGCGTTGTTATCGGAAAAGCCAGTATCGCAACTTAGCATGTTTCCTAATTCTCCAATGACATACTGGTCATTTTATGATTTACTACAGTACAATTATTACATATAGCACCTTTACCTTTAGCTAACACTGCTAACAATGCTCACACATTTTTGAATAAGGTATCAAAGCATAACGCAGCAGTCAAGAGGGAAGCTAAGTTACTTTAGCACATTGACCAATCGCTACTAACCCCTCCAAACCCTTCGTACCTGCTCCATTACACTCTGCTTGTTCCAATTACATCTGATTTAAGTGTCTGACAAAGCATGACAGAGTGCGACCTGAGACTACATGTATGTTCAGGAGAAGGCTAATGTGGTTCATTTAATGGAAAACTGTGTCATTTCTGCTGCACAAACATTATCAGAGGGAACTGCTAAAGGAAAGACTTGCTAAGTTCAGAATAGCATGCTAGCGAAATACTCTAACTAGCTTTACCATCTATATTGAATGCAAGTTTTATATACCGCAAGATCATCAAACTTAAAGACGTGTTTATCGAACAGGAAGTTCCATTCTGTGCGTTTCAACATTGGCCTACAGCTCAGCCATCCATAACAGCAAAGTTTTAATTGTTTCTTTGTTGTGTCATGTCGGTCTGACTCAGCACAAAAACCCCACGAGAACACTCGCAGGTGACGAGAAAAATCGATAGCCCCCCGTGGCAGAGAGCAACCCCCATCGCTCCAATACACGCTATTAATTTCCAGCCTGCCGTGTATCTGTCAGGTGACGAGAGGAGATGCAGGAATCTCTTTCTGATTAAACATTTTTTTTGTTCTGTATGTTATTTTTTGGTCTTGTGTGTTCTTGCTGACTGTGTTTAAGGTTTTGGTTGAGTGGGAAAGGGAAAAATAGTCTTGTGGACATTTTATCTTTCAATTTCAGCTGTATCATTTATTGTTTGTCCTCGGCATATTGCAGCAATCTGTGTTTTCCGTTCCCCAGTCCATTCCTGAGGGACACCAGACAGAAGCCAAAGATAAAATAACCCAGAATGCCAATGCACTAGTAGTTGCGTTACCGTTTTGTAAAGGGATTAATGGAAAGGAGGAGGCGAGAACCGGCTGGACAATATAAATTATATTTGATTAAAAACTTAAACAAAAAGACACAAACACACACACATATGACGGGACAGCTGCCTGTAAACGCTCTCTCTCGTTTGCACCACCGTCCACAGTTGGCCTTTTTACCTCTTGGAGGCTTGATTAGCCTGATAAGGGGCCGGGTGTCCCGACCCAGCCCCGCCCTACGCCCTGTCACATTCCTCCCTCGTTCTCTCAGGCCGGGTAGCCCCAGGCATGACGTACACCCCCCCCCACCCCCCTTCCCTGGGGGAGGGCGTGCCTTACGTCCCGTCTGACGGCAAGTCATCCCCGCCTTCCTGAATCTGGGAGGGGACAGGGGGAGGGAAGCAATAATAATTCAAATAGGGGGTACTTCCTGTAAACAGTGTAGTACCCCCAACAAAAAATAAAAACACTGTAAAATTTTAAAAAAGAGGGAAAGGCCAACGTGGAGCAGCAGCGGGGGAGAGAGAGCAGAGAGAGAGAAAGAAAAACACTTACTCGCCGGTTCTCCGATATGCCTTGGTCCTTGGCCACTCCTCCACCCTCTAACGGACAACTGCCACGCCTACCCGGGCAGATCGGAGGCAGTCATCGGGCCCCTGGCGGACGGAACATCCCACCATGTTCTCGGGGAATATAGTCTTGCATGATTAAGAATGCTTGAAACGCTGCATTTAAAGATAGACTGGATTCAGCACTTCAGTCAGCATTGTGTAAGCAAGCGGCACCCTCTAGCGGTCTGGGCAGCATTTTTACACAACTAAAATTGCATTATTACAGTAATTCTGAAATGATCTGAACGCAGCATAAATATAAAATTTAACTGGTGTGTAGATTTATGTTTTACGACTTCAAACATGGCTCATCCAATCAGAGTTTAGAGTTAAAGTTACGCGACCTCTTATTTATGGATGCTACCATGGCGTCAGGCATTTCATACACTATTTACAGTCGACAGGATGTCCACAGATAGTTGAACATTTGAGTGATGTCATAGAGGACACTTTCTCACAATAACAGTGAATGGTTGGTGCTGGCAGAATGCTTGCACTGTTATTCTGAGGGAAAACTATTGATTTTAATTTGATATCAAGAGTAAAAACACTGACAGAGTGACAGAGCTCATCACTCTCCGCTCACCAGAGAGCCAACGATAAGCCAAGTGTGAAGCACACGTCCGCGAGACATAAACAAGCCAAGCGTCAAATGACAGAGGAGAATGGGGAGGTGATGGATGTGTGATATGTGACGGGTAAACACTTGAACCCTAACTGGATGAATCGGAAGAGGGGGGTGTTTGGATAGGCCCCTCAAAGGGCCCAAGTTAATAAAGAGAGATTAAAAATAATATACTCAATATTGTCAGTATGTTTATATGACAATGTCTAATTTTAACACTTAAATTCAAACAAATAGCCTGAACCTTTTTTGGGTGAACAGTTTGTTCAAGTCCACATTCAATGCTCAGAGAACTGCATACATGCTCTGGATAAAGCTAGCCAAAGGTAGAGGAAAGTGAAGGATGGTGGTATAAATAAACTTGCGGATGAGCAATCATTCTGGGTAGTTATCAATCACTGCTCTGTGCTCACTGAGCGCAGAGTACATCATGACTCATTGAGCTAAGAGAACAGCAGTGTCAGTATCCCAGGAGTCATGGGTCAAACGCCACCCTTTCGTGCGCTCCATCACTCCAGCAAACATCCCGCATGATTATTCACACACACGCTCAGCTGGGCTCTAATGCTAAACAGGAAATGGGCTAGTCAATAGAGCTATGCCCAGACTGTCAATATGGGGGCTTGGCGCTAAAGAGTCCAATGCTCTTATATTGAGGCGACAGAGCTAATGCTACTGTATGTGCCCCTGTTAACAGAAGGTCATGTGACCTTTACCTGCTATCGAGACACTAGCGGCTACACTTGAAACCGATAGAAATATGGTCCTAATTCTAAGTTAAGGAGCAGTTTACTAGACTTTGAAAGCTTAATGAAATCAAAAATGTCTTTTAGTTCATAGTCTCAAAGCTAATGGACATCTATATTCTATCAGGAAGACTCGCAGACTTGAGTGAAATTTAAGATCACATTTATTTGTATAACGTCTCTCTTTGGCGTAAGGCCCGTCTGGCGGTCCGAAGAAGTTGTACTCGGAACCCGTCATATCCCGCCGGAGATAGGAGGCAGGGGCGAGGACTACCCCCGTGCAGGACGGGACTCAACAGGTGGTGGTGGGGTGGAGGAGGTTGCCGTGTTGGCACACTAAAACAGCAATGTGATAGATTGTGAACAGACTTATAAAGCAACGGCTTACATGTGATTGGCTAGGAGGTACCTAGCTAATGGCGCGATGATGTACACCTGCTAGTCATCCCGCTAGAACTACGCTGCCCTTACATTTCTAGTGTACTTTTATAAATTGAGAAACACATTTTAAGCAGGTATACGTATTTTAAATGTAAAATTTTCTCTTCTGGGAAAACAAGACTAAAAAAAATGTATGAATAATGCTGCATTAAACAGAATTTTGTCCAATCAAGTGCTCTCTAGAATTAACATGCCCCTCCCCCTAAAACAGCGCAACAGACCAGAAGTAAAAATCCCATTCATTTATCCCATAAATGAATTGTTTTTCAACGATAACTTTTATTCATAAATATAAATATTCATAAACAGACCTACCGTGAGCTATGAGGTTGTTCATCGATGGTATACGCTTCCGTTGAAGCAATCCGTCTGCGTTATTTCAACTTCACCATTTAAAAATCGTGTTTGAGGAATTTATGGTAAACAACTACATTACCCATGGTACAGCAGAGAAAGATCCACCAATCAGAGAACGATGGCCAACAAAACCCGCATAAACATGCCTCATAGCGACCGCACGCTCCCATTAGAAACTGTGAATGACGTAAGTCGGTCTCCCGTCGAGTTGGTCTCAATTCAATTACATCATTCACAATGCATCATGGGATTGTAGTTTGTGCTCTCACAAAAGACAGTAACAGACTTGTATCTTTGTCTTTATGTCCGATTTTCATTCAAATACTTTATGCCTCAAAACAAAGTTGGTGATGTTGTGATTCTCCTCGGAGTTGGTTGGTTTGGTTCATGTCTCACAACTCGTTTATGAAGGTGTAGCAGGTTCGTTATCTGGGCAATGAAGGAGTCAGGAGGCAGCAAACTGTCAACGTGAGTATTTTTATTACTATTCAGCATCGTTCACAAAACTTAAACAAAAAGGGCACTCTGTGGCCAATTAGTCACACACACACACACACACACACACACACACACACACACACAAACGAGTAAATGCTTCTTATCGAGCACACACAGGTACAGTCTCTCTCTGCTACTCTGACACCTCGTGCACCTTTTTATGTCTCCCTCTGCCATCACGACAAGAAACAGGTGTTACAGATAATGATCGAAGTGATGAGCCTCACCGCTCTCTCTCTCCCGCAGACAGATACAAGACCACGCCCCCATCACCACATAAGTCTATGGAACAAGTCACTTCTGGACTAGCAATAGCAAGTAGAGTATCACGGTTCATAATGGAGTAGTCAAAATCATGTCCTCCCAAGAACTTATTTAGAATGTGTTACATTGTTTAATAATCATGTGAAATATATTTATTGAAACAAATGGATTTCATGGTATGACTTTTGGTCTGATAAGTGGCAGAAAAAACATGTTTTAAGAGAACTTGTCATTGGCGTTACAATCCTTGCATCATTCGTGAGACAAAATGAAATAATAAAATAAATAACAACAAATCAAGTTGTCATTTATGAGTCAAAATAATGTCAATATGTAACAAAAAAAATGTACATATAAAGCTTATATGGGCGAAAACTAGACAGTTCAAAATGACTATAAAATGCAATATTTCGTAAATCGGAATGGTTATTATATATATATATATATTTTTTTTTTATATGACCCAATCAGTACCACCCTTATAAGCAGACTACACAGTCTGCGTAGGGCATTAACTCCCTAGGGGGGCACCATCTTACCCTAGGAGGGCACCAGAAAGTCCACCGGCTGCCCTTACTCGCACGTTATATGTTATTCCAGGTCTCGAAAGCAGTTGTGGAACACAGATGATCGCTTCATGCTCAAATCACGCAAACCCCTCTCTATAATATACAGAGCCATATATCATTTTAGTTTGACTTTTTATGGACATTATGTGGACCTATAGGATGCACATAGGCCTGCATATTATGTAGGATGCCATCATGTGTCATGGCTAAATCGGTCCGTAGGAAACTATAGACTTTTCCAGATTCTGGATTCCACCTCAACTTTTGTTTATAGCTGAAACATTTTTTCAGAGATGGCTTTGCCCTTGCAAGGACGTTCCTGACTTCGGGGGAAACTTTAAAAAGCTAATTATCTGCAAACTCCATGACGAATAGCTCAGATAACCTTATCCCTGGTGTGGAAAAAAGAAAAATAAAGCCATCAGCAGTTCTTAAAAAAGGGCCGCTGCTTCCATTCTGTGTGAGAAGGCCCAGTGCTCGCCGGGCACGGGCGAACCATCCATAATGTTTTGTGTCAACCTGGCAATTAGGAGAGATAATGTGCCTAACTGATGCCATCATCTCCTGTCTTTTGAAATGGTCTTTGGTGGGCTTCAAGCCAAGTGCTCATGCAACCTGTAATTTAGGCATTATCCTCATGAACATCGTTCCTTTTTAGTGTGGAATTCACAGCGATGGTAAACGTCCCACCAGGGCCTCGTTTACTATGTGGATCCTCGGCCTTCTTTTCACTGAACATTTGTTGAAAAAGACGTAGTATTGTGTCCTGTAGATATGGGAGATATCCAATGGGCATCAGCAAACAAAAAGCAATTTCAATCTCTTTTATTCAGTCTCACTTTACAATATAATGGATTTTTGTTCGCTATACAAACTGTAGATTAAAGATACTTTATTGGCACAACCAGCCGCATGTAGCTGCAATACTGACAGCAAATAAAGTGCATCTGCAAGCAAACATCTAAAAAATGCTTGATATGAAATAATCATTCTCGCTCACACACAGAAGGAAAATGATTTAGCTTCGTTTTATTGACAGAAAGAGAGATTCGACTGCTAACCGAACAAATTAAGGCCGGAAAATCCCCCCGCCCCCACCCACCCCCCGGCTGCGGCAAGTCAGCGACTGCAATTACAATCGACTCTGTGTTTGCAGAATTGTCTGCCAGATTTTTTCCACAAATCAATTTGTAATATGCAGGAACATGCATGAGATGCAATTTATTTTACACGTATGGAAATTAGTCATTCCCTGTTTGCCTTGTTGACATTTGAGCTCTGAGAATTAGCAATATTCGCATCCTCTGATTAACGGCGAGTGTGTGAAGGTCAATTCATTATCAAAAATAATATTTAAATATTAAACAGGTAAAGCTCTCCGTTTATAATCTCTTGTTTACATGAAGCTAACATTTGAGAGATGTGGTTTGGTTTTGTGCTAATATTATCTGGAATAAGAAACAGGAGATGTGTTGCACACAATCCTGGAGGCGCATCATTTCCTGGGCAGGATTTTTAATTAAACATGAATTTGAGGAAAACTGTAATCAAACCCAAATACTGTGCTCAAGAGCGAGCAACATAATGTTACAAAACGATCTACACTGCAAGTGCGCGACACGATAAAACTAGAGCGCTTCCATTTTATTTAGCGACGCTATCTACACCGCAAGTGCGCGACACGATAAAACTAGAACGCTTCCATTTTATTTAGCGGCGCCATCTACACCGCAAGTGCGCGACACGATAAAACTAGAACGCTTCCATTTTATTTAGCGACGCTATCTACACCGCAAGTGCGCGACACGATAAAACTAGAGCGCTTCCATTTTATTTAGCGACGCTATCTACACTGTAAGTGCGCGACACGATAAAACTAGAGCGCTTCCATTTTATTTAGCGAAGCTATCTACACTGCAAGTGCGCGACACGATAAAACTAGAGCGCTTCCATTTTATTTAGCGACGCCATCTACACTGCAAGTGCGCGACACGATAAAACTAGAACGCTTCCATTTTATTTAGCGACGCCATCTACACTGCAAGTGCGCGACACGATAAAACTAGAGCGCTTCCATTTTATTTAGCGACGCCATCTACACTGCAAGTGCGCGACACGATAAAACTAGAACGCTTCCATTTTATTTAGCGACGCTATCTACACCGCAAGTGCGCGACACGATAAAACTAGAACGCTTCCATTTTATTTAGCGACGCCATCTACACTGCAAGTGCGCGACACGATAAAACTAGAACGCTTCCATTTTATTTAGCGACGCTATCTACACTGCAAGTGCGCGACACGATAAAACTAGAACGCTTCCATTTTATTTAGCGACGCCATCTACACCGCAAGTGCGCGACACGATAAAACTAGAACGCTTCCATTTTATTTAGCGACGCCATCTACACTGCAAGTGCGCGACACGATAAAACTAGAACGCTTCCATTTTATTTAGCGACGCCATCTACACTGCAAGTGCGCGACACGATAAAACTAGAACGCTTCCATTTTATTTAGCGACGCTATCTACACCGCAAGTGCGCGGCACGATAAAATGGAAGTGTGGAACACAACAAAATTGGAATTCTACTGTCAATCAAAGCTGTATTCACTGTAAGCGTACGACTCGATATTTCATAGGAGTTTACATGGATATTTAACGATTTGAGAGATTCAATTTATTGTTCTGCCAACATCTAAAACTACAGATGATATCAATAATCAGACTGAATATTTATTTGATGCAGTAAATTTTGGATTAACGATTACAGCGAGTTAGTCTATCAGTAGCTTTGCTGTTGAGTTGAAATTGAATTTCCAGTGTACAATGAGGTTCTGTGACATGAATGTGATGTTGCGGCTCATATAGCGCCTGCACTATCCCGCTGCAGAGCTTTATCACCTCTGATATGTGTGCGCGCGCGTGTGTGTGTGTGTGTGTGTGTGTGTTACTGCTTAGTGGACCCCTCCGTCTTCTGTGAAATGAAATAGATGGCAATAAGCCAGGATTAAGTTAGAGTCCGGTTTAATTCCAACTTCCAGAATAACATCCGCTGTGAATCTGTGGAGGTGAAAAAGCCGCCACACACAGACTGTAGGTCTCACCACATCCTGGACGGTCTTCTGAATGTGTGTGTGTGTGTGTGTGTGTGTGTGTTCTGTCTATATACTGTTGCTACATATGTTCTTTTAAACAAGGCACTTAAAGCAACTTGGTATTACCATGTTTTTTGACATGTACAATGGTAAAACCATATAGTAGTTTTCTTTTAAGTACCTTGGAGTACCATCTACTGTAAATACATGAATGAAGAATTCTGCACCATGCTATTAATCAAAGTACCATGGTACTGCAATAGTGCTTTTTCTTTTACAAAAATGTACTTATATAGCGATTGGAAGCGCTAACCTGCCAATGGGAGCAACTTGGGGGTCAGTGTCTTTGTCCAAGGACACTTCGGCAATTGGAGTCAAGTGGGCCGGGAATCGAACCGCCAACCCTGCAATTAATGGCCGACTGGCTCTACCACCTGAGCCACAGCCGCCCCACAATATAGTGACAGCATCAGATGGTTAGACCACAATATACCATATGTAGCACTTTTGTACATTTTGGTTAATGTTGTGACTGCTTAGAGGTACCAAGACATGCACAAATACCATATTATTGGACATTTACCATGGTAAGACCCTTGTACTTGGAATACCATGTAAATACTGTGGAAATGAAAATGGTAATTATTAAGTACCATAATATTACCATCTGATGACAAATGTACCGTGGTACCCAATACTATTTTTGTAAAGGTGTTTAGATGGAAATCACAGTTACCATGGTACATTTTACTGTTTCATACCCCGCAGAAACATTGAAATACTTATTAAATTAATATCTATAAATAATATGTTATGTTGCGTTCAAACCAAGTCTCTCTGGGTCACTTTGCGTACAAGCTACAGCCTAGTGAAGGAAGCTCTTCTCTTTGCATTTGAAGACCTCTGACTTGGATATATATATATATATCCAGAGATGTTGGAGCACGGTTCTGCCAACCCCTTCCGTAAGCAGGGTGTCGACAGATGGGAGATAATAGCATTTCCAAACTTTCCATTTAGAGGATTAAAATGTAGCAGTGGCCGCAACCCCCTTTACATTGAGACAGGAGGGGCCTCTGGAGCCAGGACCATATGCGTGCTCGGACAGCACAGCCAGAGGGGCCGACAACACAAGTCCTTCAGTGACTGACCCTGAGATTTCTCTGGCACAGTGCCTCCTTTCTCTCTATCTGTTTCGCTAGTGTTTCTCTGTCAGCCAACTACAGTACTCATACTATTTCTGCAGTATGTACACTGCGTGAACCATCTTCATGGGGGGGTAGTTTCGCCATCAGACCGGTAGGGACAGTGTCCCTTGATCGTCTAGTTGTCAGACAGGGCAAGGGCAACACTAGTTATTGGGGAGGCAAATCTAGAGGGAAAATCCCATTATCACAGTTATCCATTTAATCAGCATTCTGAAGGATTAACTGACCTATTATTGTAAACAAATTTAAAGGAGATATTTCTACTCATCTTAAATCCCACTTTAAGGTTTACGAACTGCTACAATGTTACTTGTTGTATCAACAAGCTAGATTAGTGTGGTGTCCAAACACAATTACATTGCGCATAGAAAAAGTCTCTTCCTTAAAGAGGGCACGGATTCAAGCTTTATCCTGATCACATTATTGCTTAATGGAGAATTATGTCAGAGCATCAGGGTTTTTTAATTATCTGGTCGGCAAGTCCATTTATAAGGGTAGCGAGACCAGATAAAGGCTGCATATGTCTGTCGACCACAAGCCGTAATGAATTTACAAGCCCCCTCGCAAAGCAGGAGTTTAAACAATTAAGAATGCTTGAAAATTGATCAAAGCAAAGGTGGTGGGTGGTGGAGATAGCGTCCTTGTAGTTCAAAAGGAACAGAATATCTAACTTTAGTCAATGGAGGATGAAAGTAAAAACAGAGGTGTGGAGAGCCAGAGAAAATCCTATTTTGGCCAGAATGTTTGGTAAGACGTTAATTTGAGATAAAGCACAAACAGTGTCACAACACTACAACTAAGCGACTCAACACCAAGAAACTAGAATGCTCTCGTTAGAGCCTTCTTTCGCCTCCTTGGAGTTTCGGTCAGCCTATTTTCTGGGTATCATCCTCAGACTAATGGCTAAAAAGAGAGACATATCCAGGAGATTCCTCAGGAACATACGCAACCAGAACCAGCATGAGTGGAGCCGCTTCCTCCCATGGGAGAGTATGCCCAGAACTCCTAGCACAATCCCTCCATGGGACTCACCTCCTTCCAATGCATCCTTGGCTACCAACCTCCGGTGTTTACCTGGTCGGGTGAGCCATCCGAGTTGCCAACTGTAGACTAATGGTTTAAGACTAGTGAGGGAGTCTGGAACGTGGCCCACATCCGCCTTCAACGGGCCATCAGACGGCAGAAAACTCATACTGATATGGCTCTCCACCCAAGACATCAAACTTTGAACACTATATAAAAAATGTCCTGCTACATAGGTTCCTTCACAATCACCCACCATGTTAACCCGGTCACTTACAGTCACCAACTACCTCCACACAATCGAATAGGACCCCACTTCCATGTCTCATTATTAAAACCTTACCAGCCCTCTATCTCCTTACTCCTGAGATTCAAACGAGGAGCGTGCCCCTACTCCGCCGGTGCAGGGCCGGTTGCAGTACCTCGTGAACTGAGAGGGGTATGGTCCTGAGGAGCGGTCGTGGGTTCCCAGAGATGACATCCTCGACACGGCCCTCCTCACTGAATTCCAACTAAAACACAGAGATCGACCTGCTCCTCATCCGCGGGGTAGACAGCGGCATTGGGGGCGCCTGTGGAGGGGGGGGGTACTGTCACGCCTTGATTGGTCTCTCCTCTCCCTGACACCATCCACTCCAGTTCCCCAGACTATTGAACCACGTTTTCCCTCCATACCTGTTCCCCATTGACTAAACAGCACTCCACACTATATATACACACACACACACACACACACACACATACACTCCCTGCACTCTCTGTCTAGTCATCAGAGATATCCTGGACTCCTGTTTGTCTACAACCTGTGAGTGTTCTCTATTTAAGTGGTTCTCTATACGAGTGGTGGTGGCATAGTGGGCTAAAGCGGGCTAAAGCACAGAAATTGTAAGCAGAAGGTTGCTGGTTCGACCCCCACAGCCACCACCATTGTGTCCTTGAGTTAATACACTTAACTCCAGGTTGCTCCGGGGGGATTGTCCCTGTGATAAGTGCTCTGTAAGTCACTTTGGATAAAAGCATCTGCCAAATGCATAAATGTAAATGAAGTTATTTCTCTTTGTTTTGGCCTGTGCCTTTGTCTTTTTGTATTCTTTGGTTACTGTTTTATTTGTGGAATAAAGTCCCAGCATGTGGGTCCACCTTACACTCGGCGTTGTCATCTTCGCGACAGCAAGCCGGCAAATGTCAAGGAAAGGCGAGAGGTTTGAAAGAGCTAATGTTCCCAGAACAGGGTTAAAAATCTGTTCTCACAGCTAGCAAATACAATTTTGCCGCCCCCTCCAGCTCTACGGCACCAAACAGGAGGAATATGTTTACTTGTTTAATTTCTTTTTCATGTAATGTTGACCCGGAGGGCTGCAAATATTTCCCCTGCTCTCGTGCACTCTACGTGATGATTAAATTCAATTTTATTCAAATGAAATCTCCCTCTCTGTGCTGGCAAAGGCAAACACACATAAACACACACTTCCACAGATAATTACAGAGCGAAAGCATTTCTCTAATTACAATCCTAGGAGAAATAGAAGGAAACAGTGAAAGATGAAGGTTTTCCTCAGAGGGGAGTGCGGCGCTGACAGACACGCACTGTAATAACTGTGTGATTAGAGTTATGATTACACTATGACCCACAGATACCAGGAATTAGATCATACTGCATATATATCTACATGTCAGCCAGTCATTGAGGTTTATAGCGTCTACATGTCATCAGAGAGAATGAGCAAAACTGAAGGGAACATCTAGACAGCCTACAGAGGCTTCTGATCATAGTGCAACGCTTTTAGCTAGCTAGCTAGACTTTTTACCAAGCGTTTTGATTTCTTCCGCGAAGCTGACGGTTCACCACTATCCTTAAAGGTTTTAATAATGCGTTGGACAGTTCTTAACACAATTCCAGTGATTTCGGAAATCTAATTGTTGTCTTTGCTTGATGGAGGCCAGCAATTTGCCCCTTCAGAGACACGTGGACATCTTTCTACGACCACGGGATCATCTTCCAACGTGGGTGTTTACGAAATGAGAAGCTACACACTGCATCACTGTTGCCAGCTGAAACATATTAATCACTGCAATAATGATCCAATAGACTGAAGTATATTTGGCAGGGCAGTGTATATACGGTTTGAAGGTCACCATTTAAAAAGTTCTGACTAGTGATTAGCAAGACAGAACGACTCATGATTTGGTACTTGCCAATGCTAATCTGTATCTAGTAATATTAATGAAGGGGGAGGGGGTCATTCACAATTTAAATGTAAAATGTATCTGCTAAAGGTTAATTTTGTCAACATTTAACACAGTAGTTGGCCTCAGAGTTAATAGACATGAACTACAAGCCACCAAACTTCAATTTTGATTTCATGACGTATTTAAAGGTGTTTCACAGGTTGAAGGCTAATTGTTTCGTAAATGAGGTTTTATGCAGCAGAATTAGTTGAGGTCAAAGGACACTACTTTAGCTGATCTGAGACCAGTCTTACTATGTGTATATTAAAACAGTGAGAGTAAAAAATTACAAGATCTATGGAGAAAGTTGAATCTCTGTATTACTTGCCAAAGATGTTGAATGTGTCTGTCTCTGTCAAAATCACCTTATTTTGGAGCACTTTGTTTGTAGCAATTTACACTATTAAACTCGATGGGCGTTGAGATGGTGCAGACTGATGCACATACCATCGATTCACAACCTCAAAGCTCATGGTTGGTCTTTCTTTTAAGGTTTAAAGGTTATTGTTAAAAATAAATTCCCTTATAAAGAAAATGTGTGCTCTATTATTATGTTTTTTTGGACATGTACTGTACCGTGATAATACCATGGTATTCTTGGAAGTACCCTATAATATCAGGTACACTGCCAAGAAAAAGTATGTGAACCCTTTGGAATTAGCTGGTTTTCTGCATTAATTGGTCATAAAATGTGATCTCATCTTCATCAAAGTCACAAGTATAGACAAACACAATGTGCTTAAGCTAACAACACACAAACCATTATAATCTTTCATGTCTTAATTGAACACATCACATTAAACATTCACAGTGATGTGGAAAAAGTAAGTGAACCCTTGGATTTAATAACTGGTCGTTACTCCTTTGTTAGCAATTACCTCAACCAAGCATTTCCGGTAGCTGTGGATTAGACCTGCACAACGTTCAGACGGAATTCATATTTTCCTCAATGATGGCAAGCGGTCCAGGCCTGAAGCAGCCCCAAATCATGATGCTCCCTCCGCCGTACTTCGAAGTGGGGATAATGTTTCCATGTTGGTATGTGGTGCCCTTTTTACACCATACGTTGTGTTGCGTGTTCTTCCCAAACAATTCAACCTTAGTTTCATCAGTCCACATTTTCCCAGTAACGTTGTGGAGTGTCATGGTGGTATTTGGCAATCTTCAGGTGTGCAGCGATGTTTTTGTTGGAAAGCAGTGACTTCCTTCTTGGTGTCCTGCCATGAACACCATACTTGTTTAATGTTTTCCATATGGTAGACTCATGAACAGAGATGTTAACTAGATCCAATGATTCTTCAAGTCTTTATCTGTCACACTAGGGCTTTTTTTACCTCATTGATCATTCTGCGGTGTTCCCTTTGAGTCATCTTGGCTGGACGGCCACTTCTAGAGAGAGTACCTATAGTACTAAATCATCTCCATTTATAGACAGTTTGTCTAACAGTGGACAGATGAATATCTAACGGCCACTTCTAGAGAGAGTACCTATAGTACTAAATCATCTCCATTTATAGACAGTTTGTCTAACTGTGAACAGATGAATATCTAACGGACACTTCTAGTGAGAGTACCTATAGTACTAAATCATCTCCATTTATAGACAGTTTGTCTAACAGTGGACAGATGAATATCTAACGGCCACTTCTAGTGAGAGTACCTATAGTACTAAATCATCTCCATTTATAGACAGTTTGTCTAACTGTGAACAGATGAATATCTAACGGCCACTTCTAGAGAGAGTACCTATAGTACTAAATCATCTCCATTTATAGTCAGTTTGTCTAACTGTGAACAGATGAATATCTAACGGACACTTCTAGTGAGAGTACCTATAGTACTAAATCATCTCCATTTATAGTCAGTTTGTCTAACTGTGGACAGATGAATATCTAACGGCCACTTCTAGTGAGAGTACCTATAGTACTAAATCATCTCCATTTATAGACAGTTTGTCTGTGGACAGATGAATATCTAACGGACACTTCTAGTGAGAGTACCTATAGTACTAAATCATCTCCATTTATAGACAGTTTGTCTAACTGTGGACAGATGAATATCTAACGGCCACTTCTAGTGAGAGTACCTATAGTACTAAATCACCTCCATTTATAGACAGTTTGTCTCTAACTGTGGACAGATGAATATCTAACGGTCACTTCTAGAGAGAGTACCTATAGTAAATCACCTCCATTTATAGACAGTTTGTCTCTAACTGTGGACAGATGAATATCTAACGGTCACTTCTAGAGAGAGTACCTATAGTACTAAATCATCTCCATTTATAGACAGTTTGTCTAACTGTGGACAGATGAATATCTAACGGTCACTTCTAGAGAGAGTACCTATAGTACTAAATTATCTCCATTTATAGACAGTTTGTCTAACTGCGGACAGATGAATATCTAACAGCCACTTCTAGTGAGAGTACCTATAGTACTAAATCATCTCCATTTATAGACAGTTTGTCTAACTGCGGACAGATGAATATCTAACGGCCACTTCTAGTGAGAGTACCTATAGTACTAAATCACCTCCATTTATAGACAGTTTGTCTAACTGCGGACAGATGAATATCTAACGGCCACTTCTAGTGAGAGTACCTATAGTACTAAATCACCTCCATTTATAGACAGTTTGTCTAACTGTGGACAGATGAATATCCAAACTCTTCCAGATAATTTTGTAACCCTTTCCAGCTTCAGGCAAAGCAACAATTCTTGATTGTGAGATTTCTTTTTTTTTTGCGAGGCATGGTCCACGTCAGCAGCTGCTTCTTGTCAATAGCAAACTCAAAATGTTTGAGTGCTTTTTATAAGTCAAAGCAGCTCTAACTCACACCTCCAATCTTGTTTCATTCATTGGATACTGGGTTTGCCAATTCCTGACACTAATTAGCTTTTGTTGACATCATTAGCCTAGGGGTTCACATACATTGCCAACATACACTGTGAATGTTTGAGTGGTGTATTCAGTATGTGCAAGAACAAATGTTTAATTATTGTAACTTAAAACCAGATTTTAAGACAAATTAATGCATAAATGCAGGTCATTCCAAAGGGTTCACATACTTTCTCTTGCCACTATAAATCCCATGGTACAAATTAATTAAAATGGTAAATATCAAAGTTACAATAGTATTACCATCCGATACATCCCCTGTACCATTATACAGCTAAAGGACATTTTGGTGGAAATGAAGCCTACCATGATTACTTTTCTAACAGGCTGCATTATTAGTCAAAACATGTTTTGGACAATAAAGGTTTTTATAGTCAGAGCAAGAAATTAGTTAAAAACATTATGTACTTAATGCGTGTGTGTAAAGTCGCCGATAAATTGAGTCAAGACTGCAATAATAGTTCCATGACTAGACAAACATGCACTTCATTAACATGTCAGTAACTCATGACACTGTTTTTCATTAAACTCAGAGAATGAATTATCTCAAACACACACACTCTCACACAAGAAGATCCTTCCTCCAAAACAAGTACACACTCTGATAAACACTTAAACTGTGGTTATGTTAGGAATAACGTACATCTACAAGTATTTCACTACAAATGTATACACTACTTTTATTTCTGCAGTATGCAGGGTGTATCCTTATTATGCTAATATTCTGAAACAGAACACATTATACAACACTAACTAGTTAGCATGCTAAACGGACTGTATGCTATATGCTAGTGTGCTACATGCTATATTTTGACTAGCCAATAGTTCTATGTTATTCTCAATGCTTCTATAGTATATAAATATGGCAGAAATATTACGTTTTAGCACGCTAATATGAACGTAGCCATACTGTATTTTGTTCGCGCATGGTATGTGAATCAGAACACAAAATTCAAAGCTAAATGCTTAGCATAAATTTAGTGACAGGAGTACGTGACATTGTTGTCACATGAACTCAACACATTGTGTGTTTAATTAGTTTATTAGCTTAAGTAGCATCTTGCTAATTTTATTTTGTATTTTTTTATGTAAAATGTCTTATCTTTTGCCAGTCTGACCAAACAATATGCTAAGAAAGAGATGCTAAAAATTGAGATATTACTTCGGATTTATTGCACATAGTATGAGTTGTGTGGTATTATGCTATTTCAAACACAGAAATCATCATAAATGACCTTTGTGCTTAAAAAAATCCAACATTTGTTTAAGTTTACGGCTATGTTTGCATATGCACAGTACATGCACAGTATACACTGTATATTGCATACTTGTGAAATTGTGCATTTTGTGCAACAGAATGCATACTTAAAATATGCATACTATGCACAGATGAAATTCTGTATACTGCAAGTATGAGTAGTATAGTAGTATGCTATTCCAAGCACGGACCAAGTCGATATGACTTTCATGTGACAGGTTGATCTCACTTGGCCAGATCAAAATTCTCATTTTGTTTTTTATTAGCCCAATCTGTAATATCAAAGCAGTCTTGTCTATGCCTAAATGCATTTTAATATCATTAATTGCAAATCTTGCGTGTTTCCAGCTCTCTGTTCCAGGCGTAAAGACACGCAGACTGAATTTCAATACCACCTGTGCAGAGAGAGACAGGCAGGTCAGAGCGATATAGTCATTTGCAGCTCTGTTGCACTGGCAGAATTTGTCTTCGGCGAAATCGGTCCAGTGGCTGTAATTAGGGTGACCGCACTCACATCAAATGGGCTGACCATGGCGACAGTGTTGCCAAGGATCACACTGAGCAGTGCTCTCGACTCACCGGCCCGGTTTCATTTGCTGACTTCAAAATAACTAACATCAAAGAGTCAGATCCAGATGCAGATCACGTCTCTCAACAACAACAGAAAGAGTGAGACAGAGAGAGAGACAGAAAGAGAGGGACTCATAGAGATACATCAACAGACGGACAGACAGATAGTTGAGTCAAATCTTTTAAATCTGATTCTTTTGTGCAGTGTGCCCTCTGAGTAATTTTGGCTGGACGGCCACTTCTAGTGAGAGTACCTATAGTACTAAATCATCTCCATTTATAGACAGTTTGTCTAACAGTGGACAGATGAATATCTAACGGCCACTTCTAGTGAGAGTACCTATAGTACTAAATCATCTCCATTTATAGACAGTTTGTCTAACTGTGGACAGATGATATCTAACGGCCACTTCTAGAGAGAGTACCTATAGTACTAAATCATCTCCATTTATAGACAGTTTGTCTCACTGTGGACAGATGAATATCTAACGGCCACTTCTAGTGAGAGTACCTATAGTACTAAATCATCTCCATTTATAGACAGTTTGACTAACTGTGGACAGATGAATATCTAACGGCCACTTCTAGTGAGAGTACCTATAGTACTAAATCATCTCCATTTATTGACAATTTGTCTGTGGACAGATGAATATCTAACGGCCACTTCTAGTGAGAGTACCTATAGTACTAAATCATCTCCATTTATAGACAGTTTGACTAACTGTGGACAGATGAATATCTAACGGCCACTTCTAGTGAGAGTACCTATAGTACTAAATCATCTCCATTTATAGACAGTTTGTCTCACTGTGGACAGGTGAATATCTAATGTCCACTTCTAGTGAGAGTACCTATAGTACTAAATCACCTCCATTTATAGACAGTTTGTCTCACTGTGGACAGATGAATATCTAATGTCCACTTCTAGTGAGAGTACCTATAGTACTAAATCATCTCCATTTATAGACAGTTTGTCTAACAGTGGACAGATGAATATCTAACGGCCACTTCTAGAGAGAGTACCTATAGTACTAAATCATCTCCATTTATAGACAATTTGTCTAACAGTGGACAGATGAATATCTAACGGCCACTTCTAGAGAGAGTACCTATAGTACTAAATCATCTCCATTTATAGACAGTTTGTCTAACAGTGGACAGATGAATATCTAACGGCCACTTCTAGTGAGAGTACCTATAGTACTAAATCATCTCCATTTATAGACAGTTTGTCTAACAGTGGACAGATGAATATCTAACGGCCACTTCTAGAGAGAGTACCTATAGTACTAAATCATCTCCATTTATAGACAGTTTATCTAACTGTGGACAGATGAATATCTAACGACCACTTCTAGTGAGAGTACCTATAGTAATAAATCATCTCCATTTATAGACAGTTTGTCTAACTGTGGACAGATGAATATCTAACGACCACTTCTAGAGAGAGTACCTATAGTACAAAATCACCTCCATTTATAGACAGTTTATCTAACTCTGGACAGATGAATATCTAACGACCACTTCTAGTGAGAGTACCTATAGTACTAAATCATCTCCATTTATAGACAGTTTGTCTCACTGTGGACAGATGAATATCTAATGTCCACTTCTAGAGAGAGTACCTATAGTACTAAATCATCTCCATTTATAGACAGTTTGTCTAACTGTGGTCAGATGAATATCTAACGGCCACTTCTAGAGAGAGTACATATAGTACTAAATCATCTCCATTTATAGACAGTTTGTCTAACAGTGGACAGATGAATATCTAAGCTATCTAAAAATCCTTTTCTGCATATCGCGGCCCTCTTCAGCTAGTCGCGGCCTGTTCGGTATTACATGACAGCCCTTTTCAGCTTATCGCCGCACCTTCACTCCCGTTTCGCGGCCGGCCCACCGGGAAAGTCTCGGTTCTCCCTATGGCCAGTCCGCACCTGGATGCCATGTAGGCCTGGATGTTTCTCAACTCCTAATGTGTTTTTCTGCTACAGTACAAATTAACTGATAGATTTATAAATACTTAGTTACTGTAGTTAAGTAGTTTTTAATTATTTATACGTTACCAGAGTATAAATATTTCTGTTGACTTTCACTTTTACTTCACTACATTTTGACAAAACATAAAAAAATGTATAGGCCTACTTTTACTCGGATTCACTTCTCCAGACCCTTTCATTACTTTTGCGACTAAACAACGCTAATACAATGCATGGTTAATGATGTCCAAATCATTTGAGTTTAATCTTTTGAATTTTATTCTTTCGATTCTGTTGAATCGGTTAAAAAAGCTCACAGAGTTAATTATTAAGGGAATCGATTAACGAATCTGAATCAAATCATAAATTAACGCTGGAGTTTTCACTTCATAATTTGACTCTTATTCACTTCTCCAGACCCTTTTATTACTTTTGCACAAAAGACTGCTAATAACTGCATGTGGAGCGATAGTGATGTGCAATTCGGAAATAAATCATTTGAATGTGGTTCTTTTCAATTGGTTGAAAAGAAGACCAAATGATTCATTTAGGGAATCGATTCGTGAATCAAAATTAAAATCATAAATTAACCCTGGACAGCATGTGTTGTGTCTCCATTTTAGAATCTAAAGAGAATTAATGCAAGTTTTAAACAGTTTTTGGCAATTTTTTTTTAAAATTAAATGGAATTGAGTACGTTTTGGCCTTAAAGGGACAGTTCACCCAAAAATGAGAATTCTCTCATTTACTCACCCTCGTGTCATCCCAGATGTGTATGACTTTCTTTCGTCTGCAGAACACAAATGAAGATTTATAGAAGTGTATTTCACCTCTGTTCAATGCTAATGAATGGTGGCCAGAAATTTAAAAAGGTCCAAAAAGAAGATAAGCAGAAACAAATGATTCATTTTGGGAATCAAATCACGAATCTGAATCAAAATCATAGATTAACCCTTGACAACGAGTGTCTAATCTACATAGAATTCATGCAAGTTTTAATGTGTGTTTTGCGTTGTCTAATGAAGTTATGTGTGATAACATTTGTTCAAGTCTCCTGCCTTCCCTTGAGAACGGTTATATGTAAGATAGGCAGATAGATATCTGACCGACAGACAGACAGAAAGTCACTCAAACCTGCCGTGTGCTTAACAAACAAGTCTATTTATGCAAAGCCAAACACCGTCACTTTCATAAGACGGCTTTATTTCCTGCAACCTGTTCTATTATAAGTCACAGCTGTATATGTGTGATACACTCTTTGCACCATTGGGTTAAAGCCTTTTGAGCTTAAACTAACACACACACACACACACACACACAGCGAATCATAAATGCAGGTGTCACTTCACATTTCTTCACTTTGGCCCCAACAGAGGCAACTGCGTCCTTAAATATCTCACATTCTCTTTTATAAGCACAATAAAGATTTCGTAACGAGGTGATGTTTGTTTATGGACATAGTGTACGACTGTCACAGTCTAATGGCATCGTGCATAATGAGATATACAGATAAAAGCTTTTTGTGAATTTCAATGAATGTTCATGACTTTTCCAATTATTTAAAATGATCATTGATTCAGACCGATTCAATAATGAATCATGATTTGTGATCTGATTCAAATGATTCTTTGAAAAGAAACAATTCAAAAATGTCCGACATCTTGTAAGTTTGATTGAATCCAAGCAAACAAACTGTCATCTTGCAGTTAATACATTATGAGGTCATAATGGTGCGTTCACATAAAACGCGAAGCGAGCGTTTCGCACGGTGCGATTACATACAAAGTCAATGCAAAGATGCGAATAGGCGCGTCTCGAACACGTGAAATCGCTTCATGAAATTTTTCAACTCGAGCGAAAAATCTGCATGACGTTGTCGCGAAAGCCTATCAGCATTGAGATTGTCCGGATGTCATTTGTCATAGCGGTGTGTGGAGACCCGGAACTGTATGACACAACGTCATACATGTACAGAGACCGGACAAATAAAGACATCGCTTGGAGGAAAGTGAGCGAGGAAGTTGCGCGTGAAAATATGCGCATCTACTTGATTCCAGCTATTGGTTGAACTTTACTATGAACCAAGTCGTAGAAGCCCCGCCTCCTGTCCTTTTCCGGAAGAGAAGCGGGAACACTCGCGGGTTCGCGTTACTCGCGCGGACGCGTGTTTCAACACACATTTGCAATCCAGCAGTCAAACTCGCGCGAGCAATGTGAGGCGAAACTTTTCATTGCGATGTGAACACACCATAAGAGCTGCATATAACTATAAAAATATTTTACAATTCTAAAACAAATGCCTTTCCAGGCATAGAAAATACCATTTTAAAATTCCCTGGTATTTCCTGCTTTTCTATCACTATGGGAAGCATGTAAGAAAAACACACAAACATGAAGCACAATTTCACTTCACATTTTATTAGAATCTTTCTAGTACTTCTGCACAGATCAACATTTGCCGTCATCAGTATGCGAGCTGTTGCCGATTAAATAATTGAATTTCCGCCATTCCTGTTAACACAAACCAGAAACCCCAGGAACAGAAGAGTACGAATGCCACCGACACACTGTGTCCAGTCTTAGAACGACTGTTGACGTTGTATAACATTTGCAATATGACAAACAACGTCTGACGTCAGTCGTGAGAGGAGTGGTGAGGTCGTAACATCGAACGGAGGACTTACTTTCCGAAGACTTGCCGATGTTATTCGGATTTAAAGAACTCATTGTTAAAGGGCAGAGGCCATGAAAAAGAAATACAAAACAATTAAGACCATTGAGATTTAACGATGGGCGGAGCTACTATGAGTACCAATAGGGGGAAGTCCAGTGCCCCCAGGTTTTGGGGGAAATTATCACATTTTAAGAATTTTGTTTTGCATGTGACTTTAATTTGTAGTTTACTTCAGAAAACAACGGCTTGACCAAGTCGATCACTTCAGCAGTGAACTGACATATCATAATGGGTAACGCCCACTTGTCTGCCTTGCAGCAAATCAGATAGGACTCTGTGAACCTTATTAATTACTGCTCGCCCACCTCAAAACAACGACAAAATCCAAATCCAAAGCTACAAGCCTCGATCCATTTATTGAGTGCGACATGGCATTTGAAAAGACCTGACAGTACACTGAAAGTTATATTGAGGACAAACAAGAGCAAACTCATGATTAAGACATCTAGTATGTACAAGTCATCATGGGCTATGTGACCCAGCGCGCCCCTCAGAAGTCCGAGACCTCTATAGCACCGTGAGAAGGCGGTTTGCGTAAACAACTATACGTTCCAATGTACGCAACTTTATTCAATCTCTTGAATAAAAATGATAAATGCAACTTTTTTTTTTCCCCCATCTTTCGACATTATGTTCCAAAGTTTCACCAAATAAAAATCGATAGAAATAATAGCAACAGCAACAACAGGAATTATAATAAAAACAGACAAGTTGAATAGAATTCAATATCAATGTCTACGTTTACCAAGTATGCTACAAAAACAAATGCAATCTTCCGGTGCTGAAAAACATTTTATAGTCGATTATAGTCGCTAGAAGAATACATGAAGACGTGATAATCTATCGTAACACAGATGTGTACGCTAACTGAAACCCATAGCTTCTTATGCTGCCATAATTGCAATTTCTTTATACAAATATTAAATCTATATGTGACAAAAGACATTTAAATATACTTTAAATCCCATTTCCCCAGCTAAAAGCCTTCCTTTGACCCAACAACCCTTGAGTACAAAGAAAAATACCTGAAACTGTACAGATACAGACTGTCTATTTGATCTGCGACTGGTTAGAATGACATTTTAGACATTTTGGCTTGAATTAGAAAAATATTTAGTACGTAATAGAGAAAAACAGGTATAAATAAAACGGCACAGAGTGAATGATTATCCATCCAAAAAACACAAACATATGGTGGCTCTTTCCAAGAAAGAGAGACAGAGCGAGGGATCGTTGAAGGGTCGGAAGAGGGTGGTGTCCCCCAAGGCTATGTACTGGGTCCTTTTTTGTTGTAGTCCAAGACGACAACACATGCGTCTCTCACGCGTGCCGTTCGTAGGCATGAGACTCAGATTAGCACAACAGCGAATAAATGAACAAGAGAGACATGCAGTGGATGAGTTAGAGCCTATAAGCATTGATGAATCACCAGTAGCACTAGATGAGGCTTTAATACATCGATTCCGTGCCTTGTTCGCCTTCCTCGGGTGGAAAGTCAGAGTTAAGGAGGGACTCCATGTAGGCTACGTAGCTGGAGCTGTGAGTGAAGCTTTCGTTGGGTTGAGGCCCAGGGGCTTGGGCAGGTTGGTTGGGCGCTGGGGCAGTTAAGGTGGGCATTTGGGCAGAAATGGTGAGCATTGGGTCAGGTAGGGTAGCGGGGGGCAGGCAGGGGGCAGTGCTGGTGTTTGGAGTAATGCTATTGGGCAGGAAAGCAGTGGCTAAATCTGAAGGTAGTGCAGAGGGCTCAATGGCTAGCGTAGGGGGCGGGGTTGGCAGACGTGGACGTTTTGCGGCCAGAGGTTCGTCCGATGGCTGGTTCTGAGGTGGTTGCTGGTTCCCAATTGTCTGTAGAACAGAAAACAAAAAAAACATCCATCATGACTGTCTGTGACATCACTACGGGTGTCTCAAAATGGGCTCAAACTTCACTTTTGAAATAAAAATAACAGCACAAGGAAATGACGACTACAAAAAGAAAAAGGTCTAAATTAAAGGGGCAATGTGGGATTTCTGTACCACAAGTGGCGTCAGATAGAATTGCATAAATAATCAAATTTCCTTGCCATTCTGCACTGAAAATTGGTCAAATATTTGGAGAAACTGTAAAACTTGGACTTCGACTTTACGTAAAAACTAGTGCGGTTGAATTTAACGCTTTAACGCAAAATTTGTTTAATGCCGTTAACATGTAATATGACCCTTTTAATAAACCGTAGTTCGTGAGAAGCGAGTCAATTCGTGCAAACGCCACTAATGTCACATGCATTGACCATCAGGAAAACAGATGATGGGAGACATTATGCCGATACCTGCGCAAGTCTGCGTTCTGCGACTGCTACCGCGTACTTGAATAACGTATAACGCGCCAGTGAAGCAACCGGTGGAGTTCTGGTGCCCTACATAGACTGCATAATAGGTGTATAGGGAGAGGCGGTACTTCGGCTAACAGATACGCTGCTGCTGTCTCCAAGGTTCTGTCACAGTGTCTCTGTTTGATAGTGCACTAGACAATGCAGTGGTTTGGCTGGAACCCTGCAGGTACTCTACACTGTCAAAATGTAATCCCACTGGTTAAAATTGTGACGGAGTCTAAAAGGAGTTTGTGATGTATTTGTCCATTGTAAATGACAGTGCAGACATTTATGCATGAGCGGTGCAAATAGTCACATGACCAAAGCTATTTAATTCCCACTGTGCTCCTGGAAACACTCCAAAATTGTCAAAATTCCATAGAAAAAGCGAATAAATCCTGTCAATATACACTTAAAACTACCATATTTTGTACATAATTTGAATTAAGTTATGTTGTTCATGTGAATGACTGAAAAATACATGTGGATGAAGCATATTTTGTCCACTCATGTTTATAAAGATATTGCGATTAATTGCGATTAGCTACAAAAAATCATGAGATTATTCATGCTAAAATATTGTAATCGTTTGACAAACCTAGTAAAAACTAGTGGATGACCGATATGTTTTTTGTTTGTTTCTTTTCTCCCCAATTTGGAACGCCCAATTCCCAATGCGCTCCAAGTCCTCATGGTGGTGTAGTGACTCGCCTTAATCCGGGTGGCGGACGACGAATCCCAGTTGCCTCCACGTCCGAGACCGTCAATCCGCGCATCTTATCACGTGGCTTGAGCACGTTACCGTGGAGACGTAGCAAGCGAGGAGGATTCACGCCATCCACCGCGGCATCCACGCACAACTCACCACATGCCCCGCTGAGAGCGAACCACATTATAGTGACCACGAGGAGGTTACCCCATGTGACTCTACCCTCCCTAGCAACCGGGACAATTTGGTTGCTTAGGAGACCTGGCTGGAGTCACTCAGCACGCCCTGGATTCAAACTCACGACTCCATGTGTGGTAGTCAGCATCAATACTCGCTGAGATACCCAGAACCCCCGATATGGTTTTTTTAAATGGCTGATGCCGATATCCAGAGAGCAGGGTGGCCGATAGGCTGATACAATACCAATATGCCACACAATTTAATATAGTAACAAACATAAAAATGCAACAATAAAAAAACTGTTTCTTCAGTTTTCCATTTAGTCATCAAATTTGAGGGCATTTATTTGCCCATGAAGAAATTGTTAATATATTCTCCCTTGGTCTTGGTCTTGACTCGGTCTCGCCCTGCCTTGGCCTTGACTCGGTCTCGATACACTCTGGTCTTGGCCTTGACTCGGTCTCGCCCTGCCTTGGTCTTGGCCTTGACTCGGTCTCGCCCTGCCTTAGTCTTGGTCTTGACTCGGTCTCACCCTGCCTTGGTCTTGACTCGGTCTCGATACACTCTGGTCTTGATCATGACTCGGTCTCGCCCTGCCTTGGCCTTGACTCGGTCTCGATACACTCTGGTCTTGGCCTTGACTCGGTCTCGCCCTGCCTTGGTCTTGGCCTTGACTCGGTCTCGCCCTGCCTAGGTCTTGGCCTTGACTCGGTCTCGCCCTGCCTTAGTCTTGGTCTTGACTCGGTCTCACCCTGCCTTGGTCTTGACTCGGTCTCGATACACTCTGGTCTTGATCATGACTCGGTCTCGCCCTGCCTTGGCCTTGACTCGGTCTCGATACACTCTGGTCTTGGCCTTGACTCGGTCTCGCCCTGCCTTGGCCTTGACTTGGTCTCGCCCTGCCTTGGCCTTGACTTGGTCTCGCCCTGCCTTGGCCTTGACTCGGTCTCGCCCTGCCTTGGCCTTGACTCGGTCTCGCCCTGCCTTGGCCTTGACTCGGTCTCGCCCTGCCTTGGCCTTGACTCGGTCTTGATACACTCTGGTCTTGGTCATGACTCTGTCTCTGTTTAGCTGGTCTTGACTACAACAAACGTCCAAACGGGAAAGCCTCTGCGATATATAGGTCGACCGCTAATAAAAACATAAGTTGCTTGGCATGAAGCGAAGTGCTTACCAGACGAGACAAGACCCTCTTGGGCAGATCTTGGTCCAGAGAGTGAATTTCACTTCGCTTCAGCAGGAGCTGCGTCTCATCCTGAAACTCCACCTAGAAAAGAAAAGAAAATGTCCATAAGCAGCCCCACACATCTTTTCATTCAAAAGCAAAAGCAACCAACACCACCATAACAAGCTACAAACTTTAAATGAGTTTCCAATCAACACTATATTGCAGAACATGCCCACGTACTTTCAAAACCCGTCAGACTTTCTGCCATCCAGTTATAGATTACTCATCTGCCGCCGTCTGGTAGGTGGGAGAAAGTTTGACTGGAAAGTCTAGTGAGTCTAAATGTGACCTCATCAAAGTGTCAAGATTTCAGCGGGGTTGTTGTTATGGGGTGCAGTGACTCAGAGCTGATAAATAGCTGAGAATCTAGAGGTTTGTTAATGCTGACTGGCAGTTCGACGGTTCTTGGTATCACTTAGAAGTTTTGCCCCTAGGAGTGTTTCATGAGTTTAGATGTACAATAGAAAGACAGATAGAGCGTAAAGACGTCACAGTTACCTGGTAGTGTCTCTGGACGTGTTCTCTGACAAAAGACGCATTGAGGACGCGTCCATCTATCGTCTTCACAACCACCAGCTCTCCGAGCTCCGGAGGGCCATTGCGCAGACAGTCGTGACTCTGGGAGAGAAATCAAAGAGATGACCGATAAATGAATTGTTGCATTCAGTGCTTTTATTACTTTTAATATATTCTCTAGCTCACCAGTAAGTTCTCTGGGAAGACGTTATCACAGTACGATCCATCATCGAAGTTGACCTCGTAGTAGTTCTGCGAGCCGATACCGGTGATGATGCAGTGATAGAACCAACCGTTGCTGTTCCTGCCGATGACCTCTTGACCTAGAGACAGCTCGCGAGAGATGTTTTTCACCTGCCGTGGAACAGCGTTTGAAAGCAGTGGTATTATTGTTAATGAAAACTTACGCCTCCTACACATTACACGACTTAAAGACGTCAGATCGTTGTACCGTTCATATTACACAACTGTCTGTCTGGTCATGGAAGTCGTAGCATTTTCAAATTACACGAGGAATCGGTGTAAAAGACATTACAAGACATTTCACTATTGACGAATCCCCAACGAATCTGTCTGGACTCAAAATTACGTTTCACAACAGAGTAAACGTGAGAAGTGATACGAAATGCGAAAACAAATGCATGATCATATGTTATACGTTTCAGAGTATGATGTGTATATTTTTAATCATATATTTTATTGGTTACACTATGAAAAAGTTCCTCCTACTGAAAAATAGACCTATTTGCTGATCTGACCGTCCAGGAGAATTGGCAATTTCTCTCCAACTCTTCTCTTTCTCCACCGGTTGTGCTACAGTTCAGAGGAAACTCCTGCCAATGTTCCACTAATTGTTCCTCCATTTCTACAGTCCAATGAGACTTTCTCGATACCGCACGGTAGTTGATGTTCTGTTGCAGGTGCATCACGACTCCTACCACTGAAACTTCCGCCGTTTCCTGCTCTCTCATTGGCTGTAGGTCAACGCTGCTGTTGTATTCAGTCAAAACATATTTCACATTGCACGATTTGGAGTCGCAGACAGGTCCAGATATTTAACATGCTAGATATCTCGCTGACGCGTCAGCGCTTCTCTCAGATCGCGTCTTTGATAGTTCATACATTGCGATCGTCGCTCACGATTGTTGACAATCTCCACAAAACTGTCAGCAAGCGAAAATCGGCGTAAAATCGTGTAGTGTAACCTCGGCATAAAGCTGCGAACACACTGCCAGAGACTTTGTCGCTGCAGGTCGCCAGTGGCTGGCGGTTAAGTCGCAAGTGGGCGTTCCCACTACTGGTTGCCTAGTAACGTTTATAAATGACATTCCATTGCTGTTGACAGCGAATCGCTTTTCTTGCCGCTAGAAACAAACATTTTGGAGGGTAAAGACGAAATATAAATGGAATCAGTACATAAAATGCTTTATATCAAAGATGAATGAGAAACAAGGCGTTGCTCTTTGCCATAGCGGCGGTTTATCTGCGGCGAAAACGCAAACGCCGGTCTGTCTGGGTCCACAAAACCATTCAATCTCGGAGTCAGACACCTTTCCACGCAGTATTTTTCTTAAACATGTCCTTGTATGTGGGAAGAGACGTATCATAGAGCACTGGAAAATTGCTACCAGCAAGAATTAGCCTTTCATCCATCGTTACTGCAGGAGCTGAGAGAGAGAGGAGGATCGGGTGAGCTCTCCCGTCTTCTCTCCTATTGGCTGTCGCTTCCGTAAGTCGCTCTTCATTTGAATAAAGTTGAACTTGTCTCAACATTGTCGTGTCGCTGGACACGCCCACATCTAGTCGCCAACGGTCGCGACAGCTCGTGTCGCCAGAAGTCGCTGTGCTCTCATTGAAAATGAATGGGATGGTGTCGCGATGTCGCTGGCAGTGTGTACGCAGCGTAAGGCAATTTTGTTAACTAAAATAAAAGTGTAATAAATAATTTATGTAATAAAACCAAATCATTTTCATAACTAAGTAAAATAAAAATTAAGTTCAATACGTTTTTAATAAATAATATATTATAAAACGTGAAAGCTTTACAATCCACCTTCGTTCAACATAAAAACGCCACTAGATAGCGATAACACTAGAAGGCTCATGACACGTTCCTGCGTTAAACATTTAAATATTAGCACTTAATGCATTAAACTGGGCAATGCTAAGAACTAAAGCTAAACTTAACTTGATAAACAACAAACAAAACAGTCAACAAGTGAAACCTAACGAAAACTAAAAAGGTTCAAATAAAATTAATTAAATGTAAAATTAATCGTACCTTCAGATTGGTCTGTTTGTGTTTATGGCAGGTGACGGACACCACGTATGGCAAATCGGCAGGCTTCATAACCACTCCAGCGAGAAGGGCGCAGGTGGTGTGGAAAGACGTCGAACAGTTGTCATTAGAGCACTGGATACACGCGCCAAGGAACTGTTTGGTCGTCTTGTGGCAGTAGATGCACTTCTGAAATTCGTAACAGAGAAATGCAATTTAGAGATCAAGATGGAAGGAAAAAAACGTTTATGAGGTCTGATGCAGCTCTCTGGAAGACTCGATTGGTCTATTGCAGCATGTCGTAAAATCATTATTTTATTTTTAATAAAAACTATAATTGCTCATTGTTTTATGTCTCTCATATTACCATGTGCTCTTGTCACATAATAAACACAAATGTAACTCAAATCAATATTTTCAGTCTGGCTTATTTTTCGATCTTGACCAGCTGACTGTACATTATACTTGACTTCATTAATGTACATTTATAAAGTAAAATAAAGTGTGCGCCCCACTTTTAGCTTCTTTTTCTTGCCGGTCCATCTCCTCTTCCATACATTTCCGCAGAACCACTCTCAAACACGTACACGCTCACACACATGCCGCACGGACAAGGGAATATCGACAGGAATAAAAATTCTTTATTAAATTGTCAATACTTCATTTCAGTCCTTTTGGCCAAGCGGCTGTAATGTACAATGGGCTTTCAATGCAGCACCAGGACGGAAATATTTCATCGGTGGGACAGAAGGTTTTGATTTATCGTTCCACAGGGATTGATCAAAAGACAGGCCAATGGGCAAAGGGAAATAAAGAGGTGATTTACGAACGCCACTCCCTCTGTCGTTTATCTATATATCTAGACCTGGGGTCCATTTCGTGTTGTGGTGAGAGAACGGATATTGAGGCGGCTCCCATTTAATCTAGCAGACAAATTTATTTGGGTTGAGTTGCTTTAGTAGAGAAAATAACGTGCAGCCTTTGAAATCTGAAAAAGGTTTTAAATTCATACAAATGCCTGAGAAGATAATCAAGCAATTAATCCAAAGCAGTTTCTGAGGATCATCTTGAGGTTACGCTGGCGTAACCATGGAAATGACAAAAGCTAAAAAACATTTAATGTTCATACAAACACCTGAGACATCGGCAGCCAAAACGGCACCAGTAGAGATCATCTAGTCTCGTTGATGTCAGTTCTCGCTTCTTTAGCAGGTTTTTCTGTACCGCATTTGTAACGATGCATTGAGCACTGCAAGTCGAGCCGTGGGCAGGTCTGTGTGCATTCAAACGTGCGGCGGAGGCAGAAACCTGCCTATATAATCAATACAGTTCGTTTAGCACAGTGAGGAATGACATGATTATTCAGGCATAGTTAATAATGCATCATTCCCCCTGCTCACGGTGAGAGAGAGAGAAAAACAGGAAAACTAAAAAGACCAAAAAGATGAAAGATTGAAAAAAAGAAATGAACTTGAAATTGATCTCAGGTGCCAGAGAATCCCATGACATCCCATTTCTCTGGATCATCATTGAGATGTTTCTACACTGTGATTGGAGCCCACCTGTGGCTTATTTAATCGATTGGACATGATTTGCACACACCTGTCTGTACAGCTGAAAATGCATATCAGAGCAAAAAGCAAGCCATGAGGTCAAAGGAACTGTCTGCAGAGCTCAGAGACAGGATTGTGTTGAGGAACAGATCTGGGGAAGAGCACAGTGGGATTGGAACAAGCAGGACTCTTCCTAGAGCTGGCCGCTTGATCAAACTGAGCAATTGGTGGAGACGGGCCCTGGTAAGAGTGGCGACTAAGAACCCGAATGGCACTCTGGTTGAGCTCCAGAGATCATGTGTGGAGATGGGAGAATCTTGCAGATGGACATCCATCACTGCAACACTCCACTGATCTGGGCTTTATGGCAGAGTGGAGAGATGGAAGTTTTTTCCGTTTTTTCTTTTTAGTAAATTTGCAAAGTTTTCCAAATCTAGTTTTCGCTTTGTCATTAAGGGGTATGGAGTGTAGACTTTAGCATATGGCTGCAAAAAAAACAAAAACCGAATGAACCAAAGAAAGAAACAAAATAACAATATCATAAACAAAGTAATGAAGGAAAGAAACAAATTATGAACAAGACAAATAATAAATAAAATTGATTAAAGATAAAAAAAAAAGAAATAAAGAACAAGCAAATGTACAAAAGAAATAAGAAACAAAGAGAAATAATGGACAAATGAAAGAAACAAACAAACAAAGCAGGAAATAAAGTAACAAAGAAACAGCAAGAGAAAAATAGAATGAAAAATAGACAAAGAACAAACAGAAAAAATAAATGAAAGAACAGACAAACAAACAAAGGATTGAACAAACAAAAGAATGAAAATTAAACAAAGGAGGAAAGACAGAAAGAGTAAGCAAAAACAGAATGAATGAACAAACAAAAGAACAGACAAACAATAGTCAACAAACAAACAAAAAACAAGTACAACAATAGAATGAATAAATAAAAGATTGAACAAACAAAAGAAGAAGCAATAACAGAACGAATGAACAGACAAAAGAACAAACAAAAGAACAGACAAACAAAAGTGAACAAACAAACAAAAAACAAGTACAACAATAGAATGAATAAATAAAAGATTGAACAAACAAGAAGAAGCAATAACAGAACGAATGAACAGACAAAAGAACAAACAAACAAACGAAAGAACATACAAACAAAAGTCAACAAACAACCGAAAACAAGTACAACAATAGAATGAATAAATAAAAGATTGAACAAACAAAAGAATGAAAATGAAACAAAGGAGAGAAACAGAGTAAACAAAAACAGAATGAATGAACAGACAAAAGAACAAACAAAAGAACAGACAAACAATAGTCAAACAAACAAACAAAAAAAACAAGTACAACAATAGAATGAATAAATAAATGATTGAACAAACAAAAGAAGCAAAAACAGAACGAATGAACAGACAAAAGAACAAACAAAAGAACAGACAAACAAAAGTGAACAAACAAAAAACAAGTACAACAATAGAATGAATAAATAAAAGATTGAACAAACAAAGGAAGCAAAAACAGAATGAATGAACGGACAAAAGAACAAACAAACAAACGAAAGAACATACAAAAGTCAACAAACAACCGAAAACAAGTACAACAATAGAATGAATAAATAAAAGATTGAACAAACAAAACAATGAAAATGAAACAAAGGAGAGAAACAGAGTAAACAAAAACAGAATGAATGAACAGACAAAAGATCAAACAAAAGAACAGACAAACAATAGTCAACAAAAAACAAAAAAACAAGTACAACAATAGAATTAATAAATAAAAGATTGAACAAACAAAAGTGAACACACGAACAAAAAACAAGTACAATAGAATTAATAAATAAAAGATTTAACAACAAAACAAAAATAACAAATACAAGAAAGAAAAATTATTAAACGAAGAGGAAAAATAAACAAACAAACAAATAAAACAAACAAAGAAGAAACGAACAAAGAAACAGTAAGAAAAAGAAACAGAATTAATTAACAGATGAAAGAAAGAACAAAGAAAAAGTTGGAAGATCGAAGAAACAAATTGAAGAAAGAAAAAGTACGAACAAACAGAAGAATGACATACAGGTTACATTGAGCTGTTCATCCTATTGTCACTCACCAGACTCTTTCTGGTGTCGGGGACAGCGGTCACATCCACCGGCTCGCGCTCCACAGCGTTGACAAAACGAACCTCAGCCACAGCCACAGCACAGATGACATGAACCCACCTACAGGCAGCGAACACAACGCAAGACTTGAACTTAGAAGTCATTTTAATATGAGCACAAACAGACGCCATGTAGATCCTCAAAGCTCATTATTGACAAACAATATGAGTTTAGAATAACACACCTGTCGTCTGTGGTTTTCTTCAGAGCTCCTCCTCTTAAACTACACAAACAGCAGGCCTGCAAACATTGAACCACAGTTAAATGATTCAATCAATGACCTGTTAATTATTAGAAATGTTTGGAATGACCCAATTTGGTAAAACAGCGTTAGAAAGGTCATTGATAAAAATGCTTTCAGCTAGTTGTTAGGATAAAGCTACGCACGCAACACCAGGCCATCAAAGGCGTTGAATACTTACAGCGGTCCACGCCATTGCAGTACACCGAGAACACATCCAGCCTTCTGGCTTTGTGTCGGGACTGACGCCATAACAACCTGACAGAAGAGAGGGACGAGAAGTCAGAACTAAACAGATCATTCAACATCACATTAACCCTCTGAAACTACCACGTCTTTTCTGATGACCAAATACAATCAACTTAAATATTCACTTTTAAAAATATGCCAAGTTATGAAAATAAATCCGTTGCGAAAGTTGATTAAAGTCTTAAATGATCAAAAACTAAAACAGCTTTTGAGTTTTTGACTAAATAAACACGTGTAGAAAATATTGCAAACGTAAAATCCACTGATAAACCATTATGACTGAAAACCCAATTATACAAACAGTATTTGGGTTAATATTAAACTTTTACTATATTATTAGTTCATTCCAAACAACGCAACTGGCTGATTTCGGAAAACCCATAAATATGCAAATATATTAGAGAATGGAAAAGACATGGTAAATATAATAATGTCATTAGATGATGCCAAACAACAAAATCGTCTGATTCTAAAAAATAAAATAAAAAAAAAATAAATAAAAAAAACTTAAATATGGAAATATCTTCATAAATATAATAATATCGTTAGTTGATGCCAAACAACAAAATTGGCTGATTTCTAAAAATAAATCTTAAATATGGACATAGTAATAAAAACATAGTAAAAATGAAATATCTTCATAAATGCCAAATGTCACAATCTGCTGGTTTCTATTAAAATATAAAAAAAATCGTAAACATGGAAATATATTCATAAATGGAAATATCTTCTTTAATATAATAATATTGTTAGTCAATGGTGAACACCACGATACGCTGATTTTGGAAAACTCATAAATATGGAAATAAAATCGTAAATGTAATAATATTTTATAAAGTAATAAAGTTGATGACAAACAACAAAATCAGCTGATTTAAAAAAAAAAACTTAAATATGGAAATATATTCATAAAAACTAAATATCTTCATAAATATAATCATTTTGTTAGTTGATGCCAAACTACTGATTTCTATTAAAAAAAACTCGTAAACATGGAAATGTATCTTTTAATATAATAATATTGTTAGTCAATCGTTAGTTGATGCCAAACAACAAAATTGGCCGATTTCTAAAAATAAATCTTAAATATGGACATAGTACATACATAGTAATAAAAACATAGTAATAAAAACGAAATATCTTCATAAATGCCAAACGTCACAATCTGCTGATTTCTATTAAAAAAAAAAAAAAATAAATAAATAAAATTGTAAACATGCAAATATATTCATAAATTGAAATATATTCGTAAATAATATCGTTAGTTGATGCCAAATAACAAAATTGGCTGATTTCCTAAATAATAAAAACTTAAATATGGATATATATATTAATAAAAAACAATATATCTTCATAAATATAATAATATTGTAAGTTGATGCCAAACAACAAAATCAGCTGATTTCTAAAAAAAAAATGTAAACATGGAAATATAGTAATAAAAACAAAATATCTTCATAAATACAATCATTTTGTTAGTTGATGCCAAACGTCACAATCTTCTGATTTCTATAAAAAAAAAATATTAAAAATCATAAACATGGAAATATATTCATAAATGGAAATATCTTATTTAATATAATAATATTGTTAGTCAATGGCGAACGCCACAATACACTGATTTTGGTAAACTCATAAATATGGAAATATCATCGTAAATGATACAAACAAAACAACAATATCGGCTGATTTCTATAAAAAAAAAAAACGTAAATAAGGAAATATATTTTCATAAATAGATATATATTGTACATTTATTAATATTGTTAGTTGATGCCAAACGATACAATCTGCTGATTTTGGAAAACTCATAAATATGGAAATATATTCATAAATATGGAAATATCTTCATAAATAATGTCGTTAGTTGATGCCAAACAACAAAATCGGCTGATTTTATGGTGCATTTCTTTGTGTGTTCCCTCTAAAACCAGGTGTTTCTGTTAATTAGTTGTATTCTGACATATATCTTTGATATATGCTGACATGTATCCTTAAGGTATGTTTTTATATGAAAGTACTTATATGAGTTTCCTGGCCTTGTGTGACCCAGGAAAGAGCATATAAGGTTACTAAAAGTGTTGTTGCTGCAAAAACCACAGAAAGTACCCAGTTGTAACAAAATAAGGGAGGATATGGACCTTGAGAACACAGCTGTGGATAAGGAGTAAAAACAACAGGTGGTCAAATTCATGAAAAAGATAAACTGAAGCCAAGTTTCTACCAGTAAAAAGATATCAAAAGACTCTGTGGTAAATAGTATCCATTGATTACAAAAATAATGAAGGGGAATAGCAATGAGGTAATGCCAGATAATAAAAAATGAGGTTTTGGACTAAGAGAGTCAGAATGGACAGCTGACCGGTCTCATGTTGTTTGTTGATGTTCAATTAACTACAACTTTGGCATCTGGAACCCGAGAGTTTTTCTTACAGCTTAGAGAGAATCTTCGTGAATATTCCACGACAATTTCTAAAAATAAATACGAAATATGGACATATAGTAATAAAAACAAAATATATTCATAAATATAATCATTTTGTTAGTTGATGCCAAACGTCACAATCTGCTGATTTAGAAAAATCTTAAATATATTAATAAATGGAAATATATTTTTTAATATAATAATAATAATATTGTTCGTCAATTGCGAACGCCACGATACGCTGATTATGGAAAACTCATAAATATGGAAATAAAATCGTGAATGGAAATATCATCATAAATAGAATAATGTCATTAGTTGATGACAAACAACGAAATCGGCTGATTTATTAAAAAAAAAAAAAAAATTTAAATATGGAAATATAGTAATAAAAACGATATATCTTCATAAATATAATAATTTTGTTAGTTGATGCCAAATGACACAATCTGCTGATTTAGAAAAATTTTAAATATATTAGTAAAATGGAAATATATTCGCAAATATAATAATATTGTTAGTCAATGGCGAACATCATAATACGCTGATTTTTGAAAACTTGTAAATATGCAAATATATTCATAAATGGAAACATATTCGTAAATAATATTGTTAGTTGATGGCAAACAACAAAATTGGCTGATTTCCTAAATAAAAAAACTTAAATATGGATATATATTAATAAAAAACAATATATCTTCATAAATATAATAATTTTGTTAGTTGATACCAAACAACGCAACTGGCTGATTTCCGAAAACCCGTAAATATGCAAATATGTTCGAGAATGGAAAACTCTTGGTAAATATAATAATATCGTTAGTTGATGCCAAATGTCACAATCTACTGAATTATGTATAAAAAAACAAATCATAAACATGGAAATATATTCATAAATGGAAATATCTTATTTAATATAATAATATTGTCAGTCTGCGATGGACTGGCGACCTGTCCAGGGTGTACCCCGCCTTTCGCCCAATGTTAGCTGGGATAGGCTCCAGCCCCCCGCGACCCTGTACGCAGGATAAGCGGTTGACGATGGATGGATGGATGGAATATTGTCAGTCAATAGCGAACACCAAAATACGCTGATTTTTCAAAACACGTAAATATGCAAATATATTTGATAATGGAAATTTCTTTGTAAATATAATATCGTTAGTTGATGCCAAACAACAAAATCGGCTGATTTTTAAAAATAAATATGAAATATGGATATATTGTAATAAAAACGAAATATCTTCATAAATATAATAATTTTGTTAGTTGATGCCAAAAGTCACAATCTGCTGATTTAGAAAAATCTTAAATATATTAGTAATGGTAAATTACTTATATTAAAAATATTTAAAAATTATCTTAAACAGTAAATATAATAATAATATTGTTCGTCAATGGCGAACACCACGATACGTGATTATGGAAAACTCATAAATATGGAAATAAAATCGTGAATGGAAATATCATCGTAAATGTAAGTAAGTTAATGCCAAACACCACAATACGCTGATTTTTGAAAACTCATATATATAACTCGTAAATATGGAAATATATTCATAAATATAATAATTTGATTAGTTCTGTGGTAAAACAGAATTAGGGTTACGATTAAACTTACGAACGCTAGTAACAATAGCAGTATACAACAGCACTGATGTTGTTTGGTTTTCGCCGTTGCCCAACAATCAAGAACTCGTTGTTTCCAGTAATTATTCTACACAACATTCCACTGTAATCTCAGCGACCATTTTAAAGACCGTTCGTGCTGTTGGTGAAAGCTAAGAGCAAAAGAAAAGCTCTTTTTGACACAATGTAATTTCCCCGTCTCCGCCATCTTATCGAAAACACCACCATCATCCGCGCCAGGTAAACACTAACAGTTGGAACCACGCGATTGAGCCATAAGAACAAGACAAATCAATATCAAAATATTACAAAATAATTCACCATTTGTGTTCCACAGATGAAAGTCAGATTGGTTTGAAACGACATTGGGGTGAATGAATAATGATTTGAGTTTGGGGTGCACTATCCCTTTAACTGACACACGTGCATGCAAACACACACACACACACACACACACACACACACTCTCACACTCTCACACACACACAAAAACAAATTTTCAGAACTGCTGGAAGAATGTTTGTATTCAAGCATACAAGTTATATCCGTGTTGGCAGAAAATAGCATCAAGAAGTGCAGAGGCAAAGCTAGCATCCACACAAACACAACTAACAAGCTCTTTCACCGCACGCCTCATTCTTGAAGAAAAGCAAACAAACACCCTGAAAGAAATAACTAGACGTGGGGTAAAGTCAGGGCATTTTGGCTGAAACGGTTCCACCATGGGTTGCTCCATGTTTATTTTGTCGCTGGTTCCTCAAGAACATCTCAAGGGGAATCAGAGCTATTAAAAGGAGCACATGTATCGGCTATTCTATAACTGCTTTAATGGCTCAGCCAATCAGATTATACGCTGTGTTTGTTTGTCACATGTATATAAAGAGAGTGGCATTAAGTAGAGGTAGGACTGAAGGACCCGAAAGCATGAGCAGGTGAACTAATGACACAGTGACGACTTTAATTAATTTGACAGAGTGACGTTAAACTGATTAGTGTGGCTATAAGCAGACTAATATAGAATCATCCGAGAGCGATCGTGCTTTATAAATCAGCCAAGAAAATGCAACAACTGCCTCATATTTGCTATAATAAACTTAAAATTGAGCAAAAAAGACAGCATTATTAGTCCCTAATTTAACTGTATTGAAATATCTTGAATTTGACTTTCGATTTTTTCCCATTTTCTCCCCAATTTGGAACGCCCAATTCCCAAAGTCCTCATGGTGGCGTAGTGACTCGCCTCAATCCGGGTGGCGGAGGACGAATCCCAGTTGCCTCCGCGTCTGAGACTGTCTGCGCATCTTATCATGTGGCTTGTTGAGCGCGTTACCGTGGAGACTTAATGCGTGTGGATGCTTCACGCTATTCTCCACGATCCACACACAACTCGCCACACGCCCCACCGAGAACGAGAACATTATAGCGACCACGAGGAGGTTACCCCATGTGACTCTACCCTCCCTAGCAACCGGCCCAATTTGGTTACCCCATGTGACTCTACCCTCCCTAGCAACCGGCCCAATTTGGTTACCCCATGTGACTCTACCCTCCCTAGCAACCGGCCCAATTTGGTTACCCCATGTGACTCTACCCCTCCCTAGCAACCGGCCCAATTTGGTCACCCCATGTGACTCTACCCTCCCTAGCAACCGCGCTAATTTAGTTATCCCATGTGACTCTACCCTCCCTAGCAACCGGGCCAATTTGGTTACCCCATGTGACTCTAACCTCCCTAGCAACCGGAACAATTTGGTTACCCCATGTGACTCTACCCTCCCTAGCAACCGGCCCAATTTGGTTACCCCATGTGACTCTACCCTCCCTAGCAACTGGGCCAATTTGGTTACCCCATGTGACTCTACCCTCCCTAGCAACCGCGCTAATTTAGTTATCCCATGTGACTCTACCCTCCCTAGCAACCGGGCCAATTTGGTTACCCCATGTGACTCTACCCTCCCTAGCAACTGGCCCAATTTGGTTACCCCATGTGACTCTACCCTCCCTAGCAACCGCACTAATTTAGTCATCCCATGTGACTCTACCCTCCCTAGCAACCGGGCCAATTTGGTTACCCCATGTGACTCTACCCTCCCTAGCAACCGGCCCAATTTGGTTACCCCATGTGACTCTACCCTCCCTAGCAACCGGGCCAATTTGGTTACCCCATGTGACTCTACCCTCCCTAGCAACCGGCCCAATTTGGTTACCCCATGTGACTCTACCCTCCCTAGCAACCGGGCCAATTTAGTTATCCCATGTGACTCTACCCTCCCTAGCAACCGCGCTAATTTAGTTATCCCATGTGACTCTACCCTCCCTAGCAACCGGGCCAATTTGGTTACCCCATGTGACTCTACCCTCCCTAGCAACCGGAACAATTTGGTTGCTTAGAACAGAGGATCCCAAACTTTTTTCCAGGGGACCCCTATTTTAACATTCAAAATCCAGAGAACACAAACATAGTTGTCTTTGTTCCAAATTGCATATAGACTGCGTATATATATATATATATATATATTAAATATCCACAAATGCTGGTTCCATTTTAAACAGAAGAAGTGTTTTGGAGAAACTCTATTTTAGTCTCAGCCATCAAATGATGTCAATTTCATCACGAAATCCAAACAATAAATATAGTTTTGATGCTGTATAATGCTTTGTGTTGCAGATCGTGGCAGCTGTACAGTCAAACGGACTGGCACAACGCTCGCTCTCAAACGTAGAATGAAAAAAACATGAATGAATATCAGAGGTTATACTGTAAAGGGACTTTTTTTGCATTCCCTCGCAATAATACAGACCCCCAAATTTATTAATATTGTTAGTTGATGCCAAACAACACAACTGGCTGATTTTCGAAAACCCGAAAAGTACGGAAATATATTTGTAAATGGAAATGGTAAAACTATAATGAATAGGAACATTGTGACAGTCATTATGGACTTCTGGACTCGTTTGAATGAAACCACTTATAAATATGTTAGTTTGAACTGTCATGTTCATTTAAAGACAGGACTTAAAGTCTTGTTTTCCAGTAAAAATATCTAATACTTCAAATAAATGTACTTAGTCGGATAGTTAAGCTTGTTTTCCAAAAATATTTTGAAATAAGTTTTTTCCTCATTTCTCATAATTGTTTCTCTCAAAAGGTGGGATTGAAGCAGTATACCAACATATCATTTAAAGGAAGACACAGACAGATAGCACAGAAAGGGCCAATCAGAGAACGGTGAGAGCACCTCGGTGAACTCCACACTTGCACTCGTCCGAGCCCACAGTCTCTCTCACACACGGATGGACTAATTGGCTACGCGTCTTACACTCAGGCCAAGAAGAGAAACGCTTTTTTGTCTGTTTCTTACTTCAGGAGATTTTTTTTACCCTTCAAAATAAATAACAGTGCTCAAGTTCAGGCTGACTGACAGTAAATTGGTTGGAGTGACTTTTCAGCTCCGTGAGATGCTCTTGAGGGCCCCGTGAAGAAATAAAGAGAGAATTAGGGTTTGGAACAACATGATGATGAGGAGTAAATGATATCAGAATTGTCATTTTTGGGTGAGTTATTCCCGTTATGGACAGTAAACAATAATGTTAAATCTGGGTCCTGCAGTAAGACCAGTTAATGGTGCAGATAGAGGGATTTGAGAGGTTTGAACTCACTGGCATGGACCTGCAGACTGCAGCTATTGCAGCACAGAAGAACGCTGGTACCATCATCACCGATGTCTGAATTTGACGGCAGAGGTTCTGTGTTCTCAGCACCGGCACTGAAGCACATCTCCGGGACCAACGGACGGGTGCAAGTCCCAAAGCAAGAGCCTGACCCGGGTGTGTCCGAGACATTGAAGGGGTCCTTAAGAGCCTAACACAATTACACACAAACACACACATTTGAGTTGTGAACATGTTGAAATGTAGAAAAACCAAACACAAAACCAAACAAACTGTGATTGGTCGCTTTAGAGCGAATGGTAAAAAAAAAAAAACGTAAAAAGTACAAATAATCACAGATAAACGATTGGACAAACATAGCGGACGGAGTAGAAGTAAAAAAGTTCTGGAGTCTAACGGTAGGCTGTCTGATAGTGATACAGAAATTGGATCAAATGAGACTTCCGAAATTAAAATGTCAAATTTAGTCTGACTTAATTGAAGTTATTTCTAATCGGATCAGGGCATCACCTGTTTGTATGGGCAGAACAGCATGCACACGCCGCAGTGGGGCTCGATGGTTGCCATGGCAGCATTGAACTGTTTCTCGGAGAGGAAGTTTGGTGTGCGGTTCTGCCACAGATCGCTCTCCTCACCCTTCTTGGATTCATGTCCCACACCGCCCCCTACTGGCAGCCCAGAGTACAGCTCTGCCGGGACAACAGAGGACATATAAACCATATAAGATTTACCACATGCAAGAACAATAAATAAAGATTTCCATTTACTGAAAAGAAATACTTCAGAAAAGTTTTCAACTTAAATATAGATAGAGGGAAAGAGAGATTTATATGTGAGATAGATTAATAAATAGAGAAGGAAAAAAACTATAAAAATTCAGTACACAAAAGATCAAAACATTTTATTTGAAAATATGAAAAAAACGAACAGACTGATTCAATATACAATTCCATAATATACGTTCCCTCTCATCAGTTTGGGTTCACTCGCAATACGTTTTGCATTTTTTTTTTTTGCAATAGTTTGGGTTCCTTTGCGATGCATTTTGGGTTCCTTTGCGATGCGTTTTTATGTTCCTTTGCGATGCGTTTTTATGTTCCTTTGCGATGCGTTTTTATGTTCCTTTGCGATGCGTTTTTATGTTCCTTTGCGATGCGTTTTTATGTTCCTTTGCGATGCGTTTTTATGTTCCTTTGCGATGCGTTTTTATGTTCCTTTGCGATGCGTTTTTATGTTCCTTTGCGATGCGTTTTTATGTTCCTTTGCGATGCGTTTTTATGTTCCTTTGCGATGCGTTTTTATGTTCCTTTGCGATGCGTTTTTATGTTCCTTTGCGATGCGTTTTTATGTTCCTTTGCGATGCGTTTTGGGTTCCTTTGCGATGCGTTTTGGGTTCCTTTGCGATGCGTTTTGGGTTCCTTTGCTATATGTTTTGGGTTCCCTCGCAATAAGTTTTGCGTTCCTTCGCAACATGTTTTGCGTTCCTTCGCAACATGTTTTGCGTTCCTTCGCAACATGTTTTGCGTTCCTTTGCAATAATATTTGTGTTCCTTTGCAATAGTGTTTATGTTCCTTTGCAATAATATTTGTGTTCCATAGCAACATTTTGCATTCCCTCACTACAGTTTGCATTCCCTTGGAAAAAGTTTATTCCTGCTCATTAAGTTTGACGTGATGAGGTGGGCGTGGCCAGGCCGTGAGGTTGCACAGCCAGCGCTGAACAGATGATCAGAGGGAGAGCGAGATTAAGGGATAGCCAGAGACATCAGTTCAAGAGAAAGAGAGAGACGCACGTGGCCACGCTGCATTCATGTGTGTTTATGTTTGTTTTATGTTGAGTTTGACATGAAACTATATGTTGACAGTTCAGCCGGTTCCTGCCTCCTCTTGCACGTCCTTTAACGGTTACAGTGGTGCTGAAACCTGGGAAGGAGGGGTGTCGTTGCCCACGCTGTCGTGGAGTCCTCTCCGCTGCCGTCCACCAGAGGATCAGCCGTGGCCATCTGCCTGGGGACAGAGGGGTCGTTCCCGGCTGGCGAGAGCTGGAGGAACTGCTGCCGTCCGCCAAGAATGGGAGGCGCGGTTCCATCCGCCAGGGATTGGAGGGCTCGCTGTCGTCCACCAGAGGGCGGAGGAGCGGTTGAGGACAGAGCGGCAGCGTGTCCAGGGATCGTGAGCAATTTTTTCTCTCTCTCTCTCTCTCTCTCTCTCTCTCTCTCTCTCTCAAATTCAAATTCAAAGGGGCTTTATTGGCATGAATGTAAACAATACAATATTGCCAAAGCAGAGGCTGTGTAAAAATAGAACTACACCTTAATCTATAATTAATAAATTTGACAAATATAAAAATAAATAATAGAAATAAATATAAAAACAGCTTCAGAACTGCTGAAGACCACAGTGTTTAAATCATTGAACTGACACATAAATGAATACACACATACATATGAGGGTCACTGTGGTGAACATTGGGGTGACACACGGGGGTAAAACACATGACACAGATTCACCCGCTGTCCCTCAGTCTGTGACACGTCAACACGTATCTCGCCGCCAGTGCTGCTGTGTGTCCCTCTCCAAGTATTATATTCATTTGTTCTTGTTCTGTCCTGATTTTAAATTTGTTAATGATGTTTGCTAATTTATTCATATAAATGTCTCTTGTGTCTTGGTATTTTGGGCAGTGGAGTAGAAAGTGCACCTCTGTCTCGACCTCACCTGTCGTGCAGTGAGCACACACCCTTTCTTCTCTGGGTAACCATGTTTTCCTGTGTCTGCCTCTCTCGATGGCGAGACTGTGCTCACTGAGCCTGTACTTGCTCAGGATCTGTCTCTGCTTTGGATCTCTGACAGTCAAGAGATATTCTTCCAATTCATATTTTGATTTTAGAGTCCGATAGAATTGTAATTTGCTTTGTGTTTTAGTTTCTTGGTCCCAATGTTCCAGATAGTTGATTTGAGATTGTTTGTTGATCTGATTGATTCTGATGTTTGTTTGTAAAGCAGTGCTGGTCTGAGGCTGGTTACTGTTAGTACTGTTAACCGGGTTAGTAAGTCTCAGGACCAGCTGACTGAGGGGACTGTTATCAGGGTTCAGTTCTTGGGTTTGTAGTGCTTTATAATGTAGCGACTCTGTGGGACTTGATTTTAAATGCATCCAAAACTTTAGAGATCTTTTTTGTACATTAATGATCAATGGGAATCGGCCTAATTCTGCCCTACATGCATTATTGGGAGTTTTTCTTTGTAATTTGAGAATTAATTTGCAGAATTCAGTGTGTAGGGCTTCTGTTGGATGCTTGTCCCATCTAGTGTAGTTCTGATCACTGAGTGGACCCCATACCTCACTTCCATACAGCGCTATGGGCTGTACCACACTATCAAAGATCTTACACCAGATTGGAATTGGTAGTTCAGTATTATAGAACTTCTTCTTAATAGCGTATAGCGCTCTTCGAGCTTTTGCTTTAAGTGCATTCACTGCCTTACTGAAACTCCCTGATGCAGTGATGATCAGCCCAAGGTAAGTATACTGCATAGTGTGCACTAGTGCGGTGCTGCCTAGAGAGAACTGGTGTCTGTGTTCCTGACATCTGGGCTTCTTCTCTCTCTCTCTCCCACTGATCATCTGATTCAGCACCAGCCGTGCACATTCACGGCCCAGCCACACCCTCCTCCTAGTCACATTTGCATTCCCTCTCAACAAGTTTTGCATTTCCACCGAATCATTTGTGTGTTCCCTTACAAAAGTTTGTGATCCTTGAAAGTTTTGTATTTTTTGTATTTTTTTGTAATAGCTTTATTACGAAGATTAACCATGGTTTTACTACAGAAGCCATATTTTACATAAGTTCCGCTTGGCAAAAATGGCAAATAAATATTCTTTAATGGTAAAGGAATGATATGCATGTTAAAATGGGCTCCATGTTATTTTTCTTCCCCTTGTTTTAAATGTGTTTTATATAGATGGCAGTTATGTGAAGGGTCCAAATGTTTTAATATTCGTCTCCACAGTGATTGCGGGATACTCTAAATGGTCCCGTGGTAAAAGTTTACAGCTGTCTGTCTGTTCATAACACACAGTTCAGAAAAATCAATAACCGTCTTTCAGCCTCTCCATTTTATAAACCAACAATTGTTTGTGGCTGCTTTCTTTCAAACCTCATTGCTTTTGCTGTTTGTACTCTCAAAATAATATTACACACACACACACACACACACACACACAAAACAAACAAGCACATAAAAACATCTCTCAACCAAACTAGAAAACTCTGAATTGGAAAACCAATATGGGTTGACATAAAACACAGCTTCGATTTTAGACATCTATATTAGTTCAAACATGTCATTCTTCTCTCAATCCTGTCTTAAAGTTACATACAAGTATAAATGCTATTTATCTTTATGCACTCAATATTGTTTTGCTAATTGCTACACTTTTAAACAAAGAATTAGTAATAGTATTATAGCATAATAGTATATTACAATCTCTATTTCAGACAGAGTGGACGTTGTACAGTCGCCCAGCTGCTCGCTCAACAGCAGATAATTGGGAGCACATGACCCATAGATCAATGCAATATCTGAACGAGTCTCCCCCGCTCTGTCTCCAAGATAAAGCGTAACATGTTACGAGCCGTTCACGTCAAACACATTTTTGCGTCCATCAACTCAAATGCGCTAGACAGGCATCTTTGACCGTTGCGCGGCACCATGTTTTCTAGATGCCGTGTCAGGTAAAACAAAAAAAAACGTTCACTTTTAAAAATGAGTCTCGAAACACCTGCATTTTGTTATGTTTGTTGCACTGCAACTAGCTTATTTTAAGCGCAATAATGCGTTTATGGTGAAATATTAGCCGAAACAATTTTGCGTTAAACGTTTATGAAACTATGCTTGCGCATATTGAGCATTGAACTGAACATGACAACTACTCTATTTTATGAACGTCATCTCCGCGACAATTTCTGCGCAAAACATTAGTAAATCTAATTTCACATAAATTGTTGCATGTGACAATTAACGTAAGAATGGTTTTATGTTTTTAATTTTATATCGACGTCCATCAGTTATTATGAGCTAAGTGAATTGTCGGATTAAATTTCACAATTTAAGTGAGAAAGATTCGCGGAATCTTTTCTACTCATGATTTATAAACATATTTAAGTGTACTGCTATCCTCCTAATCTCAGTTGCCTCCGCGTCTGAGACCGTCAATCCGCGCATCTTATCACGTGACTTGTTGAGTGCGTTACCGTGGAGACGTAGCGTGTGTGGAGGCTTCACGCTATTCTCCGCGGCATCCACGCACAACTCACCACACGCCCCACCGAGAGCGAGAACCACATTATAGTGACCACGAGGAGGTTACCCCATGTGACTCTACCCTCCCTAGCAACCGGGACAATTTGGTTGCTTAGGAGACCTGACTGGAGTCCTTTGAATACCGCTACGGTTAAAAAAAGCGCTATATAAGTGCAGACCATTTACCATATACTTTTTGCACATTATATAGTAGGGAATTATGCATATTAGGAGACAGGGTGGGAAGCATTTAGGTTTTTCAAAGCGTCTAACGTCAATAACGTAATGAAAATAGTACCCACCCTCGTCGCTGGAGGCTTCCTGTTTGACGATAGAGAGAGGCGAGCGCATGGGCGGCTTGCTGAATGGATGTCTTCTGCTCTTCTTCACCTCCATCTTCTTCTTCTTCTTCAGCTTTTTGAAGGGACTCGCCTGAGAACAACAACATTAAACATTTACGAATGGCAATACTATTCAAACTGACCTCAAAGATCATCGGCTCAATCCTGTTGTGGGAGGTCCTGCAGAAATGGGGAGATCTTACCTGTAGGCCGGCTGCTCCATCATTTTGGTTCTGAAGGACGTTCATCGTGGCGAACTGTTCAAACGCCTGCTGGAAGGTCAAGTCATCCGGAATCTTCGGCTTCTTTTTCTTCCTCTTTTTCTGCTCGCCATTAACCGCTGGAAGATCCCGGGAATCCGTTTTGCCATCTTCAACGGGTACAAACAAACATTGAGCGTTTGAAATCAGATCGAACATTTGATTCGAGAGCTTCGGCGGTGGGAAGATTTTCAGGAAGGAATGACCATGTTTAGAACAAGTTTTCACTTTTGGCCGAATTATTACTTTTGAAGACACGTATTGGGAAACTCTGCTCATTAGCATTCATTTCCTGTTCGGAGTGCCTTTTAACAAGCTTTGAAATGCATTGGGAATATTACGGTTTTATAAAACACATTTAAATGTCGGTTTTCACCTTCTCCGCGGAGCGCCGCCTCGGCCTGTTCCCGTTCTTCTCTCTCCAGCGCCTCCAGCGTGAGGAGCGCCTCCCTCGCCATGCGCTCGTCTCTCTGATTCCTCCTCTGCTCCTCTCGCTCCTCCACCTTACGCAGGTACTCGGTCATGTCCAGCTCGATTCCCTCCTCCTCCAGAACCTTCAATTCCTCCGGCTTCAGACGGCGGAACTGTTTCACCTTCGCCTGAGTTCTACGATGAAGATCACGACAGAAAAGTGAGGTCTAAATAAAACAAGCACTTTGACTGTCTAAATACATTTTCATGGTCTTGTTCTCGATTCTTGGAAACATATTGCGCCTCATTTATGAAACACTAGCACAAATTCATGAAATTACAAAAGTGTGTTTTTTTTTGGTTTTTTTAAACCATTTTTTTGTAAATTGTCGCATTGAAATGAATGTGACTCGCGCAAGACTGATTTTACGAACATCATTCGATTTTACAAAACACAACAAATCCAAAACTAATGTGTGTGAATAATTCGTAAAACTATTCTCACGTAACTTTTTGCATGTAACAATATTACATATGTCTTTCGATTAAAATGTTACAATAATGTCCGTTAATTTTAATTTTCTAAAAAAAAAAAAATTGAGGTGGCGTAGTGACTCGCCTCAATCCGGGTGGCGGAGGACGAATCTCAGTTGCCTCCACGTCTGAGACCGTCAATCCGCGCATTTTATCACGTGTTACCGCGGAGACGTAGCGCGTGTGGATTCATCACGCTATTCTCCGCGGCATCCACGCACAACTCGCCACACGCCCCACCGAGAGCGAGAACCACGAGGAGGTTACCCCATGTGACTCTACCCTCCCTAGCAACCGGGCCAATTTGGTTGCTAAGGAGGGCGGCTGTGGCTCAGGTGGTAGAGCGGGTTGGCCGCTAATCGCAGGGTTGGCGGTTCGAATCCCAGCCCACATGACTCCACATGCCGAAGTGTCCTTGGGCAAGACACTGAACCCCAAGTTGCCCCCAATGGCAGGCTAGCACCTAGCATGGCATCTCTGACGCCATCGGTGAATTAATGGGTGAATGAGTCACAATTGAAAGTACTTAGAAAACCGCTAAGGTTAAAAAAGCGCTATATAAGTGCAGACTCGCTCAACTACACAGGCCCCCCCAATAATGTCCGTTACTTATGAAATATGAGCCAAATAAATGAGCGTTTATTTGGCCTCATTCAAGAAACACAAGTACGATTAAAAACACAAATATATAGATTGTTCGTAAAACAATCGTTGCGTAAATTTGGGCAAGAATGCGTTTACCTACTTTTTGTACAAACATCGTACAATTGCGCAACGCCATTCACGAAACACAAAAACAAAAGCAAAACTCATTTCAGCACGTCAATAATCACGCCACGGTCCAAATCAATGAGATCACAGTTTTCCCCATTCTGATGGTTGATGTGAACATTAACTGAAGCTCCTGACCCGTATCTGCATGATGTTATGCACTGCTGGCACACGATTGGCTGATATATCGCACGAATAAGTAGGTATTTGTCACGTTAAGATAACATGTTGTTAAATCACTAGATTTTTTCGGGATTATGTTTAAATAATTTGCCAATGGGGTATTTTGCTTCTCTGAAGGTTCATATCGGCTCACGACTGACCTGCGAAGGAGTTTCTCTCTGAAGGTGACTCTGTTTTTCCTCCAGTGCTCGAGTTCGGGGCTGGTGAGGGTCGTGGGTTTCAGGTGATCCAGAACGGTGGCGTCTTTGCCCTGTTTCCACAGACTGTAACGGTCCGGCTGCAGGCAGCGCACAAACACGTCCATCGAGATCTTCACCATGTCCTTACGACACGAGCACTACGCGGATAAAAACAGAACACACATTTATTACACATGTCGTTGAACATCGCAAATAATCTCTTTAAGTCGTAAGAAATCTCTCAGAGTCCCGAAGACAAAGTTGTAGTTTATTGAACACCAGCAAACACGAGTCCGGTCAGCTGTCCGCTCTGACTACAAGTTCCCAGTTATATCCCTTCTGTTATCGTTCTACCCACTATCTCTGACCAATGGGGGCACCGCCCTTGTCTTTTCCTTCGCCAACAATATGTTTTATGCCCTTTGTTAATTAAATATTGGTGGAAAATCCCTCACCCATCTATTTTTAAAAAACATATATCTTCTCATATCTTGGGCATATGTCACAGTTCATGGAAAGAGCACATTAGCTTAGAAACACCTGTGTATGAGACAAACAGCCGTGTCCTCATCACATACCTTTGACCTTTCACCTACATTCCAGTGTACCCTCATAATGAGGCGGCTTCGTTTGCTCACACACACAAGATTATTTGATTAATGAAAGGGAATACAAGCTCTAAAGATGTTCATCATACATGTTAAGGCAGACACCATGTCAGAAATATAAGAGATACCGCACTTATTACAAGTATCTATGTAAGAATTACATCATGTATTTTAAGGATATATGTCAGAATACAACCAATTAACAGAAACACATCCTGTTTTTAAAGAAATA